>JAJGRX010001085.1:0-440237 GCA_025461125.1 Carex kokanica
GCTCCCTTTTTAGCTTCAAGGTCTTTATAGCTAGCAGGCCGCTGTTAGACGATCCTTTTGTTGTCATCTTAGGAACATCTTTAGTTTCTTCCATGTATATATAGTATATATAGTAACCTCTTTTATCTCCATTCCATTATTAAGCACGTTGGGTGTCTGATCCACCAACGGCTACGATTGAAAGATTAACTTTTGGATTTAATCTCAGCTCTCCAATCACATAATCTATCTTTTTTTGATTAAATGCATCTGTTTTATGTGTAGAAGTTTAAATTTAGCTACAAACATACTCACCACACATACAGCCACATGATGCGTTACAATTAAAATTAAACAGATTCTAAATTTAGCAATATAATTATCCGTTTCCTTATTTATTTGTTTCCTTATTTCTCCCTCTTCAATTAAAATTTTCTATACGGCGGATCACAATGCAATCAATTTTTTGTTCACTTCCTTATTTATCTATTTCCTTATTTCTATACATATTACTGTGATAAATCTAGAAATATTTCTAATTTTGTTTTTTTATGAAAATTTGTCATTTTGTATGGGAATTTAATTTTGTTATCTTATCAAATATTCCGTTGCAACGCACGGGCACAATACTAGTATATATATAGAGTGATGCTACGCCGAGATTTTTATTTTTACCCAAAAAAAAATTATTTTAATATAAATAACCAAGTTTCGGAAAAAATTATATTTGTACCCAAACCGTAAATATTATTTACGGTTTGAATTTTTTTTTTTTTTTAGAGAAAAATAGCTCAAATGCTGAAATGAAATATAACACAAAAAATCGAATTGTTTTTTAAAATATTTGTTAGAAAATACGCTACGAATAGAGCCGATTTTGTGCTAAAATACGGTAAATGTACTAAAATGCTGAAATTACAATAATTATGTAGAATTATGCTAAATACGGTAAATTACGATAAATTACGTATGAATTGGGCCGATTTTGTGGCATCTTTCATAAATCATAAAAAATAGTAAAAAATTCCAAAAAATAATAAAAATTGGTATTCTACAAGTTCATTAGATAACTAATTACTGAGCTACGTAGATTGAAGAATAGAAATGAAAATCTTAATCGAAACTTCAACTGAAGTTTTGAGGCCTTCTCTTTGTTTTTTGGCGATTCTGAATTTGGCAATCTAGCATCGCTATCACGGATGATGCGCATTTTCACAAGCTTTTGAAAAGTGGTCATTTGCTGAAATCGGACACTCGAGCGCCGTTTTATGGCCGTTTAAAGTTTCATCGTCGTTTTTCGCCTTTTCAGTGAAAATATCATCCCAATTCATACGTAATTTAGCGTAATTTACCGTATTTTAGCATAATTCTACATAATTATTGTAATTTCAGCATTTTAGTACATTTACCGTATTTTAGCATAATTATTGTAATTTACCGTATTTTAGCACAAAATCGGCTCTATTTGTAGCGTATTTTCTAACAAATATTTAAAAAAACAATTCGATTTTTTTTGTGTTATATTTCATTTCAGCATTTGAGCTATTTTTCTCTAAAAAAAAAAAAAAAAAAATTCAAACCGTAAATAATATTTACGGTTTGGGTACAAATCTAATTTTTTCAGAAACTTGGTTAATTATATTAAAATAATTTTTTTTTTTTGGGTTAAAATAAAAATCTCGGGATGCTACGATGCTTTGGGAAGTAAATATGGTTTTTACTTCTCGCTCATATCTCTATTTTCCAAGTTCAAACAGTCGCTCTAAATTTCTCAACATGATCTTTATATTGATATGTGCTTGGAGACCAACTTTTATATTTTTCGAAATTTATCATTTTTTTAGAATTTTTGAAAATCAGTGTTTTTTGTGAACTTTTTTTTATTTTTTTTATTTAAATTGAAAGCTGTGATTTTCAAAATTCTAAAAAAAATAGTAAAAAATTTCAAAAAAAATGTAAAATTTGGTCTCCCAAGCACATATCATATGAAGATCATGTTGAGAACTTCGGATCGACTGTTTGAACTTTAAAAATAGAGATATGAGCGGGAAGTAAAACACCATCTTTACTTCCCAAAGCATGATAGTCTATCCCTATATATATAGAGGTTGGTTATTCTACTTATATAAGCACATGATGACATATGCTTATAAGTTAATTTTGTATTTTTAAAGTTAAAATAGTCGATCTGAAGCACTCAACATGTTCTCCATATTAAAATGTGCTTGTAGACCAAATTTTACATTTCTGGAAATTTTTTTTACTATTTTTTTAGAATTTTTTAAAACAGTGTTTTCATATGCTATAAAATTCAGAAAAATAATAAATAATCCTCAAAAAAAGTGATTTTGAAAAATTCTAAAAAAATAGTAATAAAAATTTTCAAAAAAAATATAAAATTTGGACTCCAAGTACATTTTAATATGGAGAACATGATGAGTACTTCGATCGACTATTTGAACTTTAAAAACACAAAAATGACTTATAAGCATATGCCATCATATGCCTTATATAAGTAGAATAACCAACCTCTATGTATATATATATTTATATACAGTACGTACTTCTAGTAGCTTATATGTACAGTAACCTCTTATAGTCATAGATCGATATTCAAAAAAGTATTATTAATTAACTTACATGCATCAAATCAAAACTCATTCAGAACACCTCTTGTACAATTTAATTATAAATGGGGACAGCAGCAAAGCTATAGCAAAGCCCTTTTTGTTGGATTTCTGTTACTTTACAGCACTGACGGTGGATTACTAATGATATCGATGATGATGTTGAATTAAATTTGTGCTTCTTTAAACTTTAAAAGTGACTATGACTAACTGTACAATGTAAGAATAAAAACTGACAGGAAATATATATATTAGATTAAAGAGATCATGTCACAGCTATTTTTCTAATGATTAGTACAGAAGCATGTCAGCAAAGAATAAGCACAATAGCTAAAGCTCATTTTGACTGCCTTAAAAAACAAAGCTAACAAACAAAACAAAACCCTTTTGATCATCCCCATGTTACCTATGACTCTATTTCTCTCTCTAGATCTCTCTCCTAATCTTTGTAGCTCATTCTATTCCAAAAAGAGCAGTATGGAAAGATGTCCCACTGTTAGGTGCACCTTGATAACTATAGTAGCCATAAGGACTAACCCAAGAATTACTATTACTGGCACTATTATCATAGCCGCCTCCTATCATAACAGGCATTGCATAAGGAATAGCACTGGAATAACTCCCACCTGTTTGCCTGTTCTCTTCATAATGCGACATTGCACTAGCACCACTGTTTGTACCGTTGCTGTCACGACTGCCAGTAGAGAAATCCATGTTGAATCCTGAGCCAAAGATCTCAAATCCAGAAGCTATGTTTGAACTATTATAATATCCTCCATGTTCCTGTAGTTGTTGTTGCTGTTGTTGTTGTTGCGGGTAATGCAGAGCTAGCAGAGATAAGTAATCTTGGCTCTGCTCCGCACTAGCAGATCCAGATTTCGAGATGTCCGAGGCCTTCTTAGACGAAGACATACTTCCAATTGGCAGATCACTGTTTAAAATGCTCTCCACATCGTAACGGCTCATGTCAAAGTTAGTCACAGCATTGAGTCCTCGAAATTTGATAGCAGCAATGTCATATGCTTCTGCTGCTTCTTCTTGTGTGCCTATAGAAGTAATTTGCATTGATGTTGTTAGTTAGGTTGTATAAAATAGGGTAATATATACCATGTATTAATTATTCCTCTTAGAATTAATAACAATTACAGCTGCTGTTGTTATTAAACGTCCACTTTGACTTGAGACAAAAAAGTTGATCTTAATTAGATGGAACTTTTTCATGGATTTCTATAGCTATTTCACATTTCTATTGCAAATAATATATAGTTCACGTACTAAAAGTGCCAAGGTAGAGATCTTTGTTTCCGGCCACGCGGCCAATCCTTGCCTGCCATCTGCCATGCTGATGGTGTCTACCAAATGATAAATTAAAAAGAAAATTCAAATTATAAGCGTACTCTTGGTATTCTATATATATACACAAAATAATGGAAGTACCAAGAAAACAAACAATTAATTTATATTGATGATAATTATTTGTGGAAATGAATTAACCTTGTGACACCCCTGTATATGGAGGCTCCTCTAGAGAATCCGCTGCTCTTCCTGGATCAAAATGAAGACAACTTGAAACTTAAATAAAGGCCTTTCTGTATAACTTTAGTTTAACTTCTTTGCTAAGAATATCAGCAAATTATAAGACCTTCGGAGTGAGGCGACAAATTCCTGTCGAGTCATAGACTTCATCTCTTCTAGCTCCTTCTCATAGTTTGAAACCTAGCAATAAGTTTGCATGATAAATACATGTTAAAGATGTATTATTTTAAGGTAATATTTGTATATTCCAAATGAGTAGTGTTTATCTCGTGCATACTGGGAAGTTGGTGGTGGTAGTGGAGCCCCAGTACTTGAGCGCTGCGAGATCATATGCTCTTGCTGCCTTGTCCTCTTTATCATATCCTCCTAAAATGAAAATTTAAAATTTCTGATGATTAGCACATTGTATCATCAGCATTATGAATTGTACTAGCAACAAATTTTCGCTTTACACACTGTAAAGCATGATTACTAGCTATTGTATATATAAAAAGGAACTAGGATTGATCAATTAATATAATCTGCTCCTATATTATAGAGAAATACTAAGTTGAGGTCATGGATGCTCACCCAAGTAGACTGTGCACGGTAATATCGTCCGTCAGGCGGTGACAGCCATGTGAAACAATATAAATGTTAGAAACATATAAAAACAACATTGACAGTGATTATTTAGTAGTGTATATATGTTCGTAGGAACAATGATATACATACCTTGGCGCCCTTTGCGACTTTGGCCTTCCCTACGGCAACTGTTGTCCCATAGATGTGCTTCATATCGTCCTGTCCAACGGTGTCTTTTAACAAAAAGAACAAACAAATAATTGCATCATGTATGGACATTGATAATTGGTAACTAGCTAGCACATAAATGTTTCAATGAAATTTGTTACAAATATTGGATTTCTTCTTGGACTTTAATTTTGACAAATGCGGCCGTGGAATGAGACCATTCTATGGGCATACTCGATCATGCATTTTGATTTACATTTTTAAAATCATGGCAAGCTAAAAGCTACGATAAATAACACAATGTTCTGCATACACATTAATCTTCCCTCTAAGCTCTATGTGCTTAAAATATACCCACAACCAAAGTTAACTTTACTTTAAAAAATATAACTTTACGCAAATTAACTGGGACAATATCAATACATTCTTTCTGCAGCGGTGCAAAAAGGAAACTAATAATATATGCCTTCTCAGGGATCAACATTACTTAGATTAATCTCAGGCTAGCTTTAAAATTAAATCTACATAAAATCAGAAAACAACTCAATGTATTAAAATAGTTAATAGTACCTAGTGACACCTCGGTATATGGAGGTGCGCTGGCCGAATGTCTCTGGCATTTTCTTTGTCTCAGTCTCTAGCACCGGTGTTGCCATCACCATATCGAGGACGCCGCCAGAATCCTTTGGCTCTGTTGGAAGCCCGGTAAAAAATTCAGCAGCGATGCTTCCCAGCTCCCCACAGCCTCCAATCTCCACAGCACCGGCACAGGTAGTACTGCTGCCTCCACCGAGAAAGTCTTCCAGCTTTGGTTGTTCGCCTACCACCTGACCGGGTGTACCTATATATATATAAAAAAAAATCATTGGAAGAAAAACAGATCATTAACAAAATTACATCTTGTAGAGGCGGTGCTATACAAATTGGATCAAATGATTCAAATCTAAGCTCGCTTAACCTAAAATTGTCATATTTTTGTTTTATTCGGTCCTTCTATATCATATATACCGTTATTTACTCTCTTTTAATTTGCCGAGCTCTCTTAATTAAGCTTACTTGACCAGAGATGAGAGAACTGTGTGTAAATTCCTTGGTTTATAAAAGGCTATACGAATATGCCAAAAGAAAAACGAAACTGATCATATATATGATATAAGAAAGAGGTGATACATGCTCAAAGAAACAATAAGAGGCAGGTGAACCATACCACTTGTAGAAAATGCTTCAAAGAGGCCAGGATGATGGGAGAGAGAGAATGAGAGCCATTGGTCGGAAGGGTTTAATTCCATGACTTCTTACTTCAACAGTTCTCTCGTATAGAATGGTTGTGTAGAACTAAGGAGACCGATATAAAAGAAAGATTTGAGGGTGATAATTAAAGAAGACAGAGAGAGTGCACACGAGCCGAGGCGGGCGGATTTAAAGAGTTTAAAAGTTGGTATCAGATAAGAAGGGAAATAGTTAATGAATAGTAAACAGTGGATTAATTAAAGAATGAGATAAGTGTTGGTAAGGGTCTAAGGGACGTGAGATTAGGGTTGTAGGAGACACGTGCATTATTCTTACAGGTTGTCTCGGCGGTCTTATTGACCGTCCATGGGAACACAACCGGTACAGTGTACCTCTCCTGCATGAACTCAACAAATACACATCGTATTTTTGCACAACAAATTCATTTATGACATGTACTATGCTACTCTTTGTGAGCTTAACTCAAAAATTTATCGGATTAATTTCAAACTGATCTACGTGCTTTACGAGTGATGAGTTTACATATTAATTTTTTAAATTTTCGAACTAATTTAATGTAAAGTCAAGTGGTCAAAATATGATGAAAAATAAACACATTAAAATTAACTTATAGACCATCTTTTTTTGACTGCTTGACTTTATACTAAATTAGTTCGAAAATTTATAAATTTGATATGTAAACGCATCACTCGTGAAGTAGATCGGTTTCAACGGTTTGGATGCATCGTTTGAAGCCAATTCAATAAGTTTTTGAATTAAGCACACAAAAGGACTTGGTGAGCCTAAGAACACCCTAGTTCTACTCCATTATAAAATTATATATATATATATTACATTTAGACTAAAGTTTTATATTTTTAAGCTTATAAAAATTATCATGAGTTTAACCTCATCAAAATCTATCAAATTAATTTCAAATGACGAGTTTATATTTTTTTAAATTAATATAGTATAAATTGAAGTGATAAAAAAATAATTAAAAATGTACATTAATATTAAATTATAAACTTTACCTTTTAGTTTTTGATCACTTGACTTCATACTTAATTAAACTTATAAATTTTACATATAAACACATTACTCGTGAAATAGGTCGATTTTAATAATTTGGTTTCCTCATTTGAAATTAAACTCAATAAGAAACTTTAGCTTAAGAAAATCCTAATTCGACACCAATCATGCTAACTCTTATAACAAAAATATTATATATTTTCATATGCAAAATATAACAAGACTTTTGATAGTCGAGATTAATCTAGAATTAAAGGTATTATAAAGGGACATATAAATTACATCTCAGATTTTATCAAACCAATATGCTGCACGGTAATTATGAAACTCTTTTCAAATTTAGTTTTTCAGAAACACACTGACAATTAAAAGTTGTAGTTCAATATATACTAGATAATTTGTAAGTCTATATATTAAGACTTAAAAAATTCCTATATACTCTTGAGTCTTAGAATTAATGCTTATGTTGTGATGAACTACCATTTAATATTTTTATTACATATTTGTATAAAATTATAAATCATTGTGAACTTTGTCTGTACGTAACTTAACAATAAGAAAAGACTTTTCACAAAATAAATGGAAAGTTTAATTTCTGTGATATGTAAGATGAAAAGTAAATCAAATGTCTGTCTTATACCATTAAAATATAAAAGTGATAATTATTGATGTGATGTGCTAATATTAAATATGAGTATACATCATTTTGGAATAAAAAACAATATAACAATATATATTTTTTGATGAAATATAACAATATATATGTAAACACATATAATTAAAGAACCTAAACAATTTTGACACATGTACGCATGCTTAATTTTGGTTTGAGCTTTGAACCAATACAATAAAAAAAAAAATCTATGTTTGGATGTGTTAAAAATAGATCGCTATTCGAAAATAGGAGTTATTCAGAATAATAATGTGCATCAAACAATATTTTTGTATTCGGAATAGTTATAATAGTTATTATTTTTTATTTCTTGTAAATATTGGAATATCTACTATTTGGAAATTTGAAGAGAGAGAAAAAAATGTTTCATTTTTGAATTTCTGCCAATACAGTCCCGAAATGACAAAATTAACACCGCTTCTGTTATCTTCACATTATGACAATTTATTTGAGACCCTACTTGCCTATCTTTCATCATAATTAGCATCTTGTTAATATTATTTTTTATCTGTTACAGCTATTCATTATTTCAAATATACAATACAAACAACATTTTTACTAATGCAAATAACACTATTTTCACACTAATATGAAAATCACTATTTTTTCTTATTCTCATTTACTATTTTTAAATTTCGTTATTCTAGCTATTTTAGCTCGTATCCAAATTTATCCAAAATTATAAAATGTGAAAAGGATAGACATGAAACAGTTTTGCTTTGAGCTTTCATTGGACACTGAAAGGTAAAAAAAAAATAAAGATTTGGAACAGTGTAGTCTAAAATGTTCTAAAAGGACAAGTTACACTGGGTCCCTGTATCGAGACCGGGAAGCACGCGGGTGGGAAAGAGATACCACGCAAATTCTTTTAAAAAAAAATGTTTAAAATTCGAAAAATTGACCGACTCAGTATCATACTGCATCCTTTTTGGATGCAGATCCTTCGTTAAAAATTCAAAGATGCTTTGCAGTAAGTACCCTGGCAAGTTGCAAATATGTAAACAACTGTTGAAATGTTCTCATTTTTAGCGGCGCATGCATTAATTATGGTATAAAACAGCATTTTTATATGGCAAATTCTGAAATGGACTAAATTTTTTTTGAACCGTTCATTTGTTAACAATCATACGGTTCAGATAATTTGTTAGAGGAGAAATTCTCCGTTAAATTTAACAGAACATTTTTATCGGAAGGGTAAAATAGTAATATACCAGATCGCTCCTTCTCTTTGCGCTCTCTCTCTAGCCCTCTCTCCCAGCCGTGCGACGTCACCAGCCCGCCCCTTCTCCTCTCGCTGTCCCCCAGCCATGCGGTTCCAGCAGTCCACTCCGTTGCTCTCGTCTTCCCCAGGTGCGATGCTATCACTCTGCCTCGTAAATATTCTGATTAAATGTTGATTATTCTTTTGCACACTTGTTGCGGGTTGCCAGTGTATTAGTTCAACTCTCACCTCTCTAGATATGCAATACAAGAATAAAATTAATAAAATATACATTATCAGTACAGATTTTGTCTTTGTAGAGGAACGAAAGAGAGACCAGAGCGAATACAAGTAGATTTTAAAGAAAAATGGAGAAAAACGTTGACATTAAAGGACCAAGTGTGCTTGATCGAGCAAAGGATGAGGTCGTAGCAATCACAAGCACCGTCCATGATGCTCTCCATTTCATTAAGGTCGTCTCCATTATTCCATGTGAAATCCTTGTTTTTCCTACACTTTACCTGTTGACCCGGTACTTTTACTGTGTACCCATACCTTGAGCAGTTGAGCTGCTAACTACCACCTGATACCACCAGCCTTTTGACTTCAATTAAGTTATGTTGTACTGAATGTAAAACAATGAATAATTATAATTAATAGTTTGAAATTTTACAATAATTAATGAGTGAGGCTATGGTACTTCGGCTAGTGTACTATGACTAGTGTACTACGGCTCAATATGGTACTTTTTAAAATTCTAACGGTCGATCCGAACCGTTCAATGTGATATCCATATGAATATGTACTTGCAAACTAAATTTTATATTTTTCCGAATTTTTTTACTATTTTTTTAGATAGGTAGAATTTTTAGTGTTTTATACAAATTCTGGACCATCAAAATTCAACCTATCTAAAAAAATAGTAAAAAAATTCGAAAAAATATAAAATTTAGTTTGCAAGTACATATTCATATGGATATCACATTGAACGGTTCGGATCGACCGTTAGAATTTTAAAAAGTATCATATTGAGCCGTAGTACACTAGCCATAGTACACTAGCCGAAGTACCATAGCCTCACTCATAATTAATAGAAACTGAAGAAAAGGCAGAGAAATTAAAGGGGGGAGTAAAACACCTACTGCACAAGGGACCTCAGTTATATGGAAAGGCCAAAGAAGAGATCAAAGGACACCTTTTTCCGAAGAATGGTAACATCCTTTGCCAAAATTTTAATTTGATTTTTGCCTTCCGTTTTGGCAATATACTGTATCAAGTCGTTATTTCACTGAAGAAGTTCGAATGCTTAAAAATTGTTTTGGTATAACAATTCCAAAATAACTTGACTGGTAATTGAATCATTGAATGGTCGAGGTTTGATGAAATTCTTAATTATTATATTATGTAAATGTGTCTGGACGAAGTGAGGTGTAGATGAATTACCTTCTTTTCTTTTGATGAATACATGGAAACAGTAACATTCCTCGCGACGTTCTTGAAATATATTGTTCCAAAATAATTTAGAGAAGTCAATGGTTAATCACGGATCTAGCTGAACCTCTCTTTGTCTCTTTAGCCGTTGAAGTTTGATGTACCTGTTATGCAGGAGCACTTAAGCCTCCTTAGCTTCCTAATCTGCATTAATCCTTTTGGATGCTCTCTCCTTAGTCTAGATTAAAGAAACTCCTTAGCTGCTCCTTTAGAAACTTTTTTAATCCAGCTTCAAGCTCGCCTTAAGAAATAGCCTTCCTTTAGACTTCCTTTAGACTTCCTTTGGACATTTTCTGCATTTTTACAGACAATTTTACCCACGCTCCTTAAGGAGTTTCATTTCTTTAATATTTTTTATGCTCTCTCTCTCTCCCAAGCTTGCACATATACCCCAATTCGAAAAAAATGCCTCCTTACCTAAATTGACGATCCTCTGATCGCAAGCTCGTAAATCTTGCACCACAGGAAGCTTCTCGGCGAGATGCTCTATCTTTTGACATCCATTTTGATATCATCTATTGCTTCTCTTCGTGAATTTTCTAGCAGTGTGTTCTTTTAGTTTCATAAATTCGTCTAAATTTTTTTGTTTCTTTTTGTGCTATCTGTGGCCAAAGATCTGATTTAGCAGTGCTTCTTTTCAAAATCCACAATAATTAAGAACGGATTTATGTACTTCATAAGGTTTCTTCTTGGTTCAGATTTAAAAATACTGTTGAATGATGAGATATCTCAGTGTACCAGTGTTTATTTTGTTGTCTTCTATCTAATAATTTATCTTCACAAGGTTTCTTCTTGATTCAGATTTCTCAGTTTACCAGTGTTGTCTTCTTGGTTACCAGTGGTTCAGATATCTCAGTTTACCAGTTTACTCTGAAAAAATACTGTTGAAGTATGAGATTTCTCATTGATTTACCAGTGTTTCTTCTTTCTCAGTTTCTAGATTTCTTTGTCATATTTAGTTGTCTTCTTTCTAATAATTGTTTACTAATATTAAGCAGTGTTTTTATTTCTCTGTTTCCAGATTTCTCAGTGATTTACCGGTGTTTCTTCTTTCCAATGGTACTTGATCAATTCTATTCTTTTGTTCAACGTTGGTACAGTCAATTGCCTGACAGAAGATTAGATGTACAAGTTCAGAGGTCATGTATTTAATTTAGGTAAGATTTTAACTTCCTAAATTGTGTTTTTTAATGTATGGGAGATATTTCAATTGATAACCTGATCTGAGCTTGTTCTCGACCAGCCAACCAGACGTGTGATAATTTTTTTTTATCATAGGATATTATGCTAATGTCCAACTGTTTGACTTTTAATTCATCTCAAATATTCAACTGAGAAGCAGGTATAAAATGCTAAAAATTATTTTGCATATAGCAAGAATCATGTTCAGTAACATGTATCTGTTCTATTCAATAACATGTGAGGGGTAATTTGGTATTTACATACTATTATATATACTTTATTTGCAGTAAGTCTTCATTCTTAATTTCACCATCTCACCGAACATGACTTCCTTAGCAAGGATTAAACTTTTAATCCTTCACCTCTTAAGGAGCTGTGCCGAACAAACTAGATATGATTTAATTATGGATGTAGTTGTTGAAGCCTGTAAACTTTGTATTTTTTTTCCCTGAGATGAAAGATTCCTCAAGGAGTTGCGTTTCATTGAAACAAAATTTCAATAAAACACTATAGGGTTATCACAACTAAAATGCAGGCCTTCATAAAACATTGTACAAAATAATAGGTGCATAAAAAATATGTATCTCTGACTGTTTCATGAAAGGGTATCCACCACATGAGTCATGGAAAGCAGGTACAAGCATCCGGTATTAGATCTTCAGTATGTTGATGTCAGATTTTACAGCCTTGCCATTAGTGTAAATAATCTAATAATAGCCTGTTCTGTATCAGGCAACTTATATTTACAAGATTGTATCAGATAAAACTTCTGAGAAATATAACCATTTACCAAACGGTATTTGGCGAGTCCCGTAAAACACCATTTTTTTTCTTTTTGCAGCTTTGTACTATTTTTGTTGAATATATAAATTTGACTAGTTATTTGTATTTATCAGGCAGTCCAAGTTGTCAGGACTCAGGACTCAGGAGATCATGCAAGCATGAAAATTATGTATTTCATACGTATATATAAAAAAAGAAACAAATAATGTGGAGTGGATACTGTAAAGCCTATTATTCTCTGGAGGCACAGGGAAGGAAATTGTTGAAGTTGTGCCAAATTGCCAATCCATGATCCATAAAAATAAAGTACAGAAGATCAGATCAAAGAAAAATATTGCACAGGGATCCTGACTACTGCATTGTTTGCATGTATAATTGAATTGAGGATGTCAATGTAGGCTTGGCAAAATACAGAGTGCATTCATGTAGTCTTCTAGTTAACTTCTGACATCAAATTAAAGAAGACAAGTGAAGCAATACATTTTTACGGTTTCACTGTAAAGGTTGCACGAGTGTAAACAAATAAAAGTCATGTTTTAACATTAATCAGTAGACTTTGGTTGCATGTCGTCCTAGCTAGGATTGTTGGCAAAACATATCAATGAAAATGTGTAAATTAATACATTACAATGAAAATAAATAACTGAAAATAAGCAAGGTTTGTTTAAAAATTAATTAGAAACACTGCTGATCAAGTCAGTACCAAAAATACTCTTTAATCTTTCAAAAATCCTAGATAATTCATCCTTTTGAAAATTTTCCTTTAAATTTGTACAACTATACTTAAGTACATTTTTCCTTATTTTTGTATAATTTTTACACTAACAGATTAAGAGAAACAATCAACATAATTCAGATCTGGAAAATAAATGGAAAAGTCAACTGATTGAGTTGACTAAGCCCTAAAAATATGATTTTAATTGGAATAAGACCTCAAATGCTTGTAGATACATATAATCATTCAAAATATGTAGTCTATAATATTTACATTGCGAACATATTATGCTTGAAATTCCAAATTTTGAAAATTGTTAAAGAAATCTGATTTTGATAAAAAAAAAAAAAAGCAAATAGAAATTCATTTCTTTTTATGATCCAATGCCTAAGTTAAACCAGTATAAGCATAAAAACATTAAACAAGCATAGGAATAAATAACTGAAGCATCAATGTCATCTAAACATCACCGATGTCATAGTAAACAATAAAAGTTTCAGAATCGTTTATGAATATAAACCTATTACGGCATAATTAAATACAATCAAAATACTATAGCAGATTATTATAAACAAAAATTATACTTTTCATTGTGGCAACTTCCGCAACCTTCAAATTCGACTTCTCGTTTCTATGTCTTGCGCTTTGGATTTGGAATCCACTAATGTGGAAAATGTGAGAGATTGAAAATCTCCCAGTGCAGCAGTATTCAGTTCTAGTCGAGTTATTCTAAGATCTAACCAACTGAACCAAACGAGCACCGAGCATAATTATAATAAAATAACAACAATAACAGAATTTCAAAAAACAACTAACAAAGCTGAAATCAATCATGTAGCACGTAAATTGCTCATAAAAAATGTGCAATTATCTCATGATCTTAACATAAACATAAGTTCCCAAAGTTCAACACTCTCATATTAAGAAGTATGAACAAAAATTCACAACATGCATTTACTTAACATAACCATTATTTTCCCCAAAATGCAATGCTAATGTATCATATCAAATATGCAAATATTCATGTGCACTAGTATAATGAGGTCATTCAATTTTACTTATAAAGCTTCATTAATTAAATCAAGCTGCATTCATAATTACTCATGTCATATACAAAAAAGTTCCTAATCGCAACCCGAAACCAACTAACTAACATTCGACATGTTTACTTGATACAATGTTCATGCTACAAAATAAGTGCTCAAATGTGCTAGTAGTGCAACAATATATAAATAGTTCATTTTAATTGATCATGCTAAATGTTCTAATGAAAAATTATGCATTAGTCTCGATGCTTTAACATAACATTAATTCCTAAAATGAAATGCTCGATTATTGTGTAGATTTCATACTTCCAATAATTAAAACTTAAAATTGATCTCAGAAAAATAGACATATGAATTCATAGCACAGACCGATTTACATTTTGCAAAGTATCATAGCCTCACTCTTATTTACATCTTGATCCATGAGAGATAAAATTGAATCGTTTAAATTTTCAACAGTTTGACGAATTGTAGAGTCGAATCGCTCTAAATTTCATATGCGACATATTTGAATGATAACTAATAAGTAATGTGTTTATATTTCTATTTTTTAAAAGAGCAGGGTTCAAATGACTTATGTCTTTCATATCTTAATCGTGTCTCGAATCCTTTTCTCAATTTTCGAAGTCCAAACAGTTAATTCGAACCGATCAACATGATCTCCATATTATAATGCGCTTGGAGACCAAATTTTATATTTTTGAATTTTTCTTCAGAAGATTCAGGACCATTTAAAAGTAGTGATTTTGCATCTATCTAAAAATAGTAAAAGAATTCCAGAGAAAATATAAAATTTGTAATTCAAGACACGAGGCACGTTAAATTTTTTTCATATCACTTAGATTGATCGCAGACTGATTTTGAAATCACACTAAGTTTGATACACAACCTATTTGAGAGAGAGATCATAGATATCATGTTTATGATTCAGTTTCGAAATATGACATGTTTTTACAATAGATATGATATGTCATATTAAGTTCAGAATTAATTCACTACACATGTTATTAGATGTAGTTTGTATTGCTCATATAATTCTTATGTCAAATTTGGCATAATTTCATTTACATGTTGATATCGATCAAACATATCGAAAATATCATAGGGTTAATTTTGGCTTAGGTTTTACTTGAAAAACTCATTTTTATATCCAATTTCTTGTAGAAACATATTATTGTTGCAAATTTTATGTCATACTGCACGAATTGAAGTTTTACATGTCATGGTGATGATCACACCTAGATAATTGATATCATTAGATCAACCGAATTAGAATAAAAATAAAGATTTTAAATTAGTGATAGACATCTTAGTTGGAGATAACATTAGTTGGGCACATAAAAGGCAACATGAGAGTCTTGAAGTCTGCAGACGAAAATTAAAGAAACCACCACCATTCCATTTTGGACTCAATTGGTCTGAATTCTCATTGGACTGTTTCGAATCTAAACTCAAATATTATGTTACCTTAGAGAATATGGACTCGTCTGAATTCCCCCTCTCATTTCGATTTTCACTCTTTATCCCGCCAAATTTGGCAGTTATCATATCATTCTCCTCAATCGCTCCGTTTTGACCCCTTCTAGCTTAGGGGGTCTATCTCCCCCGCCCAGCACTTAGACGCGATCAGCACGCAATAACCGGAAGTTTTCCATGTCAGCTAATGCTATATCTCTCCCGTGAACCTTTTCATTTACTCTCAACGTGAGATCACATCTGTAAGTACACTCTCTCGCCTTTAATGGTTTTCCATTAATCCAAGGAACTTAAATTTTAATTTCTACAACTAATATTTGGATGATAATTGCAGGCCTTTCAAGAGCGATAAGGAGGGTTTCATCTTAGTTATTGAAGCTGTCGTCCTCAGTGTTCATTGATATTGCTACTTAACTCCTTAAATGGCTTCATGGAATCATGCTTCTGTTTTATTTTACCTTTTTTGTAGGACTCACCTATGAATGTACTAATCCGCCAAGGGATGAACGAGATTATGGCCCCACTCTTTTATGTTTTCAGAAATGGTTCTGATGTTACTAATGTGTTATGCAATATCGTGCTTAAATTTATTCCTAGTTTTGTGACTTAACCCCATATTTTTATATCTAAACAGTATTTAACATTCTAATCTCCCATGTTTGTTGGCATCATCTGAAAAGAAACACCCACTGTTAAAATTGAGGTCTAAACCTTGCAGAAGTTTGACCAATATTATCCTTATGATACTACAATTTGACTCTGCTCATTAAAAATCGACTATGCTACCTCAAAGAGAAATAGGGATCAGTTTTGTAACCAGCACATTGAAAATAGTGATCTACATCCAATTAAATTAATGATGATTTGATTTAAGTTCTTTTAGGTTCGGAGAAAGACAAAATCATGAGGTCCTTTAATTATAAGGTTAGGGGAAAAATTGACAGCTGTGGAGTAAAAACTTTTCGCTATAACAGCCCTTATGGTAATTTATTCCCTGTTCATTTTTTAATCATTCTTTTCATTCAAATAAATTATTGTTGAGAACAACAAAATTATTTCCTTATTCATGGTCTATGTGATTCACAATATAATTTATATATATATAAATGAGTTGTGATATATAACAACAAAATTTGAATGGTGTGGTGGTAACTAGTATAAATTCCAACTAAAGGGTAAGAGATCGATTCTCACTGGCTCTAAAAAAATTTATGCTTCTTTATTAATTTGTGTTTCGGCCGAATTTGACTGGAACGGGCTGAAATTTGACTGGAACTGACCGAAATCTACACTATCTGCGTAAATCGGCCTGGATCGGCACCGTCCGATCCCGCTCCGGAACGGCCAATTTTGCCCTCTATGTACAAACCCCTTTATGTCAAGGTTACTAATCCAACTCGCAATCCCTCTTGTCTCCAAGGTACCATTAAATTATTTTTTCTTGAACCGTTTTGAAGTAAATGAGAAATGGTGCAGTATGCATCATAGTTTGATGTAAACAGGATAAAAATTCATTGAACTGTGTACTAATTACAATTTCATTATTTTCTTGGATTACATACTGTCCCTTTGAGGCAGTACCTGCATCACCAAGTACGAGTTCACAGCAACTTGTAAATACAGCTTAATTGGTTGCAATATCCTCAGAACTGTAATAGCTATCTTTCTAACTGTCAATGTATTTGACAAAAATTCAATCTACAAAAACAAATTATAATTTGCCATTTCTTTTGCATTATGAACAGCTCCATCTTGCTTGTCGGTGAACAAATCTATCAGAACGAACCTCAACGTCGGCGCTGGAGACCGGCGTAATTTCTTTTCCGAGCTCCAAGAAGCAAAAGAAGCACAAACGTGGGTCCCACGCGGGACCTGCTTTGGCATCCCTCTGATGAGAAGGTCTTGCGTGTGCGTGAGAAAGAGACCGACAAGAGGATACAGACCGACTGGAGAGAATGAGGGATGGGGAGATACGGAGCAAAGGGAGAGGGGGCGACCGACGAGAGGAGAAATACAGAGCAAAGGGATGGGGCAGACCAACGAGAGAGGAAGATACCAAGCATGGAAGAGAGGAAGAGCCTGACGGTGACGGAGAGCCTAACGGAGAGATTAACATATAGAAGTTATTCCAATTTTACCCTTTTAAAGATCAACGCCTGTGATTAATTCGGACAAAATTTTGCTGAAAATTTTGATCCACGGCAGACTCACTAAAGTGAGTTCGGATCCAGTGAAGTAACCCAATCTTTGGGTTTTGGATCGGGACCGTCTGATTCGAATCTGTGAAAATCCATCTGCGAAGTGAGTGCACACATTCTAATGACGAACTCGAATCTCGAGACAATCTCGAGCGACGAATTCAAATCAGACGGTCTCAATCCAAAACCCAAAGATTGGGTTACTTTAGGGATCCGGACCCCTAAAAAGTTGGGTTTTCTGAACTGATCACTGTTTGCTACAGTGGTTCCGCATTGTCACAGTTACATGCACTTTTATATTACCTTTTTTATACTTTAAAAAAAAACAAAATTCTGTTACCCTGGTAAGCACAGATCCAGAAAATTTATGGTGAGGCAATATGCAATAGAGAGGAAATTTTACTGATTTGGAAAATGAAACAAGAAATGCATATGATTTAAGAATTCATGTTGGTATTTTCTGATCACATGCTGTCTCAATAGGATCGCATGATCTAATCCAATAGCGCTAGAATATCATCGGAGCCTATATATAGGTGAGACTAATTTAAATGGTATCATGTTATGAATCATATTTTTTTATTTTTAAAATTTAAATGGTCATTCGAATTGTTAAATATGATCTTCATATGAAAATATATTAGAGATGAAATTTTAATTGTTTAATATATTTTTAGATAAAAATCACTACTTTCGGATGGCTCAAAATTTTTAAATCAACTGATTAGTTTTCTATCTATTTAAAAAATATAAAATCAAGTAAAATATAATATGTTCACATATAGAGTTCATATTTAACTGCTTAGGTTGGTTATTTGAACTTTAAAAATAAAAAAAATAAAAATTCATAGCACGAATCGATTTATAATATGAATATTATCATAATCTCACTCTCCATAATATTAAGCCAGTTATGATAAAACATTAAAATAAATTTGCAGTTTTCTTCAGTTTGTCCAATGTTTAAACCTCAAGAAAAACAAATTGAGCAGATCCCATGCCAGACAGCGGTAAAAAAATAGCATGGTGAGAGAGACAGCTCTTTCGAAGTTTCTACCTTTTGTTACAAATGGGATCAAATTTAAATTATCTCTTTTCTTCTTTCTCACTTTTGTTTTAAATCCACTCTTGCTCCCTCTGATAGCAAACAATGAAACAATGTCAATTATATATCCTAATCTTGTGTGGTCCTGCTCCTTTGCTTTAAACTTTTTGAGAACAATGTTCAAATCAAAACTAAAGAGTCAATAAAGCATGACACATTTAAAAAACCAAAACACAATCGTAGAATGTGGACTTTCGGAGGCACAATAGGAATTTTTTAGTAGTTACAGTTAGAATCTATTATATAACAGCACATGAGTGACAGAGGGAGAATATTATGTTGCTCTTCTTCAAGAAAAATAGAAATCTGCTTTTTTTTCATTCAAGAAAAATAGAAATCTGCTTTTTTTTTCATTCAACCGTTGAAATATTTTCAACCGAGAATTTTATTTATATTCAAAGTGAATTAGAAATTAATAAAAATATCCAGATTCACTTGGTTTTATTAAAAAATTCCATACCGGCCAGAAAATAGCCGGTACCTTATTTAAATAGGAAACCGGCTATTTTCTGGCCAGTACTCTTTTTTTTAGAGACAAATAGCTAAAATGCTGAAATATAACACTAAAAAATCGAATTTAAAAAAAAATATTTGTTAGATTATTTTTTTGATATATAATTAGCATATTTATACTAAAATACGCTTAATTACTTGAAATTATGTTAATTTACACTGAATTACGCTAAATTACGCTAAATTAATTATGTAAAATTATGCTACAATACGGTAAATTACGCTAAATTACATATGAATATGGCCGATTTTGTGCCATCTTTCATAAATCATAAAAAATAGGAAAAAAATTCCAAAAATAATAAAAATTGGTATTCTACAAGTTTAAGAGCATAACTAATTTACTGAGCTACGTAGATTGAACAATAGAAATGAAAATCTTAACTCAAAACTTCCATTGAAGTTTTGAGGCTCTTCCTCTTATTTTTTGGCAATCTGAATTTGGAAAAATTGCATAACTATCAATGAAGAATGTGTATTTTTGCAAGCTTTCTGAAAAGTGGTCATTTGCTGAAATCGGACACTCGAGTGCCATTTTATGGCCGTTTGAAGTTTTCTCGTCGTTTTTTACCTTCTCAGTGAAGATATCATCCCTATTCATACGTAATTTAGCGTAATTTACCGTATTTTAGCATAATTTAACATAATTATTGTAATTTAGCGTAATTCAGCGTAATTTAACATAATTTCAAGTAATTTAGTATAAATATGCTAATTATATATAAAAAAAGTAATATAACAAATATTTTAAAAAAATTTAATTTTTTAGTGTTATATTTCAGCATTTTAGCTATTTGTCTCTAAAAAAATATAGGGTACCGGCCAAAAAATGGCCGGTTTTCTATTTAAATAAGGTACCGGCCATTTTCTGGTTTGTATGGACATTTTTAATAAAACCAAATGAAACTGGGCATTTTTATTAATTTATAATTAACTTTGGATATAAATAAAAATGACGGTATTTTCAACAGTTCGGGATATGAAGAGAAGAGAATAGTAACAGATATTATCTTCAAATTTGAATTGTTAAAAAGCATTTAAATGGTTATAATGAACATAGAAAAAAAATAATAGATTTAAGGGGGAATTTCATGTATATCCCTCAAAAGTTTAAATATTACGTATTTATCCCTCCAAAATCAATAATTACATATATATCCTTAAAAATTGTACAAACTCACATATATGTCCAATCTAATTCTATAACATATCAAATATCTCCAAAAATAATTAAATAATATCTTTTAAAACTTTAAAAATTTATTTTACAATATTAATTAAGAATATATTGACCATTATGTGCTTCGTTTCTGTCTATTTAGTCTACCTGAGTTCTCTTCTTTTTAAGGCGCCAAACCTCCCGTCTCTCTGTCCAAATGTGCCAAATCACAGATTTCTCCTAGTTTTTTCTTGTCGCCTCCCCTCTCGTAAATTTATGTCGACCCACGTTGCTTTAATTTTTCCATCTTCGTTTGGAGAGAGGCGAGACGTTGGACGTCTTAAAGAGAAGAGAACTCAGGCGGACTAAAAAGACAAAAACGAAGGGGCATAATGGTCAATATATTATTAATTAATATTATAAAATTAATTTTCAAGTTTAAAAAAATATAATTTAATTACTTTTGGAGGTATTTGATATGTTATAGAGTTAAATTGGACAAATATGTGAGTTTCTACAATTTTCAAGGATAAATATGTAATTACTGATTTTGGAGGGATAAATATGTAATAATGAAACTTTTGAGGGATATACATGAAATTCTCCCTAGATTTAATTCTAACAACAAACATTAGAGTGAGTCAGGAGATGTTGTTGGAAAAGCTTCCCTCACTACAAGAAAATATACCTTTGCCGGTGCATAAAAGCGCCACTAAATACTCTAAAAAACACCACTAAATATATTTCCCGGTGTTTAGGCAAGTGCCGCCGTGAATATCAGAGTCGGCAAAAGTCTTTCCCGGCATTTACATGCCTTTTTATCGGCGTTTAAGAAGCTAGCGTCATCTGAAATTTGACTTTTTCCCGGCATTTGGAGGTTATTTCCCGGCATATAAGAAACGCGGCCCGAAATATGGATTTCCTGGCATCTTCGAAATGCTGCCAAAAGGCACATTTAAAAAAATTTAGTCTTTCTCGACATTTCTGAAACGCCGCCAAAAGTCCTAGGTAATAAAAAAATAAAAAAATTCAAAAATTCACTATAAATCATAGAAAATTCCAAAAATGGAAAATTTTGTTCTGGGATGCTCATGGGAGTGTTGTCTATATGCATGTGTAATGGTGGCTTAATTCAACCTGGAACAAGTATTTCTATCTGAAAATAGTTTACAACTTACAAATCAGCCTCACTTTACCCCAACTTACAAATTTTACACTAAATAAGTCAAATAGTGGTAAACTAACAATTGAAAATAGTTTACAAACCCCACGAAGGATTAGAATCTCTCATTGTGTCAATTAGTTGGTCCACCTTGTCTAATATAATCGATCTATAATGTAGATATTACCATAGCCTCACTCAATTATATAATCCAACCAACACAAGTTGACAACTACCAGTACATTTGAGATTGCACCTTACTGGTTTATATTTTTCCCTTCGACCTCCAAGTTACCATAATGGCATCAAACTAGCTTTAGAAACTGTCAATATATAATATCATATATAATCCAAGTTACCATAATGTCATAATTACAACTGACTTGTAGTAAATTACTAAATTGTCCTAATAATTTGTGGTGGATACTTGAACCACCAAGAAGAAAGGAGAACTAATATTTAAAACATTATAGAAGCTTATCCATTGCTGAATGAAGAATGAAGCATGGACTTGGCAGTAAACATAGGTCAATTCATTCATGAACACCTATGCATGGTAGCCACCGACAAATGCATAGACTGAGCCATAGCCGTAGGAGGTATTGTCACCTTGATATCAAAATACCTCAACATTAATTTGGAGAATGAACGTGAAGCACCTGAGCAAACGCGTCTCAACATCACATATCTGACGAGAACCAGGCATGTGAAGGTAACCTTTGATAAACAACTGGGCAACCTAAACTGCTTCCTTTTTCTAGCCGAAAAGTACTTCACGCTCATCCATGTTGACCACTATGTTATGAAGAACCGCCAAATCCGAACCAAGACCCCGTAAGCGATGAAGATGATGATGTTACACACCTAAGCGACGAAGATGAAATACAACGAGTATAACATGAACGACAACCAGTACAAGCTCAAAGACAACTACAACAAGATCAAAAACAACTAGTAGAAGATGAAAGACAACTAGAAGAAGATGAAAAATAATAATTAGAACATGAAATACAACTAGTAGAACATGACAGGCAACCAGTAGAAGAGGAAATAAAACTAGAGAAAGATAAAAAACAACCAATAGAATATGATAGACAACCAGTTAAGATAAAAGACAATTAGAAGAAGATGAAAATCAATTAGTAGAAGAAGAAAGACAACTAGAAGAAAATGAAATATAACTAGTAGTAGATGAAAGAGAACTAGTAACAACTTAAGATAAAAACTAGAAGAAAGACGAAATATGAAAGTCAATCAGTAAAGGATGAAATATGACTAGAAGAAGATGACAAAATTACTAGTAGAAGATGAAAGACAACTAGAAGAAAAATGAAGTACAACTAGTAGTATATGAAAGACAAGTAGTAGAACATGAAACACAACCAGGACAAGATGAAACACAACTAGTAGAACATGAAAGATCACCAGTTGAACACGAAAGACATCAAGTACAAGATGAATGACAACTAGAAGAAGATGAAAAACAACATGAAAGACACAACATGTACAAGAAGATGAATAACTAGTAGAAGATAAAAGGACAATTAGAAGAAGATGAAATACTACCAGTAGTAGATGAGACAACAAGTAGAAAATGAAAGACGACAAGTACACAATGAAAGACAACCAGTACAATATGAAAGACAACCAGTACAAGAGAAAATACAACTGGTGGAAGATGAAAAACAACCAGTAGTACATGATAGACAACCAATATAAGATGTAAGACAATTAGAAGAAGATGAAAAACAACTAGTAGAAGAAGAAAGACAACTAGAAAAAGATGAAATACAACTAATAGTAGATGAAAGACATCCAGTAGAACATTAAAGACAACAAGTGCAGGATGAAAGACAACCAGCAGAAAATGAAAAACAACTAGTAGAAGATAAAAGACAACTAGAAATAGATGAAAGACAATATGTAGTAGATGAAAGACAACAAGTAGAACATGAAACACAACAATAAAACATGAAAGACATACAGTACAAGATGAAAATCAACTAGAAGAAGATGAAAATCAATTAGAAGTAGGTGAAATACAACTAGAAGAAGATGAAATAAAACCAACAAAACATGAAAGACAACTAGTATAATATGAAAGACAACCAGTACAAAATGATAGACAAGAAGAAGAAGATTAAACAAAACTAGTACAAGATGAAATACAACTAGAGGAAGATGAAATACAACTAATAATAGATGAAAGACAACTAGTAAAACATAAAAGACAACTAGTAGTTAAAGACAACCAATACAAAAGGAAAGACAACTAAAAGAAGATGAAACACAACTAGTATAAGAAGAAAAAAAATAAGAAAATGATGAAATACAACGAGTAGTAGATGAAATACAACCAATAGAGCATGAAAAACAACAAGTAGAACATTAAAAAGACAACCAGTACAAGATGAAATACAATAAGCAAATAATGAAAGACAACCAGTAGAACATGAAAGACAACAAGTATAACATGAAAGACAACCGGTACAAGATGAAAGACAACCAGTACAAGATGAAAGACAACCAGTAAAAATTGAAAGAGAACCAGTAGAACATAAAAGACAACCATTACAAGAAGAAATACAACAAGAGTAGAACATGAAAGACAACAAGTAGAACACGAAAAACAACTAGTAGAACATATAAGACAACCAGTATATAAAAAACAACTAGTAGAACATGATAGACAACCAGAACAAGATGAAAGACAATTAGAAGAAGGCAAAAAGCAACTAGTAGAAGATGAAGGACAATTAGAAGAAAATGAAATATAACTAATAATAGATGAAAGACAACCAGCAGAACATTAAAGACAACTAGCTAAAGAAGAAAAACAACTTGTAGAAGAAAAACAACTAGCTGAACAAGATGAAGACAACTAGCTGAAGAAGAAAAACAACTAGTAGAAGATGAAAGACAATTAGAAGAAGTAGATGAAAGACAAGTAGTAGATGAAAGACAACGAGTAGAAGATGAAACACAACTAGTAGATGAAAGACAAACAGTACAAGATGAAAATCAACTAGAAGAAGATGAAATAAAACAAGCAAAACATGAAAGACAACTAGTAGACCATGATAGACAATCAATACAAGATGATTGACAACAAGAAGAAAATGAAACAAAACTAGTACAAGAGGAAAGACTACTAGAAGAAGATGAAATATAACTAGTAATAGATGAAAGACTAATTGTAAAACATGAAAAATAACTAGTAGAGCATGAAAAACAACCAATAAAACAAGAAAGACAACTAGAAGAAGATGAAAAACAACTAGTAGAAGATGAAAAAAACTAGAAAATGATGAAATACAACAAGTAGTAGATGAAAGACAACCAGTAGAGTATGAAAAATTAGTAGAACATGAAAGACAACCAATACAAGATGAAATACAATAAGCAGATAATGAAAGGCAACCCGTAGAACATGAAAGACAGCAAGTATAACATGAAAGATAACTGGTACAATATGACAGACAACCAGTACAAGATGAAACACAACTAGTAGAACATGAACGACAACTAGTAAAAAACAAAAAACAACTCCAACAAGATAAAAAAAAACTAGTAGAAGATGAAAGACAACTAGAAGAAGATGAAGACAACAAGTAGAACATGAAAGACAACCAGTACATGAGGTAAAAAAAACTACAGGAAAATGAAAAACAAGCAGTAGAACATGATAGACAACCAGTACAAAATGAAAGACAATTATAAGAATATGAAAAACAACTAGTAGAAAAAGAAAGACAACTAGAAGAAGAAATACAACTAATAGTAGATGAAAGACAACCAATAACAACTTAAGATAAAAATAACTCATGTTTCACACACTTCTGTTTCATAAGTCACACAAAAAACACAAAACAAGTCAGGTATATTTAAGACAACAAGTAAAAGATGAAAGACAACCCGTAGAAGATGAAAAAAAATAGTAGAAGATGAAAGACAACTAGAAGTAGATGAAAGACAACCAGTAGAACATGAAATACAACAATTAAACATGAAAAACATATAGTACAAGATGAAAATCAACTAGAAGAAGATGAAATACAACTAGAAGAAGATGAAATAAAACCAGTAGAACATGAAATACAACTAGTACAACATGAAAGAAAACCAGTACAAGATGATAGACAACAGGAAGAAGATGAAACAAAACTAGTACAAGATGAAAGACAACTAGAAGATGATGAAATACAACTAGTAATATATGAAAGACTAATAGTAAAACATGAAAGACAACTAGTAGAACTTGAAAGACAACCAATACAAGAGGAAAGACAACTAGAAGAAGAAGAAAAACAACTAGTAGAAGAAGAAAAAACAAGAAAATGATGAAATACAACGCGTAGTAGATGAAAGACAGCCAGTAGAGCATGAAAAACAACAAGTATAACATGAAAGACAACAAGTAGTAGATGAAAGACAACTAGAAAAAAATGAAATACAACTAGAAGAAGATGAAATACAACCAATACAACATGAAAGACAACTAGTAGAATATGAAAGTCAATTAGTACAGGATGAAATATAACTGGAAGAAGATGAAAATATTAATAGTAGAAGATGAAAGACAACTAGAAGAAAATGAAGTACAACTGGTAGTAGATGAAAGACATGTAGTAGAACATGAAACACAACCATGACAAGATGAAACACAACCAGTAGAACATGAAATATCAATAGTAGACGAACGACATCAAGTACAAGATGAATGACAACTATAAGAAGATGAAAAACAACATGAAAGACAACATGTACAAGATGAAAGACAACTACAAGAAGATGAATAACAACTAGTAATGAAAGACAACTAGTACTAAATGAAATACTATTAGTAGTAGATGAGAGACAACCCGTAGAAAATGAAAGACAACAAGTACATAATATAAGACAACCATTACAAGATGAAAGACAACCAGTACAACATGAAATACAACTAGTACAAAATGAAAAACAACTAGAATAAGATGAAAACCAATTAGAAGAATATGCAAGATAACTAGAAAAAGATGACATACAACTGGATAAGATTATAGCTGACCAGTACAACACTAAGGACAACAAGTACAAGTTGAAAGACAACCAGTAAAACATGAAAGAGCACCAGTAGAACACAAAAGACAACAAGTCCAAGATGAAGGACAACTAGAAGAAGATGATGAACAAGTAGTAGAAGGCGAAAACTTTTAGTAGAACAGAAATGACAACCAGTACAAGATGATAGAAAACAAGAAGAAAATGAAACAAAAACAAGATGAAAAACAACTATAAGAAGATGAAAGAGAACTAGTAGAACATGAAAGACAACCAATACAAGAGGAAAGACAACTAGAAGAAAATAAAAAATAACTTGTAGAAGATGAAATACAATGAGTAGTAGACAAAAAGACAACCAGTAGAGCATGAAAAACAATAAGTAGAACATGAAATAACAGTACAAGATAAAATACAATATGCAAAACATGAAACACAACCTGTAGAAATGAAAGAAAACAAGTATAACATGAAAGATAACCAGTACAAAATTGAAGACAACCTACAAGTAGAAAGACAACCAAGTAGAACATAAAAGACAGACAATACAAGATGAAAGACAATCAGTTGAATATGAAAGACAACCAGTACAAGATAAAATATACCCAATAGAACATGAATGACTACAGTACAATACAACTAGTAGAAGATGAAAGACAACTAGAAGAAGAGAAACACAACTAGTAGTATATGAAAGATAACCAGTACAACATGAAAAACAACCATTACAAGAAGAAAGGCAACTAGAGTAGAACATGAAAGACAATGAGTAGAACATGAAAGAAACTAGTACGACATGAAAGACAATTATAAGAAGATGAAAAACAACTAGTAGAAGAAGAAAGACAACGAGAAAAAGTTGAAATACAACTAATAGTAGATGAAAGATAACCAGCCGAACATTAGAGGCAACTAGTACAAGATGAAATACAATGAGGAGAAGATGAAAAACAACTAGTAAAAGATGAAAGACAACTAGAAATAGATGAAAGACAATATGTAGTAGATGAAAGATAACCAGTAGAACATGAAACACAACAATAAAACATGAAAGACATACAGTACAAGATAAAAATCAACCAGAAGAAGATGAAATAAAACCAGCAGAACATGAAAGACAACCAGTACAAAATGATAGACAAGAAGAAGAAGATGAAACAAAACTAGTACAAGATGAAATACAACTAGAGGAAGATGAAATACAACTAGTAATAGATAAAAGTGTTAGAAATGTACTAAAAGGTCAGAATATTATGGGCCATATTATTAATTAATATGGGTCATTTCTTATTGGGCTAGGCCCGAATTTTCTGTTCTCATCTGATCTGATCAGATCAGATAAGTTTTCTGAAAGGGCTCAACGAATTGGTGCCATGAATAGGCTCGAACAAACTGGTGCATATGTTTTATATATATGCAATGATCTGTACAGAATTCGGTTAGCCATTCTATTCCATTTTTCAGAAAACGAAAGAGAGACAGAACGAAAGAACTGTCAATTCGGTACTAGCATACCGAATTACAGTAGTTGATCAACCTGTTCGTGTGGATACTGATAGAGGCGTGACTGCTGGGCTGTTGCGCGAATCTGACACGAGAACGAAAGGAGAAGACGGAAAGAAGAAGAAGGCTACTGCTAGACTAGACTTGAAGTTTCTGCTGCGCGTCTAGTGGTAAACTCTATTTTAATCCTGGAATTAATTTTATGCATGGATTCTGTTTTTCGGGTAGTGAACAAATCTTGAAATGATTCGAATTGTTGCACTATAACCTACACAAAATCCCAACAAAAAGACAACTAGTAAAACATGAAAGACAACTAGTAGGACATTAAAGACAACCAATACAAGAGGAAAGACAACTAGAAGAAGATGAAAAACCACCAGTATAAGAAGAAGAAGAAAACAAGAAAATGATGAAAGACAACCAATAGAGCATGAAAAACAACAAGTAGAACATGAAAGACAACCAGTATAAGATGAAATCCAATAAGCAAAATAATGAAAGACAACCCGTAGATCATGAAAGACAACAGGTATAACTTGAAAGACAACCGGTACAAAATGAAAGACAACCGGTAAAAGATGAAAGACAACTAGTACAAATTGAAAAAACAACCAGTAGAACATAAAAGACAACCAGTACAAGATGAAAGACAACCAATAGAACATGAAAGGCAACCAGTAAAAGAGGAAATACAACCAGTAGAACATGAATGACAACCAGTACAAGACGAAAGACAACTACAACAAGATTAAAAACAACTAGCAGAAGATGAAATACAACTATTAGAAGATGAAAGACAACAAGTAGAACATGAAAGACAAACTAGTAGAACATGAAAGACAACTAGTACAAAAGGAAATAAAACTAGAGAAAGATGAAAGACAATTAGAAGAAAATGAAAAACAACTAGTAGAAGAAAATGAAAAACAACTACTAGAAGAAGAAAGACAACTAAATGAAAATGACATATAACTAATAGTAGATGAAAGACAACCAGTAACAACTTAAGATAAAAACAACTCATGTTTCACACACTTCTGTTTCCTAAGTAAGTCACACAAAAAACACAAAACAAGTCAGGCAAATTAAAGACATCAAGTACAAGATGAAAGACCACCTGCAGAAGATGAAAAACAACTAGTAGAAGATGAAAGACAACTAGAAGTAGATGAAAGACAACAAGTAGTAGATGAAAGACAAACAATACAAGATAAAAATCAACTAGAAGAAGATGAAATACAACCAGTAGAACATGAAAGACAACGGTAGAATATGAAAGTCAATCAGTATAGGATGAAATATAACTAAACAAAGATGAAAAAATACTAGTAGAAGATGAAAGACAACTAGACGAAAATGAAGTACTTGTAGTAGATGAAATACAAGTAGTAGAACATGAAACACAACCAGGACAAGATGAAAGAACATGAAAGATGACCAGTAGAACACGAAAGACATCAAGTACATAATGAATGACAACTAGAAGCAGATGAAAAACAACATGAAAGACAACATGTACAAGATGAAAAACAACTACAACAAGATGAATAACAACTAGTAGAAGATGAAAGACAACTAGAAAAAGATAAAATACTACCAGTAGTAGACATAAGATAACCAGTACATAATGAAAGACAACCAGTACAAGATTAAAGACAACTAGTAGAACATGAAAGACAACAAGATGAAAAACAATTATAATAAGATTAAAAACAACTAAAACAAGATGCAAGATAACTAAAAAAAGATAACGTACAACAAGATAAGATAGACGACCAGTAGAACACTAAGGACAACAAGAAAAAAAATGAAAAACAACCAGTACATGATGAAGACAACCAGTATAATATGAAGGACAACAAGTACAAGATGAAAGACAACTAGTAGAACATGAAAGAGCACCAGTAGAACACGAAAGAGAACAAGTCCAAGATGAAAGACAACTAGAAGAAGATGAAAAAGAAGTAGTACAAGGTGGAAACAATTAGTAGAACATGAATGACAATCAGTACAAGATGATAGACAACAAGAAGAAGATGAAACAAAACTAGCACAAGATCAAAGACAACTAGAAAAAGATGAAAGAGAACTAGTAGAACATGAAAGACAACCAATACAAGAAGAAAGACAACTGGAAGAAAATGAAAAATAACTAGTAGAAGATGAAAAACGACTATAAAAAGATGAAATACAACGAGTAGTAAAGACGACCAGTAGATCATGAAAAAGAATAAGTAGAACATGAAAAACAACTAGTATAAGATATAATACAACCAGCAAACCATGAAAGACAACCAGTAGAACATAAAAGACAACCAAGACAAGATGAAAGACAACTAGTAGAACATGAAAGACAACCAGTACAAGATGAAATACACCCAGTAGAACATGAACGACTACAGTACAAGATGAAATACAACTACAAGAAGTTGAAAAGCTAGAAGATGAAAGACAACTAGAAGAAGAGAAACACAACTACTTTTATATGAAAGATAACCAGTACAGCATGAAAAACAACCATTACAAGAAAAAAGACAACTAGAGTAGAAAATGGAAGAGAACAAGTAGTATATGAAAGACAACCAGTAAAACATGAAAGACAACAATAAAACATGAAATACAAACAGTACAAGATGAAAATCAACTAGAAGAAGATGAAATAAAACCAGCAGAACATAAAGTCAATCAATACAGGATGAAAGACAACTAGAAGAAGATGAAAAAATTACTAGTAGAAGATGAAAAACAACTAGAAGAAAATGAAGTGCAACTAGTAGTAGATGAAAGACATGTAGTAGAACATGAAACACAACCAGGACAAGATGAAAGACAACCAGTAGAACATGAAAGATAACCAGTAAAACACGAAAGACATCAAGTGAATGACAACTAGAAGCAGATGAAAAACAACTACAACAAGATGAATAACAACTAGTAGACATAAGATAACTAGTACATAATGAAAGACAACCAGTACATAATGAAAGACAATCAGTACAAAATTAAAGACAACCAGTAGAACATGAAAGACAACAAGTTGAAAACCAATTATAATAAGATTAAAAACAACTAGAAGAAGATGCAAACTAGAAAAAGATAACATACAACAAGATAAGATGATAGACGACCAGTAGAACACTAAGGACAACAAGAAATAAATGAAAAACAACCAGTACATGATGAAAGACAACCAGTAGAATATGAAAGACAACAAGTACAAGATGAAAGACAACTAGTAGAACATGAAAGAGCACCAATAGAACCCGAAAGACAAGTCCAAGGTGAAAGACAACTAGAAGAAAATGAAAAAGAAATAGTACAAGGTGAAAACAATTAGTAGAACATGAATGACAATCAGTACAAGATGATAGACAACAAGAAGAAGATAAAACAAAACTAGCACAAGATCAAAGACAACTAGAAGAAGACGAAAGAGAACTAGTGGAACATAAAAGGCAACCAATACAAGAGGAAAGACAACTGGAAGAAAATGAAAAATAACTAGTAGAAGATGAAAAACAACTAGAATAATTTGAAATACAACGAGTAGTACATGAAAGACAACCAGTAGATCATGAAAAAGAACAAGTAGAACATGAAAAACAACCCGTACAAGATAAAATACAACCAGCAAAACATGAAAGACAACTTGTAGAACATGAAAGAAAACAAGTATAACATGAAAGACAACCAGTAGAACATAAAAGACAACCAATACAAGATGAAAGATAACTAGTAGAACATGAAAGACAACTAGTACAAAATGAAATACACCCAGTAGAACATGAACGACTACAGTACAAGATGAAATACAACTACAAGAAGTTGAAAAACTAGAAGATGAAAGACAACTAGAAGAAGATAAACACAACTAGTAGTATATAAAAGATAACCAGTACAACATGAAAAACAACCATTACAAGAAGAAAGACAACTAGAGTAGAAAATAAAAGACAGTAATAGATGAAAGATAACCAGTAGAACATGAAAGACAACAATAAAACATGAAATACAAACAGTACAAGATGAACATCAACTAGAAGAAGATGAAATAAAACAAGCAGAAAATGAAAGTCAATCAATACAGGATGAAAGACAATTAGAAGAAGAAAAAAAATTACTAGTAGGAGATGAAAAACAACTAGAAAAAAATGAAGTGTAACTAGTAGTAGATGAAAGACATGTAGTAGAACATGAAACACAAGCATGATAAGATGAAAGACAACCAGTAGAATATGAAAGATCACTAGTGGAATATGAAATACAAGTATAAGATGAATGATAACTAGAAGAAGACGAAAAACAACATGAAAGACAACATGTACAAGATGCAAGACAACTACAAGAAGATGAAAAACAATTAGTAGAAGATGAAAGACAACTAGAAGAATGTGATATACTACCAGTAATAGATGAATGACAACTAGTAGAACATGAAAGACAACAAGTAGAACATGAAAGACAACCAGTACAAGATAAAAGACAACATTAGAACATGAAAGACAACTAGTACAAGATAAAAGACAACCAGTAGAAATGAAAAACAACTAGTAGAAAATGCAAGACAACTAGAAAAAGATGACATGCAACTGTATTAGAAGAAAGACAACCGGTAAAACACTAAAGACAACAAGAAGAAAATGAAAGAAAACCAGTACAAGATAAAAGACAACCAGTAAACTATGAAGGACAACAAGTACGCGATGGAAAACAACCAGAAGAACATGAAAAACCACTAGTAGAACACGAAAGACAACAAGACGAAGATGTAAATCAAGTAGTAGAAGGTGAAAAGAATTAGTAGAACATGAAAGACAAGCAGTACAAGATGAAAGACAATTAGAAGAAGATGAAACAAAACTAGTACAAGATGAAAGACAACTAGAAGAACGTGACAAATAACTAGAAGAAGATAAAAAAGAACATGCAAGACAACTGTACAAGATGAAAGACAACTGTACAAGATGAAAGACAATTAGTAGAACGTGAAAAACAACTAGAAGAAGATTAAATATTACCATTAGTAGATGAAAGACAACCAGTAGAAATGAAAGACAACAAGTACAAGATGAAAGACAACCAGTAGATAATGAAGGACAACAAGTACAAGATGAAAGACAACCAGCAGAACATGAAAGATAACTAGTAGAATGAATGACAATAAGTACAAGATGAAAGACAACCAGTAGAACATGAAAGACAACTAGTAAAACATGGAAAAACAACTAGTAGAAGATGAAAGACAACTAGAAGAAGATGACATACAACTGTATTACATGAATGACGACCAATAGAACACTAAAGACAACAAGAAAAAAAATGAAAAACAATCAGTACATGATGAAAGACAACCAATAGAATATGAAGGACAACAAGTACAAGATGAAAGACAACTAATAGAACATAAAAGACAACCAATACAAGAAGAAAGACAATCAGTAGAACATGAACGACTGTAGTACAAGATGAAATACAACCAGGAGAAGATGAAAAACAACTAGTAGAAGATGAAAAACAACTAGAAATAGATGAAAGACATGTAGTAGATGAAAGACAACCAGTAGAACATAAAACACAACAATAAAACATGAAAGACATACAGTACAAGATGAAAATCAATTAGAAGAAAATGAAATACAACTAGAAGAAGATGAAATAAAACCAGCAGAAATGAAAGACAACTAGCACATGAAAGACAACCAGTACAAGATGATAGACAAGAAGAAGAAAATGAAACAAAACTAGTACAAGATGAAAGACAATTAGAAGAAGATGACATACAACTAGTAATAGATGAAAGACAAGTAGTAAAACTTGAAAGAGAACTAGTAGGACATGAAAGACAACCAATACAAGAGCAAAGACAACTAGGAGAAAATGAAAAACAACTAGTAGAAGAAGAAAACAACAAGAAAATGATGAAATACAACGAGTACTAGATGAAAGACAATCAGTAGAGCATGAAAAACAACAAGTAGAACATGAAAGACATCCAGTACAAGATGAAATACAATAAGCAAACAATGAAAGACAACCATACAATATGAAAGACAACCGGTACAAGATGAAAGACAACCAGTACAAGATGAAAGACAACTCGTACAAGATGAAAAACAACTAGACTAAGATGAAAAACAACTAGAAAAAGATGCAAGATAACTAGAAAAAGATGACATACAACTGGATAAGATGATAGACGACCAGTAGAACACTAAGGACAACAAGTAGAAACTGCAAAACAACCAGTACATGAAGAAAGACAACCAGTAGAATATAAAGGACAACAAGTACAAGATGAAAGACAACCTGTAGAACATGAAAGAGCACTAGTAGAACACGAAAGACAACAAGTCCAAGATGAAAGACAATTAATAGAAGATGAAAAACAAGTAGTAGAAAGTGAAAACAATTAGTAGAACATGAATGACAACCAGTACAAGATGATATAGACAACAAGACGAAGATGAAATAAAACTAGTACAAGATGAAATACAACTAGAGGAAGATGAAATACAACTAGTAATAGATGAAAGACAACTAGTAAAACATGAAAGACAACTCGAAGAAAATGAAAAATAACTAGTAGAAGATGAAAAACAACTAGAAAAAAGATGAAATACAACGAGTATTAGATGAAAGACAACCAGTAGTAGAGCATGAAAAAGAAGAACTAGAACATGAAAGACAACCAGTACAAGATTAAAGACAACTACAAGAAGATGAATAACAACTAGTAGATTATGAAAGACAACTAGAAAAAGATGAAATACTACCAGGAGTAGATGAAAGACAACCAATAAAAAATGAAAGATAACAAATACATAATAAAAGAAAACCAGTGCAAGATGAAAGGCAACCAGTGGAACATGAAAGACACAAGATAAAAAAAACAACTAGAATAAGATGAAAAACAACTAGTATTGGTTATTTTTCATTTTCTTCGAGTTGTCTTTCATCTTGTAGGGTTTTAGAGCATGAAAAAGAACAAGTAAAGCATGAAAGACAACCAGTACAAAATGGAAGACAACCAGTACAAGATGAAAGACAACCAGTTGAACATGAAAGACAACCTGTACAAGATGAAATACACCAAGTAGACCATGAACGACTACAGTACAAGATGAAATACAACTACAAGAAGTTGAAAAACATCATGGAAGACAACCAGTACAAGACGAAAGACAACCAAGTAGAACATAAAAGACAACCTATCCAGTAGAATAAGAAAGACAACTTGTAGTAGATGAAAGACAACTAGAAGAAGATGGAATACTGTTGAGTATTTTAGGTATAGGGTTTTATGCTTATTTTTTATACTCTTTAAACTTTTAAATTTATAAACCTAAATACTCAATGATTGGTCGGATGCAAGCGCACAACCTATCCTTGTAGTACTTTGGGTATCGATCCACAGAGAGTATGGTTAAAAATTAGGTTTTGACCTTATCAACTAATTTCAGAAAAATAAAAGAAAGTAAAGTAAAATTGGGGGGGTTTTGTTCTAACAATCCTAAGTTTGGGTTCAATACCCGAAAGAGAGGAGTTTGTAACAATTAAACTAAAACTGAAAATTAAAAGAGAGTTTTGGTTGCTTTTCAAGGTTTGGAAGTCTAGGGGCATTCAGTCTACAACCCCTTGCTAATTCTATCTACTCGGTTTGTTTAAATTCATGTATGATTTTGACGAGGTTTCTAACTTATGTCGTCCTTGGAATAAATATTGATGCTATTATCTTGGGTGAACGGATTAATGTTCCTCAAATTCTAGGATTTTTACACTGCCTAGCGGAATATTAAATACACATAATTCAAGACGAACATCAATATTTATTCTAAGAAAGCTTAAGAATAGTTTATAACTTGTGTTAGCCTATGAACAAATATCAAGGTTCTAAATAGCGTTTATAGCGTCGTAGCGGGAAGGCTAAAAAAAAGCTATAGCGAATAGCGTCGCTATAGCGGAAGCTATTCCAAATAGCGTTTTTTTTTTACATTTCGTATATTCAATATTTGTACTAAATATCAACATTATCTAAGGTCTCATAGAACAATAAATAACACCAAAGTAATTAAGAAATTATAATATTCATATTGAACCCGTACAAAGTCCAAATTGCGGTTCAAAATATCCATAGTAATATCATAAACTATCGATTTTTCCTATTAAAAATATCTTAAGTATCATGATTCATGACATAATCTATTTTTTTTTCTATTCAAATTTCTATTTCTATTCCCAATTTCAAATTGATTTATTTGTAGCAAGTAGCAACAAATTCAATTTCGGTTTGAGATTTTTTTTATCTTTATTTAAAACCCATATAAATTGCTTAAAAATAAAAAATAAAAAAAAAACCCATATTGTATAGCGCAAATAGCGCCGTAGCGGACCGCTATAGCGCTGTAGCGGCCGCTATAGCGGCCGTAGCGCAAATAGCGCATTTTGATGTCGTAGCGTAGCGTTTGGGGTCCAAAAATGCTATAGCGCGCTATTTAGAACACTGACAAATATTGATATAAATACTTTGGGTGAACGGATTAATTTTCCTCCGTTGTTAGGGCTGTCACTCACCTAATCGGGATATTTAATACACATAATTCAAAGTATATATCAATATTTATTCTAAGGTGTCCTAATTAGGTTGTGATTTCTTTCCATCCTCCTAACCTTAATTTCTGGAAATCCGGTTTAGATATCAATTTTTTTGTAAGATAAACTAAATCCTAAGATATATATTTATGATTTCAATTAGTACTTCCTTATCTTGACCAATGCCAGAATTTAATAAACTAAAGCGGAAAGACAAGACATAGCATGATTTCAAGCTATTTCAATTTACTAACCCTAACCAGGTGAACTATAAGTCAAGTACTAATAAAATTCATAAAGAATAATTCACAGAAATTAACAACAAATCAAACAATCATAATAAAAACTAAGATCCGAGTAAGATAAAATTAAACAAGTTCATGCTTAAAGACCTAAACCCCTAGAGAGAAAACTAGCATCTCATGGAGATGCAAGAATTCACCAAAAGATTAAAACAAAACATGGCTAAAACAAAGAGAAATAAAATAGAGAAATAGTTTACACCCTTCTCTAGATGAAAAACCTTGTCTTGCCTGCGATTGCTCTGAACTTCCCTTGTCCTTCCTTGATTCGCCTCCAAGAGATGGATTGTAAAGAAGATTGTAGGTGGATGAGATAGTGGATGGGATAGTGGATGCTTTGGAAGGGAAAGTTCTAGCCCTTTTATAGGAGAAGTACTTGTTAATTCTGGAGTAAATGGACGTGGGGAGTCATTAGATACTTATCCCACAAGTTTCCCCACGTCCCCACTTTTCATATTTCACTCCCGGGACATTTTTAGAAGCGCCGGAAAAAGAAAAACCAATTTTCAGGCTGAATGCGACCTTAGTGCGTTCACACAGGATTTTAAATTCAAAATTTGGATTTGTTTTCCTTCATGAAAGTTGTAGATCTTTTTGTCCTAGTTCCGTAAAGCTTTGATTCACCCAGATCGGAGTTCGTATGACCAAGTTATGACCAAAATACGAACTGTGTGTCGGAAGCTGAAATTTCAATGCAGCCAGAGTGCGTCCGCACTGCGCTCAGTCAATTCAATTTCTACTTCTGCAGTATGAGTGCGTCCGCACTCTTGGTCCGTGTGGCCGCATCCTATGTTGGGTTGATTCTGCATTTCGCTCTGAATTTTCGCTAAGTCCTGAGTGCGTCCGCACTAAGCTCAGAATTTTCCTCTGCGACCAAAGTGCAGCCGCATCGATATCCGTGCGTCCGCATGGATTTTTGATGCACAGCTCATTATACCTTTTTCAAATTGGCGCGTGTCCATAAATCCTTATAAGTACTTAGTGCGGCTGTATCGCAATTCGTGCATCCGCACTGGGCATTTTTCTTCGTTTTTCTTCATTTTTTTTCATTTCCTACAAATTAAAGCCAAGCAAACGCAGTAACTTGATTCTAGGTGTGTTCTATTCTTTTTATGTCAAAATACAAGATATTTGGTGTTATTTCGTGATAAAAATCAGATCGAATATGTATATAATTTAGGTCTATCAAATACAACTAGAAGAAGATGAAATATAACAAGTAGTAGATGTTTGTGAAGTCTTGGGTTCAATTCCCGGTGACTATATTTTTTTTTCTTTTCACGTATTATGTATTTTATAGTTTAGCTCATATTCAAATTTTCTAGTTCTGCCTATAAGGGGAGCTAAGGAAAGAAACCATGAAGATATTGTTTTTTTTTTTTAATTCTTAGGTATACAAATTATATGATGATAAATCTTTCATACACAACCTGTGTAGTCTGTTCCAAGTCAGGAAAAAATAGGAGGGTTGTGATAGGCGTGGCGAGCTAGAATAAAATACAACATTATTTTGGAATAAAAGTCTCGCCAGTTGGGTTTAATTTCTAGCCTACCCCAATTTAATTGGAAATAAAAACTTAATTGATGTTGTTGTATAAATCTTTCATACATAAACCTACTGCAATAATTGAAATTTGAACCTTAAAAAAAAAATTGAAATTTTGAAGTTTCCTTGATCTAATAAAACATTTTGCAGCAATAAATTTATGATCGTAACATATAAATTCATCCTGGAATCAACTAGGTGACACATAAATACATCCGACAGTGTGTGGTATGGCCATTTCATAAATAAAACATTGAAAAAGGAGCAGTACTGTGGAAAATGAAAAGAGAGAAAAGAGGATTTGTTGGGCTCAGTAGTACCACAGTGGGCTTAATAAACAAGCGGGCTCAATGATGAGTTTGACGTAAATGACACTGGAGGTATCCTGTATTTTGTTAACTGGAGGTCAGAAGAAGGGCTTGTTTGTCCTTATTTGGGCTGGGTTTAGTTTTGATCTATCAATTAATTTGGGGTCAAAATAGTGTGCGGCCCAGGAAAATTAAGTTTATTTAATCAATTCTATGAATGGGGTTGGAATCAATCCTGGGCCTACAGTTTGTTTTACTTGTGGAGGATAAGTCAAGGAAGCTACCAAGATTATTATCTGATTTGATAATTGGTGGCGATATTTTCTATTCTACAGATTAAATTAAATCATGTGAATTATTAAACACTATTAGTTAAGATATATATATATATATATTTTTTATTTTTTATTTAGGTTAAACAATTAAGACTGGAGACCATTTTAGAATAACTTGACAATTTGCTATCAACGTAGAATGTGCCGCACCTATATTAAGATGGTGACTACACCAAATTAATTACTTATTTTTCATTCCGGAGTTTGTGGAGCCCACCAATCAGGTCCTAAGATTAAATGGAAGATCAAAAGACTAGGATATTACTGGCCTAGCATGATCGAAGATTGCACTGATTATGCGAAGAAATGCCACTCATGTCAAGTACATAGGAATTTTATTCATCGGCATCCAAATCCATTACACCCGACGGAGTACTTATCTACAAAAGTAGATTTAAATTTTATCTAGAGTCAGATTTAAACGTGCCGATTAAAATTGAGAATCGTACAAATAAAAATAAATGGTCCTGTAAATCTAACCAATTCACTTCGATGATTTAAGTCCAATTTTGAATAAGATTTTGTCAATAGTTCTTTGGAAAAAAAAATCCCAACCATTTATCCACTTATGTTTAATTAGTTATTTTTTCGATCCACAACTCAACAGAAAGCTAAATACATTGTCCGATTCCATTGTTTATAGAGAGAGAGAGAGTTGGGCTATTATGTTTTATGAAGTAAATGACATGTTTTATTTCACGCTCATATTTTATGATTTTTAAGTTTACATAGTCGATCCGAACCACTCAAGCTGATCTTCATATTAAATTGTGCTGGGCGGCAAAATTTTACATTTTTTTTAAAATTGTTTACTAATTTTTTTATTTTTTTTAAATCATTATTTCTTAATGGTCCAAATTTTTTCTGAAAAAAAAGTTGAGTGGTTCGGATCATTAAATACTCTATTTGAACTTTCATTCAAATTTTTTTTTGTTTTTTAACGGTCCAAAATTTAAAAAATTCTAAAAAAGAAATAACAATTTTTTTTTGTAAAAATGTAAAATTTAGTTTGCAAGCATATTTTAATATGGAAATCATGTTAAACAGTTCAGATCGATATTTTGGACTGCAGAAACAAAGATATGGATGTGAAGTAAAGTATGTATTTTACTTCATAAAGTACAATAACCCAATTCTATATATAAACAGAAGTAAACTAAATAGCCTCAAAATAGTTCTGATTTCATTGTTTAGAAATTTGAAAGCTGAGGTGGAATTCAGATATCAAAACTTGAAAAGAAAACTCACTACAAGTTGCAATTGAACCTCTCTCAATTACCTGCGCAATAAAATATGTCATAAAAAATGTTAAATAATATTAAAATATCAAATCTCCTTCGACAAAATGCCACATTAAAAAAACAAGCAATTACCTGCAATTTTGGTTTCGCCTATATGGTACTGGTAATGTCGGCATGGACTTATTGGGATTGTACCAAATGCACTTGGTATTTGGTAAGACTCAATTGTAATAGCCGTCATAGCAAGGAAGAATGGTACAGAAGTATTATAGTGGGAAAGGAAGTTTTCTATTGAAAGGATGGCGTGAGTTTTGATTCGTGTACCCAATCTTTTATCACAAAATTGTAGTTTGCAGTCTAATGAAAATTCGAAGTCCACGTCATATGTCACATCAACTTTTTTGTTAAAGTTTTTTGAGAAAGTTTTGAACGAACAAACTAACGGAGCGACTAAATCTGAATAGATATTAAAATTCGGTGACTAATTAAAACCATATAAATAAAAGTCAAGTGATCCAAAACGGATTTGAAATAAAGTTTAGTGATTTTCATAAAAAGTTTATTCGTCTTCTATGCTTAGTAATTAAAGGAGTCAGAGCATTTACATTATAATAACTCAAATGAGTTTCTAAATAACTATTAATTACTTTTTAACAATTAAGGTCTCTAAAATTTTTAATTTTCACATCTCTGAAATTAATTTTAGAATTTCTATTAAGTCACGTCAATAATAATTAAAAAGAAAAATAATTTGAGCCAATTATTTAGCCAATATGGAGTTTATAAACAGTTTTTTAATAAGAAACTTTCCTGCATAATTTCTAAATAAGAAATTTTCTCATATTCCTGAAACTCTTATAATATCAGAGATGTAGATGCTCTAATGAGGTATACAAAGGTATGAAATACTCTATTTCCTAATTACTCTAGTTTGTATTGTTGCAAAATTATAGAATCAGAGTTGAAAGATAATCATGACAAAGATTCGTAGAAAAGGCGAGAAAGATGGAATCAGAGTAGGTCCGATGCCCATCGGACCTACCTTGGTTCGATGGGTGTAATGACCATTCGATCTGCATCAAGATTCGTGTGCTCTGTATCAAATCCGTGCAAGTGTGTATCAATTTCCGTGCGCATAGATCTTGATGCTAATCGTACGGTCCTAGAGCTAATTGAACCTAGATGTAGGCCCATCGGACCTACTGCTATCTCGAGAAAGATTCGTAGAAAATCATGACAAAGATAAAGAAGCAAGAATTTGAGTTATATGTGATGATTACAGTAATGAAGTCTTGCAAAGTACAAAAGAATTTTAACTGAGTAAGTTTAACGGGCATCATACCTACTTTTAAGTTCAATGAACTCTAAAACCATCTGATTTGCTTTAAGATTATGCACACAAAAATAAAAACAAGTTTGCACGAATATTAAAACGAAGCAAACAGATCTTTAAGTTGGATCATACGGTTTTGAAACTATCGAATCTAAAGTATGACTTTACCAAAAATAAAAAAATAAAAACAGAGAAACTTCCCAGGAAAAAAAGAGGACTCTAGGTCTAGGTCTCCAAAGTTCAACCGTCCCACTCCACCCAACTGTGACTTTACCAAAAAAAGAAAAATTGTAATACAAAAAGAATTACAGAACTTTTTTAAGGCAGATCTGAAAGTGAACGGTAATACAAAGAATAATGTTTATAATTCAGTATAATTCGAAAAAAAATTATTGTCTCAAATAATATATTAAAATATCAGTATTTTGAAAAGTAAAAAAGTAATTGTAAATTTATAAATAATATGAAATAAATATCATTTTCATAAAATTTCGTAAATTTTGAAAATACTTTGAAGATGTACCGAAAAAATAATTCCAATACAATACTTTATATTTATTTCTATACCGGGGACAACTAGGGGTGAAAACGGCGTGGATAATATCCGATTCGTATTCGAAAAATTAGATGTGGATATCCGATATCCGAATATCCGTGTGGATATGGATACTGATATGATTTTACGTTTCAATTGTCCGTATCTGAATAGTAGATATATATCATATATTTTAATATATATTATGAAAAAATATTATGATTCACCATTAAAATTAGATAAATATTATGAACTATGATATTTTTTAATATTATTTTAATAAATATGGGGAAATGTAAGTTTTCTAATTTTGGTTTTGGCAAATTATTCATTTATCTACTTCTGATGAATACACAAGCGTGTACCTAAATATACAGTTGAAAGTAGACAAATTAACCATTTGTCCTCGAAAACTTATTTATTAGAAGTTTGACAAATTTTTTTAAATAGGCTATACAGTTTATTTTTTTAATAAATAATAAAATAGATATTTTATAAATTTGAGATGAGTTTTAATAAAAAAATAATAAAATGAATAAGTTTGTGAGTTTCTGAAATTCGATAGGGTAAATATGATATTATGATGTTTAAAGGGAGAAATACATAATTTTGAAGTTTTAAGGGTATACATGAAATTCCCCTTAATAAAGCTACGCTTATCGTTGACGCCCGTCTGATCCAATAATACTGGACTACTGGTCGAAGTTTGAAGAAATTTTAGGATCTATTTCGCACGTGGGACCCAGTAGTGCAGCGGAGGAAAAATGGCCACACGTGTCTAAAGTTGCGTGAAACGCCTGCTCTCTCGCGTTAACATGCTTGCGGTAGGTGAGGCCCAATTACATGGTCAATCAACAAATCCAATAATCCAACTCTTAGTTGCTGGAATGCAGATGCTCCAAGCCGAAAAAAAAAAAAACTGTTTTTTTCCTATATGTTTTCGTCGATACAATATATATGTTATATTAGATTATATAACACTGTATATTAGGTAGAGGAGGCTAAACATCTTTAGCTTTAATATTTTCATTATATTGTTCTATTTTAAATTGTCTGTATTTTAAAATAAACATAAGTAGCAAATAAGATCATAGATGTAATCTATATCGCCATTTCTATACACAAAAATATCATGATATTTTTATTTTCATTTAATTGTCATTAAGAACTTATAAAAATAAGTTATAATTTTCTTAATGTACATATAAATAAATAATATAGATTATTTCTAACTGTTTAATTTTACTATTCGAGTTTAATGTATTTTGTTATTAAAATATTAAAAAAGTATAAGCATGATAGTGTTTTTATAATGATATTTGAAATCCTATTTATACTAAGTTATTAACTATTAGATGCTCTAAATATGTGCGATACACCGATTGACACTTGATAATAAAAAAAATGGTAGTTCTAAATTACATTCAATTTTACGGTACTTTCATTTAATATTTCGAAGAATGTTGTTTAGATTAAATTAAAATTATAAATGTGTTCTTGACTTGTTAAATAGCCCATGTATCGAACTTAGATCAATTTAAAAAAACGTTTATCCTTTAATTAATGATTTATAATTTTTTATGATGGAGTTTTTAATGCTTTATGATGAATAAACAACAAATCTTAATGTGACTCAATTTTATATACGCTCTATTTAAATAATTGAGAATACATATATTATTTTAAATTTATTGCTTGAATGATATTTTCTGATATATAAGAATATTCAAATTTGTTTACAAATAAACTAAAGAATTATAATTAAAGGATTTCAAACACTTTATTGATGCTTAAATTTCTGTTGTGATTTGGTTTATCTTTTGATTACTTTATAACTGCATATATGCTTTAATTTAGCCACGTCTAGACAATTAGGTTGTAGAGCAATTTTAGTCATGGTTTAATATAGAATATCAAAAGATAAACTTAGGAATTAGGCGAAGGACGAAAGATCGAAAGATGAAGTTTAACTGTTTATTAATTGTTAGCCCGTTGACTGCCATAGCTCATAGAACTTAATAATTAGGAAAGTATGCCTTAATCGAATCTTGACTAAATAGGGTATTAGGCGCACGAAAGTGGATGATGCTATTTTACGATAAGAACCATCAAGATATCAGCAAAAAAAAATAAAGCAGATGGTAAAATTATTAGAATTAATTTAAATAAGTATTGTGGTAAACCAGAAAACCTTAGGAACTTAGATACCAATAATTTTAGATTTGTGTTAATTTAGGAAATCAATCTTAATTTAGAAATTTATTTTTTAATCCTTTAAATTTCTGAATTTAGTAAAATCTAATCACTGTGAATCGACACCTCTAGTCTATACAAAGCAGTAAGTTCATATGCTTGTAAACTGTAATTAAGATAAAATAAAATCTATTTTATTAGTACTTAAAACGCATCAAGAAATACTTATTAAAAAGATCAAGATTTTCTCTTTGGAATAAATGTCATTTGGGGGTCTCGAATTTTGAATTTGATGACGTTTAGTTAAAGTCCACACTAATTAAGAACAAAATAAACACGTGTTTAGCGTACAATACATGCTTAAATAATTTCAAAATGGCTCGTGTCTTTTTATTATCTTTTGGAAAGAATGAAATTCAAAGTCCTTTGAATAAATTTTTATACAAAGTCCTTTGAAATTTTTGTATATATATAATAAATGCCGAATTTGGTAAGAAAGTTAAAAATAAATTGTATCATCGTCATATGGAATTTTTGTATATAGATTTTCTTAGAGTACAAATCTAAAAATAGGCACATATGAGGTATATTGGTTGGAGAAGAAGAAAAGTTCACTTTCAAAAGAAAAGGACAAAAAATAAAAGAAAAAGAAAAACATTATACTGCATCTCCTGAATCAACAATTTTTTCTTCCCAGCCGTCAAATCTCCCAAGCATCATAAAACCAACGATCAAGATCTCAGACTCAAATACAGCTCCTTGACTTATGAAAAAATGACGTACTGTGACGTCACTAAACCGTGTTGAACTAGGAATGCAGGGCACCCGGTCGGTGGTAGGTGAAGACCTAAACCGGACCGATCCTGTCTGACCCGGTTCAGGTCTGTTGCGTTAGGTGAACTCACACGTGTCAGGTCCTCATTGGTTGTGTGGTTTCCGAGTCAAAGCCTTTTATAACCCCACCAATCTGCTCACCAACCCCAACTTGCACTTTTTACCAATTTTGCCCTTTAAAAAGTTTACAAATAACCGACTTGTCCTTGTCATTGGGCTCGGGTAAGGTGGAGCTTATTGGATGTGGATTTCATAAGTTCTTTCTTTAAAACCCGAATGCGAAAGACAATGTCGGGGGCTATCATATAATATCTGAATTGATAGGGATGTAATTCTTTGAGTAATAATTATGCCATAGTAAAAAGACTCTTTTGTTTCATTTTGAAAGTGTATACTGAAATAGTCGCACTTCTTTGAACAAGTCGTGACGAGCTAAATTCCAAAATTGTTAACGTGACAACTAATTTCATCGTTAATAACAAGTCAGTGAACACTTGTAAACAAAAAAGTTGTTGGCCATAAAAACCAACGAAGATATATCAATCACAAAATCACAAAGATTTACACTTTTTTTTAGACATGAAAATGTTTATAATTTAGTTCATACAAAGTAATTAAAGTTGTTATTGTATGGAAGCGGAGACAGACTTACAATTTGTGGAGATTAATTATATAAAAATTTCACAAAAATATAAAAATTAATTTTCCAGTACATATAGTAAAATCATATCTAAGTACTATATTTTAAAATATATTGAGATCAGTTAATCGTCATTCACCAGGGTGAATCCGCCCCTGCTATTACATGATATTATGGTTAATGAATTTTTTATGATTTTTTTTAGAATGAATGAAGATTAAAATTCTTCATCTCATTTTCAATATGCTGTAGTGACAAACGAATAGTTCGGGTTCGGTTCGGTGGGGTCAAAAATTCGTGATTCGGGTATAATTCGAAAATGATTCAGTACAACAAGGAAACCAAAAAAAAACCAAAAAAAAATTAAGAAAAAAAATTGCGTTTTTATCGCGAATAATTCGTGATTCACGTTTTATTCACGAATAAAATGTATTATACGTTTTTTTACATTTTATTCGGAGTTCGGTTCATAAACGTCAAAAAAACGAATAAAACACGAATTATTTGTGAATTAAGTACGTATCTAGTTACTATCCTCTCAACACGTCACTTCATCATTTCATCTTTGTCAGTAATTGTGAATGTACAAAAAATGAATTTATATAAGGTAATACATGTAGGTATTTGGTAGGTCACTTGTACTTAATTTCACATTTATCAGAATAACGTTCATACGTGATTTAATAAAGTTTGGAATATAGAACCAGTTTTTTGTTTAGCGACAAATACAATGCTCTCTTTTTGAGATGTCGTAGGTTCAAAATCTAAATAGATAAATTTTTTGTGTATATTAAATAGTTGATGACTTGACCTCCGATTTGTACTAAAAAAAAGAAGAAAAAAAAGTTTGGAGCAAAAAATGTCCCTGAACAAACGATTTTTATTTATTTTCCGAATAAATCAATCTAAAGTTCAAAATTTGCTCAATTTGCTAATTGAGTTTCGAACAAATAGTAACGACAACTGCTGATTTAGATTTATAAGTATGTTGAAGCCAAGAATTTTAATTAGAAAATAATATATTCCTTATCTATATATAGGTAACGTCTTAATAAAAAAAATTTAGGAACTTGCATTTGAGGAAAAATATATATATATATTTTTTAATATTATCCATAATATAAATATAAGCTTCGGACCTTCGGTCATTAATTAAGACATGTATCATATATAGGTTATTTTTTAGATAAACATAAATATTGACCATCTAAATTTTAATATTTATAAATGAGTTTTTATTTAAATTTTATCACTGAATCAAATGTTGGTGTTCAGGGGCGGACCCACATGGTCCCAAGGGGGGGAGGAAGCGACCTCTTTGGATTTTGAGTTTTAGTGGAGATCGGGATGTCTCGATTGACTTTGACCCCTGAATTTTTTTTTGCCCTCTCTGGATGTTTGATTTGTAATTCGGGTTAAATTTAGAGTTAAAATTAAAATAAATTTCTTAAATTATGATTGGTAATTAGAATTATAAGTTAGAGCATCAGAAATTACTAAGTCAGAGAAATAGAAAATATAAGTTAAAACATTTATTTTTTTATCGAGTATCTAATTAGTTAATGAGTTCAAACTCAATTAGTTATTTAAATCCGATTCGATATTTTTTTGCCCCTCTCACGATAATCTTGGGTCCGCTCTGCTGGTGTTGGTGTAACATAATTTTCATTCTAGTCTGCAAGATGACCGGCGTAACGTTTTCTAGTCGTACCGACCAAAGTTAATTTACATGTTTCGATGCCAGAAATTGATGTACGAGGATTTTTTCTAAATATTTTGATGCTCATTTTTCAATCTAAACACAATCTGTACCTGATGAGAAATGGTCATACATAGAATTTATGTAGTTCAAATCAAATAATAATTTGTCCCAATTTTTTTTTTTTTAAAGAAAGAACACATGAAACGCAATGTTTAGTTCATTTATATGAGTTCGGCTACGCTACTTATATAAGCATATAATGATATATACTTATAGAGTAGAACTAGGATGTTCTTAAACTCATCAAGTCTTTTTGTGAGCTTAGTTCAAAAATTTATTGAATTGGTTTCAAACGATGCATCCAAACCGTTGAAATCGATATACTTCATGAGTAATGCGTTTACATATCAAATTTATAAATTTTTGGTATAAAGTCGAGCGGTAAAAAAAAGATAGTTTATAAGTTAATTTTAATGTATTCATTTTTCATTATTTGTTGACCGCTTGACTTTATATTAAATTAGATTAAAAATTTATAAATTTGACACGTAAACTTATCACTCGTGAAGTAGATCGGTTTTAATGGTTTGAATGTGTCGCTTGAAGCTAATCTGATTGGTTTTTGAGTTAAGCTCACAAAGAGACTTGGTGAGCTTAAGAACACCCTAGTTCTACTATATACTTATAAGTCATATATATGTTTTTAAAATCCAAATAATTGATCCGAACTGTTTAAGATGATCTCCAAAATGTGCTTGGAGGCCAAATTTTACATTTTATTTATATTTTTTGAAAATGAAGATTTTTCATCAAAATAATGCACTAAGATGCGCATAAAAACCTTTATTTTTTGACTGCTTGACTTGATACTAAATAAATTCGACAATTTAAAAATTTTATATGTAAACAAAGCTCTTAAGAAGAAAATCGGTTTGAACGATTCGGATCAACTGTTTGAATCTTGAAAACATATATATGACTTATAAACATATATCATGATATGCATATATAAACTGCGTAGCCGGACTCTATTTTATATATATATATATATATATATATGAGTAGGGTTCCAATGCCTCATCTCCTCATACCTCATCCATACCTCATGTTATATATCTCCATTTTCAAAGTCTAAACTATCGATCCGACCGTTCAACATGATATTCATACTAAAATATGCTTGGGGATGAAATTTTATAATTTTTGCAATTTTTTTACTATTTTTTAAGATAGGTACAAAATCACTGTTTTTTGAATGGTCCAGATACAGTGATTTTGTACCTATCTTAAAAAATAGTAAAAAAATTGCAAAAATTATAAAATTTCATCCCCAAGCATATTTTAGTATGAATATCATGTTGAACGGTCGGATCGATAGTTTAGACTTTGAAAATGGAGATATATAACATGAGGTATGGATGAGGTATGAGGAGATGAGGCATTGGAACCCTCCTCTATATATATATATATAGTGCTGGGCTTAGCTAAGCCATGGTGTAAAACGACTTGGTGCTCCACGCCTCATTATTTCCATTTTGAAAATCTAAACTACCGATCCGAACCGCTCAAGTTGTTCTCCATATTGAAATGTGCTTGGAGACCAAATTTTACATTTTTTGGAATTTTTTTACTATTTATTAAGCCACTTTGAAAATCACTGATCCGGCGGTCCAGAAATTTTTACTGTTTTTTACTGTTCATAAGGATTTTCAGATTTTCAAAGTGGCTTAATAAATAGTAAAAAAATTCCAAAAAATGTAAAATTTGGTCTCCAAGTACATTTCAATATGAAGAACATGTTGGAAGGTTCGAATCGACTATTTGAACTTTGAAAATGAAGATATGGCGTGGAGTACCAAGTCGTTTTACACCATGGCTTAGCCTAGTCGGACTCTATATATATATATATATATAGATGAGCTATTGTGCTTTGCAAAGTAAAGCCATCGTTTTACTTCGGCTTACTTTTTGGATTTTCAAAGTCCAAAATGTCGATCTGACCGTTCAAGTTGATCTACATATTGAAATGTGCTTGCAGACCAAATTTTACATTTTTTGGAATTTTTTTACTATTTATTAAGCCACTTTGAAAATTGCTGATCACATGGTCCAGAATTTTGTTGCACTGTTTTTTTTGGACCATGTGATCAGCAATTTTCAAAGTGGCTTAATAAATAGTAAAAAAATTCCAAAAAATGTAAAATTTGGTCTGCAAGCACATTTCAATATGTAGATCAACTTGAATGGTCGGATCGATGTTTTGGACTTTGAAAATCCAAAAAGTAAGCCGAAGTAAAACGATGGCTTTACTTTGCAAAGCACAATAGCCCATCTCTCTCTCTCTCTCTCTATATATATATATATAGAGAGAGAGAGAGAGAGATAGGCTACCATGCTTTGCAAATTAAAGGGCCTGTTGTGCTTTGGGCTCCTTTTCGGATTTTCAAAGTCCAAACAGTCGATCCGAACCGTTCAAGCTGATCTACATATTGAAATGTGCTTGCAGACCAAATTTTACATTTTTTGGAATTTTCTTACTATTTATTAAGCCACTTTGAAAATCGCTGATCCATTGGTCCAGAATTTTTACTATTTTGCTACTGTTCACAATGGATCAACGATTTTCAAAGTGGCTTAATAAATAGTAAAAAAATTCCAAAAAATGTAAAATTTGGTCTGCAAGCACATTTCAATATGTAGATCAACTTGAACGACTCGGATCGACTATTTGGACTTTGAAAATCCGAAAAGGAGACCAAAGTACAACAGGCCCTTTAATTTGCAAAGCATGGTAGCCTATCTCATATATATATATAGTGCTGGGCTTAGCTAAGCCATGGTGTAAAACGACTTGATGCTCCACGCCTCATTATTTCCATTTTGAAAATCCAAACTACCGATTCGAACCGCTCAAGTTGTTCACCATATTGAAATGTGCTTGGAGACCAAATTTTACATTTTTTGGAATTTTTTTAATATTTATTAAGCCACTTTGAAAATCACTGATCCGGCGGTCCATAAATTTTTACTGTTTTTTACTATTCACCCGGATTTTCATATTTTCAAAGTGGCTTAATAAATAGTAAAAAAATTCCAAAAAATGTAAAATTTGGTCTCCAAGTACATTTCAATATGAAGAACATGTTGGAAGGTTCGAATCGATTATTTGAACTTTGAAAATGAAGATATAGTGTGGAGTACCAAGTCGTTTTACACCATGGCTTAGCCTAGTCCATCTCTATATATATATATTTATAATTAATGTTGCTTGAAGAAATTTCAGGTGAGTGAGGCTTCATTTAGTTTAGAGAAAGAATTTCTTTTGAAATGAAACAATGAAACAATCCATTATTGACCAACCAACACAACCCACCCAAAGTCCCAAACCCAACAAAGCGGCTACACAGTCAAATAAGCATAATAATGGATCGGGTCTATAACCCGCTGAAACCACAGAACCCGTGACCGCCATCACCAACTCCCTAACTTCCTTTGGCATATAATTAGCTTCACCTCCTACCATTTCCCTCCAGGGAAGCAGAGGTATATTATTTCTCTCTCTTCTTCCCATTAAACATAACACACTATCTCTCTCTCACACACATACCCACATACCACAATGGGCTCATATCCATCCCCACCAGAGGACTCCACCATATACCGGTCGGTACTGCCCGATATTGAAATACCGAACCACCTCCCTCTCCACTCCTACTGCTTCGAGCACTTGGCAGAATACGCTGACCGACCTTGCCTGATTGATGGCTCGAGTGGTACCATCTATTCCTACTCAGACGTGGATCGCATCTCACGGTACACTGCTGCCAACCTCCGCCGCCATGGTATCAGAAAAGGTGATGTGATCATGAACCTCTTGAGAAACTCTGTTGAGTTTGCCTTCTCCTTTCTCGGGGCATCTCGGCTCGGTGCTGCCACCACTACTGCAAACCCATTTTACACGCCGGCTGAGATCCACAAACAGGCTTCAGCCGCTGGGCCGAAGATCATAATCACTGAGATGTGCGCGATCGAGAAAGTAAAAGACTTTGCTGCTGAACGTGACATTCAGGTTGTCATAATCGATGGACATGTTGATGGGTATATGCATTTCTCTGAGCTCATAAAAGAAGATAACAATTCTCAGTTCAAAGATTTTGATTCCGAGATTGAGCCCGATGATGTTGTTGCATTGCCTTATTCATCTGGGACCACCGGCTTGCCGAAAGGTGTCATGCTTACTCACCGCAGTCTCGTGACCAGTGTGGCACAACAGGTCGACGGTGAGAACCCTAATTTGTACATGCACAAGGATGATGTCATCTTATGTGTGTTGCCATTGTTCCACATCTACTCCTTGAACTCAATCTTGCTTTGCGGGCTTAGAGTCGGCGCTGCCATATTAGTCCTGAAGAAGTTTGATTTGGTGGGGTTGATGGAGCTGACGCAAAAGTATCGTGTCACCATTGCACCGATCGTGCCGCCGATTGTGGTGGAGATTGCAAAGAGCCCAGTAGTGGACGGCTACGATCTATCGAGCATACGCTTGGTCATGTCGGGCGCTGCACCAATGGGTAAAGATATCCAGGATGCCTTCAAAGCGAAATTACCTAACGCAATTCTTGGCCAGGTAAACTTAAAAAAGATAAAAAGTTAATAATGGAAGAATTTATCTTATCAGACATTATATCTGGATTAAGACATATAAAGCAGTCATGATATTTTTAGTATATTAAGTTCCGATATAAATATAGAAAAAGACCCATTTTACCAAATCTATTAGTTGGTATACGTATTTATTATTTGTATTTATGTTTTCTAAATCAGATGAACTGTCCGTTCCAGTTCTTAATTTCTCCGGTAGAGGAACCACCATAACACCCAAAATTTCTCCGGTAAGGGAAAATGAAATTTTCATACTGGTCCCGCAAATTAATTGTTTAGTGGCGTAAGATTGCTAGACTCCATTTGTTTTCTATATATAAACTCTCTTTCTGCGCAATTGAGTTAGGTAAGAAGTAGACAGTAGAGCAGAGGTGTAGGTAAAGAATAGAGACTCGTATACGCACCTTTTTGAATTATTCTCTCTTGTAATTTGTTAAGTAGTTTAGATGTTCTAATTAATAATTCTTTATGCTGGGCCCGGGCTTTTAACGGCTGAGATTGACCAAGTGGTATCTGTTCTGTTAGTTTACCAACTAAGAAACTTATGTAGCAGCAGCAGAGCATAGAAATAGGCGGGAAACCGTTGAGCATTCTTTTCGTGGAATAGTCGTCTTAATTTTTTTTTAGACTTGGTCCACCATTCAATGCACGGTTCTGTCCCGAAAATAGACAAATATGAAAAGTTGCTTTTTAAATTGGATGTTTTTTTGCCCCAATTAAGAAAATTAACATGTTTTTAATTAGCGCGTTTATGCCGCAACATATAATAAATGCATGAAATATCTACACTTGTATCATTCAATATTAAATAAATATACAAAATGTACTTGACTAATTAATTAAATTCTAACTTGATTTCGTGACATTGTATAAAATACAGGGGTACGGAATGACAGAAGCAGGGCCGGTACTGGCAATGTGCTTGGCATTTGCAAAGGAACCATACCCGGTGAAGTCGGGTTCATGTGGTACGGTGGTGAGAAATGCCGAGCTGAAGATAGTAGACCCCGAAACAGGTGCATTGCTAGGCCGAAACAAGCCTGGAGAGATCTGCATCAGGGGAGAACAAATCATGAAAGGTGATAATTTTTCTCCTTTTCTTTTATGATTATTAAAGTGTTACATTTAGCATATGATTGTGATTGTGTTTAGGTTTTGCATGTGATAGTTGGTACTTGTCTGATTGTTGATAGTATAATATATCTTTCATTTCATGGGTTCAATTGACATCTATTGATAAATTCAATTCTGGAACGGGCATTCAGATTTTTGTTTGAGAGCATTAAATTCTAATTTAATACCATCTTGATCACCTATTCAACTCAAACTGCTCCAAGTTCAAAATTGAATTAATGTCTGAGCATTGATGGTATGGTTGAGTGTGATATCATCCCACTGCCATTCAAAAATGTGAATTAGTCCTTGGTCCCACATTTTTTTATCCAATACCTAAAAATTGTGGGCTCACGTGATGGCACCTATAATTAATCACTTTCTTATTATTAATATTTCTCTTTTGCTCAAGTTATTTCCTCCTATTTGTTTGGTGTTGCATTCCACTTGATTGCCCTGTCCAATTCCTGGTCCCATTATAAACTTCAACTACTCTTCTGGGAAATGCACCAATAAAATAATGGTACCAACATTAGAGTACAAAACAAGCTTCTGTCAGATGATTTAAAACTTGAAGGCAATGCCCTAACAGCTGACATATGAAACCGTGAAGTGATGGCAATTTTGATTTTGATATCTTATTAAGGGCTGTTACTTGTCTCTAGTTACATCTGTGTCATTAATTTCAAATAGGAGTAAATCACCATTTGTTGCTTCCATTTTTATTTTTTTGGTTCAAAGAAACAGCCTGTTTACTTGACAGAATAACTCACTGCATAATCAGCCATAGTTCATACAAGGTAGAAAATAATGTGCTAAGCTTAAATCTTTGCTCTGGTTGGTTGTGCATCACATGCCAATCAATTGTGCTAAGTAGGACCTCCTCCTAGCTAGTTAATTCTCTTGCATTTTCCTCCTACCAAATCATGATCTGTTCATCACCTGTCAGCTTTCTAATTTCTCAACTAACCAATCATACGTTATTGGTTTAGTTAGGCATGTACCAAAACATGATTGTAACGCAAAATGATTAAAAAAATATAACATGATCACACGAGAAATCTATGTAAACTTTTGACATTATTTTTAAAATTTAGTGGTGATTTACTATTGGAAAAAAGCGAAAAGTATAATATCTTCATCTTGAAATGAGTCAATTTTGATCCCATCTCTTTTGGATGTAATATCACCAAGAGTGATAAAACAGATAAGCTATTCCTGAAAGATTTCAGTTTCAATTTCAGATATTTGACAGCATTCATAACCCCCTAATCAGTTGTTAAATAAGCAAGAAGATGCTTAAATTAACCCAGCATTAGCACATAACTAATTACATATACATCTACAAATCCAGGTTATCTGAATGACCCGATATCTACAAAGAACACAATAGACAAAGAGGGATGGTTACACACAGGAGATATTGGTTTTGTAGACGATGACGATGAAATCTTCATCGTCGATCGGCTCAAGGAGATCATCAAATATAAGGGCTTCCAAGTGGCACCGGCCGAGATTGAAGCCCTTCTCCTTACTCATCCTTCCATTGCTGATGCAGCTGTTGTTTCGTAAGTTTGAATATTTTTATTTATTATGCTAAACTATCAAACAAAAAAATTCCTGATAAAAGTACCCAACTTTAGTAGTACAACTACAGAGCAGCATATTCTACATGTTTCACATGATTTATAGTACCTAATTTGATAACAGCACCTGGCTACCTAATTTGAGAAGCACATAGTATTAATTTTGTAAATTAATTTGTGCATGTAGAATGAAAGATGAACTCGCCGGTGAAGTTCCAGTTGCATTTGTTGTTCGATCTAACGGTTCTCAGGTCACTGAGGATGAGATCAAGCAGTTTGTCTCAAAGCAGGTAAATTTGCTGTTCTGTTCTTTTTTGTTCTTTTTATGCTTTTTTATATTCTCCTATTATATGTTATGTTAAATTAACTTTTGCATTTGGATCTAACACAATATTTCTTTCTTCTGTCTGTTATATAGGTAATATTTTACAAGAGGATAGCACAAGTATTTTTCACTGATTCTATACCCAAAAACCCATCTGGCAAGATCCTGAGGAAGGAAATTAGAGCAAAGTTAGCGGCTCTCACTAGTTAAAAAAAAAAGAGGACAGAAAATCAAAAGTAGAAAACAAAAATTGGAATCAACCACCGCGATGTTTGAGTTTTATCGATGTGCGAAAGTTCATGAATATTATATATGAATTATGAAATGTCAATATAGGAATGGTCCGGGTGAATTCTTCCGGCATTTAAGTGGTTTGTTGGTTAATTATATATGTAATGTTCATATATAGGTTTCATAATTTCATATGATTTGTATCCAAATGAACGTTGATTGGTGTAATGCAAATATTTTTAGTTTTTCTTGTGCCAAGATGAAAAGTTTCTATATAGCGTCAATCGCAATTTTCATTTGTTTCTAATTGTTACTTAATATAAGAGGGCATGAGTAATTAGTTTTTTTTTTTTCTCCTTCAACAATGAAATCTTGTCAATTTTCAATATAAAATTGCATCTCCAGTGGGATCCAATTACACCATTTTATAGTAACACATCTTGACACTTTTCATAAGTTATTTTTGCGATTTCAAACTTAAACAGTCGATCGATCCGAACCGTTCAACATGATCTCCATATTAAAATGTGCTTGGAGGTCAAATTTTACATTTTTTTGAATTTTTTATTATTTATTTAGAATTTTTGAAAATTATTGTTTTTCAATGATTCAGAATTATCTGAAAACAACAATTTTATACACATCTTAATAAATACAAAAAAATTCTAAAAAAATATAAAATTTGCTCTCCAAGCACATTTTAATATGAAGATCATGTTGAACGATTAAGATCGACTGTTTAGACATTGAAATCGCAAAATTACTTATAAACATATAATGTCAAGATGTGTCACTATAAAATAGTGTAATTATAAAATGATGTAATTGGATTTCTTCTCTCGTCATTTCTGAAAAAAAATTAAGCAAAGAAAACAATTTGTGGGTGTCATATATTCCGTTCTGGAATTATCACTGAATATTTTTGTATATTTTTAATTATTTAATAAAAAATTGGCATGTCTTCTCAGCCTACAAATTGAGATAAGTTAGAATAAAGAGAAATTCTTTGAAAGGAACATAGGAAGAGCAAGGTCTCTTGTAACCTTAATATTGCCTATGAATGTTTTCTCTTTGACCCAAGTAGACAGTCTAATACTTTTGTCAGATTTTGATATCTCCGGGGAGGCAAACTCCTAGAATATAGAGGTAGCAGAACTTGAATACGGAGGGTCGGATCTCTCGGATTATCTGAGAGACAGGGCTGACTCTGTCTCTATGTTTCTTGCCTTCTGACTTTACATCCGCTTCTTCTGCTCCTGGCTCTTACTCTTAGCTATATTTTGTAATATGGTACTATACCTTGTAGCTATGTTGTTTCTTATTTCTCTAGTTGCTTAGGTATTGTGCACAATGGAATTCTTATTTCATTGCCTTTTGTATGAACTGATCATGCTTCAATATGAAACAGGTGGGAAATACCCACTTTTGTCAAAAAAAAAAAAAAAAAAAACAGTCCATAATTTACATGGGCTTTCAGTATATGTATTTATTTCAATCAATTCATCTCGGATCCAGAGACCCAAGTATATTAAGCCCGGTTCTTTATTTACTCATTCACACAAGATACCTCTTGTTCTCTTTATGGATTCCATTGCATTTTGAGGAACTTGTGAGACATAATATACATGTACTTTTCGTATTATACTATTAAAAAATAACTTGCTCCCGAATAATAGAATATTGTTATTATCTGCCTGTATAATTCTTGTACATAACATAGTAACACCGGTATAATACACATTTACTTCATATAAAGGTTATATACCATGTTGGAAATATTCATTAAATGAGAGCTCTAAAAATAAAAACAGGAATTTATTGATCAGAGGTTACAATATCTATTGAAGTAGCTGGTATAAAACAATTTCTAATGAATTAGCAATTGCTCTAAAAATAAAATAAAATAAAATAAAATAATACTTTTTCGTGGAGATTTTACTAATGCATCCTCAAATTTCATATTTTTACATTTCTCAAGTACGTTAAGATCGTATAATAACTAATTTCAAATTACTTACACTTGAGGAGGGTTCAAATGCACCCACATTATATATATATCTCCGTTTTTAAAGTCCGAACAGTCGATCCGAGCCGCTCAACATAATCTTCATAATAAAATATGCTTGGAGATCAAATTTTATATTTTTTAGAATTTATTTACTATTTTTTTGGATAGATACAAATCACTGTTTTAAGGAGATTCTGGACCATCCGATAAAGTGATTTTGTATCTATCTAAAAAAATAGTAAATAAATTCTAAAAAATATAAAATTTGGTCTCCAAGCATATTTTATTATGAAGATTATGTTGAGCGGCTCGGATCGACTGTTCGGACTTTAAAAACGGAGATAAAGGATGTGGGTGCATTGGGAGCTCAAAAATGAGGGTGCATTTGAATCCTCCTCCTTACACTTTAATATATAATAGTGTTACAATATAGGATTAAATATACTTGGAACTTATATGAAAAAAAAAACCTCGTTATTTTATTTGTGTTACTTGACACAGAACAATGGTGAGCGAAAGAAAGAAAGTGACAAACGGTGTTACACTTATATACCCATTCGATTCTGAAAACTTTTTTTTTTTTGATAAAAGTCATATTATCGACCTGTTTCGCTTCATTTGTTTCATGACGAAACCCATTGAGTTCATATGCACTGAATATCCAAAATAACATTCAAATAAAACCTGACTAGACTTAACAGGAGTCAACTAGAGATAACTACGTACCAAAAGGTATATCTAATATCAGAATAGTATCATAACAGACTAAACAAAACAACATAACCAACTAAATGGTATCACTAGTGACAATTACACTAGAAGAGGAACTAGTATCCTCCAAAGACATCTCATTTGGCAGTAAATCAGCAGCTGCATTAATGACATCATACTCCGCCGTATCACGCAAATAGTCAGCTAGGTTCGACCCTTCTAAACCAAGACCAGGGTCCACGTTGAAATCCAGCAGGGAGTTGTCCCTGTCCCTGTCCTGAGTGTCTGTGTTGGATAAGACTATCAGAGAGCCTATCTGAGTCAAAGAAGACACATCAAAAGGCAGAATTAATGATAATTTAAAGTAAGAAGCATCTAATTGTGACTCACACCAATAGAAAGTTAAAGCAATTATAGAGGAAGCAACAACCCTAATAGAAGATAAAGAGGTATGCTGAAAACAAATTTTATTTTTTACTAATCAAACTATCCACAAGTAGCAGTCCTAATTAATTCTACTAATAATGAGTCTTTCAAAGAAATCCAGTAATCAAAATTTCATAAATTAGTTCGATTCTGAAACTTAAATAATTACATTTTACCGGAAAGTACTTAAAATAAAGGACAGTTCATTTCTTTAATTGCATATGAACCAAAAAAGGCACTGATAACGATTATTTGAGAGCCTCTCTTTCAGTTGTTATATCAAAAGCCATAGCCAGATATATTAAAGCATGAGAATTACTTAATATTATATATATTCAAAGGCCATTCACATATAGAACCCCACAATATTTTTTCTTTTTCATGTTACAAAGTTTGTGCAAATTGCACTATCCTTCCTACTGAGATTTTCAATTCTAATCCACTCTTTACTAAATTTTGAACTAAAGAGAGCGACGTGAGAGGAAGAACGACAAGAAGGGCGATACATGACGCAACTCAAAGGCGATCTCAACACGTCACCTCTAGGAGACCATACCAGCGTCAGATAAACCCTCAACCAGAGTGGCAAAGGCGTCCTCACAATGCGTCACGTACACACAACGGGAATACCAATGGAAGAAACATTCAAGGCCAACCACCAAGGAGTAATGAAGAGATTAATGGTGAGTGGCAAGAAGTCATTTAAAAAAGGAACAAAAAATTGAAGAGGCAGAATGAAGCACGGCCAAGGGGACATTTCAACACCAAAGAATCTCAAGAGCATCACGTAATGACGCTGAAGGAACGTAGGTGTTTTAGGTGCTGGGGAACATGCCATATCAGAGCACAGTGCAGAGATTTGGTGAGATGTTATAAATGTCATAACTATGACCACTTAGCATTGCGATGCAGTATAAAACCCAAACCCCCACAGCCACAAACTCATCCCAAACCCATACTACAACCAAATACTAACACCACAAACAACAAAACCTACGCTGATACAGTTAGAGGCACAAAACCCATCATAGCTGAACCTTTTCTAGCAGAACGGCCAGACGAGGAAGACATATTCCTCCCGGCTTATACAGAACTTCCGTCAACTAACACATACCTTACCAACGCTACATGGGTCATAGTACTCAGTGGTGAACAGTCGCCAACCCTTCCAATGGCCATCAAAAGAATATTCTCACGTCAATTTGGAGGTTATTCGAAATATTACAAATTGAATAAAGTAGACGGGAGGAACTACCTCCTGGTCTGCGCAGACTAGCACCTTCGAGATGTAGTGGTTGAGCAAGGTACGCATGAGGTACATACACATGATGGCCTTCAATCCACCGGGCTATAATGCAACAACTTCCTGGTGAACCAGAGATAACACAGCTGGTTACAAGAGAAAGGGTGGCAACACTAGTAGTTACTGTGTTCCTAGGATCAGATGTGGCAGACCTAGTACAAATTAGAGTAGGAGACCAAATCATAGCCACACTCCTCACCAGTCGAACAAAGAATGTGCAAAGACTAATTGTTCAATCACAATTAATTGGGCAGCTATTACCGTAAACTTACTCTCTATGTTGCAGGGCATGATGTCGCGTAAGTAGAAAAACCATCTCGATTTGACAGAGGAGTGGCTCGCATTAAAAGTGCACTATTCAACAATGAACTGGGAACAACTCACACAAAAGAGACAAATCCAGCATAGCAACTAGAACATTCGGTAGAGCAGATGGGCCTAGAAATTGAGGTTCAGGAGAATCCTCTCAATCAAGCAAACCAGCTAGATGAGCCCAACTAAGAACTAATGGGCTTTTCAGAGGATGAGGCCCCACCAAGCTTTCCAGTCAAAGGTAAGTACAACAATTTAACACATAAAAATAGCGGCCCAATTCGTAAAAGCTTAAGGCTCCAAAACAAGAATAATTGGCCTTATATATTGGCCATTGAGAAAGCAACTAGACTCAAAGGAGGATATACGGGCTGAGTGAGTAGGAAGCGCAAAGTGACATTGGCCAAACTGGATCAGGAGTACTTGCGCAACCTAGATCCGCTATCATCTTGTCAGGCAGAGATCATAGTGGCATTGGCAGGCATCTCCATTGATGAAGGCATTGCGAGCCAAATCAAGCACGTGGTAGCCATGAACAACATCGAGGCAGGGCGATGCACTGCGTAGTTATACAGGAGACTCTGAGAGGAGTAATTTTTTGTTATTAATGATAGAGTCCAAAATGTATTCCTCAACGGGCGATGCACTGCGTAAAGTAGCAAGTTTAGATCTGTATGCGATGTTGGTATCAATTACAGTTTTTGTTTTATTGTTCAAGAAGTGTACTGCAAGAGAGGTGGTGGCCACCGGGAACATGGATATCTTAGCAATTGTGACGGGCCCTTTTGGTTAGTCAAATTGCTAAGAAACCCTTTGAATATGTACCGATTATTAAAGAAAAAGACTTTACCTCACTACTGCTTTTGTTCTTTCTCTAACTTGTGCACAAAGAAGCATCACAATGTCCAATATGAATTATAAAACCAAATTCAAAAGTGTATCGTGGAACGTGAGAGGACTCAATGTAAGAGATAAACGATTAGTAGTAAGACATACCATTTTACTAGAGAACCCAGATTTAATCTGCTTACAGGAAACCAAAATCGAACACATGGATGACAACATAGTTAGAGAAGTTTGTGGGAGGAAATTTGATCAATACAAAACACTTGATGCAATTGGCACTATGGGTGGAGTCTTTGTGGCATGGTCGTCCAGGAAACTCACTGTAACAGATGTAGTTGTAAGAATGTACACGATCTCAGTATTTCTCAAATTTAACAAATCTGGGGAGCAATTTTGCTTTACAGGAATTTATGGTCCATCAACAAGGACAATGAGACATCAGTTTTTTTGAAGAAATGCGAGAGATCAGACCAGCAAATGCATGCCCATGTCTACTTAGCGGCGACTTCAACATAACACTACCAGGAAATGAGAGAAACAACCCGGACTTAGACTAGAGAGGCTCAGTACGGTTCACAACTTTACTGACAGACTTGGAATTGATAAATATAGATATGTATGGGAGGCAGTACACTTGGAGCAATAACATGCAAAGTGCAAGGTTAGACCGTTTCTTATTCTCTACTGAATGGAATTGTGCATACCCAAATTCATGTCAAATTGCTTTACCAAACACCTCCTCGAACCACTGTCCTGTATCATACACATCCACAATGAATTTCAGGAAAACCAATGTATTTCGCTTTGAAATATGTGGTTGAAATATGAAGATCTACAAGAAGTGGTAAACAGTGCATGGAATATCATTGGCCTGGCAAAAGACAACTACACAATTGCAGGAAAAACTAAGATCAACCCAAAGAAACATTAAAACATGGGCACAAACGAAGGTAGGAAACATCAAAAACCAAATTAAGGCGTGTAGGGAATACATGGGATGGATAGACAAGGTGAAGGAGGTTAGAAACCCTATTGAGTTAGAGAAATACATAATATGCATCATTAAGAGAAGGTACACACAACTTACTGTGCTTGAGGAAGAACAATGGGAACAAAGAGTGAAATTGAGATGGAACAAAGAGGGAGACAAAAGCACTCATTATTTTCATTCAGTAGCCTCGGCAGCAAAAAGAAATAACGACATCTCCCAAATTGAAGTAGATGGCTGAATATATGCTGATCAGAAAGGAAAATGACAAGCTTTTTTCTAATACTACAAAAACATCATGGGTAGCCCTTCAAGAACCACTACAGATGTCTGCTGGGATAACTTATACAATACACTACACAACTTGAATGAATTGGCTGAACCGATTTTATTGGAAGAAATTAGACAAGTAATTAGATCATGACCTAATAACAAGAGTTTGGGCTCGGACGGGTTCACGGGGGAATTCTATAAAAGGTTCGAGACAATTATAATAAACGACATCCATAGAGTCATTTCTAACACATTGCAGAATGAAGAGACTCTACAACCACTGAACACATCTCACATAATATTAATTCCAAAAACCAAAAATGCATTGGAACCAAAGGATTACAGGCCAATAAGCCTCATTAATGGAATACAGAGAATATTGTCCAAAGTCTTTGCTAATATATTACAGCCAAGAATAGCAGAACTAGTATACTCAACCCAAACGAGCTTCGTTAAAGAAAGACAGATTACTGAGGGTTTCATATATGCTCAACACGTCCTACATCACACCTATGACCATAATATACCCTTGGAAATATTTAAGGCTGATATCCACAAAGCATTTGACACAATAAGTTGGGAATACATTCTTAAAGTCCTCCACCACCTCAACTTCCCTTAAATTGGATAAATTGGATCAAAAATTCTATTCTTTCGGGATATCACAAGTACTGATCAATGGATTGCTAGGCAAAATGATAAAATTAATGAGAGAGGTAAGGCAAGGTGACCCCATATCACCGTTCCTATTTATAATAGACATGGACTTCCTGAGCAGATGGTTTGCCAAACTAAAAGGAAGTGGAGCAATTAGACTTCCATACCCGGACATGAAACCATGCCTCTTTTATGCAGATAATGCATTATTTTTTGTTAAACCTGAATTGAGGCAAATTAAGATGCTTCGAATCGCCTTTGTGGCATTTCAAAACATATCGGGGTTAGAGGTCAATTTCCACAAATTTGAATTACTAGTATCAAAAGGGTCAGAACAATTAGCACAGCAGCTAGCAAATGCAATGAGATGCAAGCAAGGCCAATTTTCCTTTCTATACCTCGGCTTACCTCTATCAAATAAAAAACTCACCAAACCGACCTTTCAACCCCTCATCCAAAAGTTCAATGATAGACTATCGGGATAGACAGCAAAGAACCACTCAATAGCGGGAAGACTTACTCTCATCAATGCAGTGCTCTCATCCAGTGTTGTAAAAAACGCTCTTAACGGCCGATTAAACGGCCGTTTAATCGTTAACGGCAGCTTAACCGTCACGCATACCCTTAACGGAGGCCTGTTAACGGTTGGAAACGATTAATCGGCCGTTTTACCATTTAATCGTCCGTTTATTCCCGTTTATTCCCGTTTATTCCCGTTTATTCTAGTAAATTTTTTTTTAAAATTTTTTTTTCAGTGATAACGTGTGATAATAAGATTTATAAATTATGTATTGTAGTTTTATTTGTGCTTGGATATACATATAATATTTTTTATATATATATTTGTTCTTCTTACTTTAAAATTGATTAACTCTTCTATTATTTATATACCATATATTTTTCTTACTTGCTAATGTAATTATTTCAATTAGTATGACGTGTTTATTTATGAAATTAAGTTGTTATCATAAACTAAATTTAGTGATTTTATGTTGAAATTTTCATTTCTTTCAAATAATATGTTATTAGTATTTGAAAAAACTTAATTCTCAAATTTATTTTTTCATTAAATGTGTTACTTACACATGTAAAATTCTTATGTGTTAAGAATAAATAAGTGTAGTGTCATGTTATAATAATAAAATTAAGTTAAATTAAGTTTATTTGATAATATTAATGACTTAAATAAATTATTTTTAATAAATTATGATATATATACATAAATTTAATAAAAACGTCAAATTGTCCGCATAATTCCGATTAATCGGCCGCATACCGATTAATCGCTTGGCGGTACCCCGTCCGTCCGACGACCGCATACAGTTATTTACAACACTGCTCTCATCACTACCTACACATTTCATGTCTTGCTTTCAAATACCGACTGGGATAATAAAAAAGATAGATAAAATAAGAAAACATTTCTTATGGCAAGGAGTTACTCAAGAAAGGAAAAAAGCTGAATTTAGCAAATTCGAAGTTAGTATGTATGCCCAAAAAATTGGGAGGCCTTGGCATAAGAGACTTAAAGGTGTTCAATCAAGCAATGCTAGCAAAATGGAGCTGGTAATGGATCACATCAACACCTAGACTTTGGAAAACAATCATACTTGCAACAAGTGGAGATCAGCATATGAATCCCAGTCCACTCCTCTTTTCACATACTCTTAAACACATAAAACAGTTGATGACCATGTCAACTAAAAGAGAACCGACAAATGAACAAGGAATAGCTTTTTGGCAAGACAATTGGGGAGTTGGAATACAATTCCAATTTCCCACACTACACTCCTTTGCTATTAGTGGACATAGCACGTTAGCACAAATGATGAGCAATGAAGATATAACTGTCAAATTCAGAGATGATTTATCACATGATACACAAAAGGAATTATAGAAACTGAGCTGCTTACTGGTATTGAACCCGATAACACTTTCAAATAGATCCGATAGCGCAACATGGACATGGGAGGCATTCGGCCAATTCACAGTTAGGTCAGCGTATTATGCACTAAAAAACTCACCTAGAATACAAAACAATAGACACAAAATATCGAAATTAGCTGTACCACCACGAATGCAAATATTCACATGGTTACTCTCACTAAACAAATTGCTTACAGTGGACAACCTCATGAAAAGAGGTTGGCAATTGGCCAACATGTGTGTCATGTGCAAATCTAACACAAAGTCAGCAGTTCACTTGTTCATTGAATGTGAAATGACAAGAGAAGTATACAGACAAATATATAGGGTCTTCAATATCAACATACCAACACAAGATACGATCCAAGTACTGGTACAGAAAAATCAACACAAGATACGATCCAAGTACTGGTACAGAAAAATCATACAAAACGCTGCAAGGAAGCACTAATAATAGGTCAATTTGTGATATGGCGTGAAAGATGTACAAGAATTTTAACGATACCTCAACTATCACAGGAAATCCAAGAACAGTGCAGTATAAGCATGACGCGATATTGATAGACAAAACATCATATACTGGTACGAGTACCGGTTCTGACAGCAAGGTTCTGCAAATACTGGTATGAATACTGGTTGTGAGCATCTGTTGGTACGAGTGCAGGTTCTGATACACACTCAAGAAGATTTTTGATAAAATTCCTTATTTGCCCCTCTCTATTTTTCTCCTCTGGCTTATCACTCTTAAGCATAGGATCACCTTTATATTATTAGAATAGTTTTTTACTTCTTTATTTTACTATTTTATGTTACAAATCTTATGTAACTTGTCTTTCTACTAATTAATGAAAATGAGAGCGTGACCCCACCTAAAAAAAAAAAATTGAACTAAAGCCTCCCGAATGAAATATATTTGTCACTATATATAATTAGTCTGTAGGCAGGGGCGGATCTACACTATGTCCAGAGGGTGCTAAGTCACCCCATGATTTTGAAATTTTTAATCACGTATGTTAGAATTTAATTGATGTGTACTTGTAGTCTAGTGGTTAAGACTTCATTTTGTTTTTGAGAGTTATTGAGTTCAAGTCCCACTAACCACAAATTAATATTTGTGCATTTTAAGTTTCAGCCCCCTCTAACTAAATTTTCTAGTTTCGCCTCTGTAGGTTCAGTGCCTAGACTTACACAATATTGTTGAGTAGAAGTGAACATTTCTTTACATAAAAAACATGCATGCATGCTTTATACACTACTAGAATTCCCAGTAATAGCAACGGCAGGATTTCGATTGTAGCAACGGCGTGCCCTTGCTACAAGCCCGAAATATGCCATTAGCAAGCGCTGCGCTTGCAATAACTACCGTTGGTTAAAGCCCCATTGCTAATACTCAGTTTTAGACTTGTTGCAAGGGCTTACGCTTGTTAATATTATTCTCTAGGATATCTGCAAGCAGAGCGCTTGCAAATAGTACGCTTGCTAATATACTGATTTTTGGCACCCAACTGAGTATTAGCAAGGTTATGTTTTGTGGGTCCCACTGACTATTTGCAAGGAGAGCAAACATGGACCCCACCTGACTATTTGCAAGGAGAGCAAATGTGGACCCCACCTAACTATTTGCACAGCTAATGAATGTGGGTCCCACCTAATTATTTGCAAGAATATCATTGATACTTTTTGCATGCTCCCTCCCTGTACCAATTTGGTACCAACCCAGTAATCTTTTATATTTCCCATTGAACCAGATTTATATAAACACATTGAACAGAACAAGTAATAAGCATTAATTGACATACTATAATTATCATACATTGTACCAAAATACCAAAAAACATTACAATAGTATATAACACAAGCCTAACAAAAAAGTTTGTTTAACTCCTAATAACAACAATCCATATATACAATTATCTAAGTACTTTGTTACCATGAAAGTAAACCTGCAAAGGTTTTCCTACATGACTATATGTGAAAATAATCAATGTCACATCAAATACATTATCTCACATGACCCACCAAAAGGGTAAAAAGGGCACACTCCTTAGCCGGTGAATCTGAAACAAAATAAAAGACACCATAAAATAGTGCATGTTGCTAGACACCATAAAGGGCACACTCCTCTAGAAAATGGACTTCAACACCTGACTGAACAAATCTGTAGTCATGAAGTTTTCTGCATAAAAAGAATTTCCATTTTTATGTAAGAAATTACAAAGTAAAATATCAAATTTGATAGAAGATGCCATGATATATAGGAAGTACCTAAGTACTATATTGACACTTTTTTTTTGTTTACAAGATTAGGAAGAATTATATTTCACAGATTAACATCCCCCAATAATCAGATGTTTTGGTTATAATATATTTAATACTAATTATATATCCCCTCTATTTCAATAAAATGAAGCATATATATTAAATATCTATATAGAATGAAATATTACAACAGAACTAGCAAAGGGCAATTTGATATTGTTTTTACCTTTATTCAAGTGAACAGGCAACCCTTGTTAGCGCAAAAATGGTTCCATTTCATGCGAGAATAGATCCAAAGGCCCAGCTTTAAGCCCTAACTGTTAATCAAATCAAATAACATTATTACTTTTAATGGTAGTTAACCAAATAACTCGGTAACAAAAAAAATTAAGATTACTCCAGTAGCAACCTTCTCTGTAGCAATAGTCCCTGTTCTTTCTCGCTCCTCAAATGCTCCGAATATTCTGAAATGTCGGAACAAACTTATGTGGAAATTTTTTTCTAAGAAATTTTCCTTGCACAAAAAATAAAAAATAAATCAGAGAGTATTTACCTTTCAACATCCTCTTTATGTAGGTTGGTCAAAAAGAGACCTGAATCAGCAAGAAGTAATAAATATTACGGTTTTCACTGTAGCATCCACTTTCTAAATAAGATATATATGAAATTTAACCTTAGAGAGCTTATGTATACGCAGTCTAGACTCATCAACCGGGGACCGACAAGTGCTACTTTCATTACTTTATTTGATCCAAGAAAAAACCTTTTCAATTTAACATTAGAAATTGAACTTTTAGTTCAAAAAAGTAATAACTAATAACTAAATCTTCCAATCAATGCAAACAAAACAGTACAACATTAAACTATAGCCTTCCAAATAGATCATTTGGAAAATACAAATACAAAACAGGTTTATGAGGTGTACGTACCTGCTGCTGGATGTGAGCTGTTCTTTAAATTTCTTGAAGTTCTGATTTCTCATGTGGTTTTTTTACTGATCAAGCCCTTCTTTTGTGGCATTTACCAATGACTCCTTGGCCACCCTTCCCTTCTTTTTTGTTTTCGACAAAGTCACTGTAAAAATCTTTAGATAAAATCACAATAAGCATATATTTTGGTTTTCAGGTTACATATTCTTAAAGTGTAATGAGAGCACCATGATTATTAAGTAAAATAAGAATCTAGTATCATTAAGAAAGTGAATCAAGATGAGAAATAAATCACTTCAGTCTTGAATCTTGTATCAGGTGCTGACTATAAATCTCAACTCAATTATAGACCCCAAACATATTTACGTTCAAAGACAAATAACAACTGTTACCCAAGAGTTGGCATCCAAAATATTCAAAATATTCACTACCCCCTGTTCAGTTATTCACTGAAAATATTGCCAATCTTTTGTTTTAGCTTTACCTCAAAAAGTAGTAATAGAAGAACCGTCAGCATACAAACCAGTTTGAACAAGCCCCGCAATCCAAGCTGTAGAATTATCAAGAGTCAACATCATTAGGTAAAAACTGAAAATATCATTACATCAGAAATTAATTTATTCAAATTGAATTTCTATATGTAATAAGTAATCATAATGCCAATAAGCAACCCCAATACACTTAGCCCTAATGCCAATAAGCAATCCTAACTTAATGCCCTCTATGTGTCCTCCAGCCATTGAATACACATACACTGATGCTTGTTTGACTGATTTGGTGCTTCACCGCTACTTAATTTCAATTTATTTGTGATTTATTATAGGAAGCACAAAATCACAAACAATCGGAACAAGGGACAACAATCCCAAATGAATAAGGGACAAAGACCATATGTCAAATTGAATAAGGGACAACAATCGGAAATTTGAACCAAACAACAAATGCTTAACAAAACAAATTGAGCCAAAATAACCTACACATCATGCACAATCCCAAATTTGTTGAACTTTTAGTACCAAACTACATGAATTTTATCTTATAGACAAAAAAAAGTAGTACCGAAACGACAGCGCTGGAACCCTAGCTCTGAACCCTAGGTTGGTGGATGATGTCCAATCGACGGAGCTACGTCTCGATGCTAAAACCCTAGCTCGACATACGACTTCCAGTCGACGGAGCTACGCCTCGGTGCTGGAACCCTAGCTCCGAAGCCCGTCCAGTGCTGAATTTCATTTTGAAGAGAATCAAGTTTGAGAGAACACGGATAGAGAGAGAGGACATGAGTGACGTATTTGGTAATTAGCGGGAAGTGAATTGAGGAGGAGGGAATCTAATGTTTGGTAGAAATTTTTAGAGGGAAGTCCAATTTTAGGTCAAATTTTGATAGAGAGGGGCTGAAGAGAGAAAGGGAGACAGATTCAACTCTCTCCAGTATCGTAAAAAGATGGGCCTCACTTTACGGTTTGAGATTAAATCTCATCGCTTTGGTATTCGAGCTAGCACAGGGGGCAATATTATTGGGCTTTGAGATTAGTGCCAGGTTAAAAGGAACGGTCCAGATTCACTAATTGTAAAAGATTGTTTTGTGCAATATTGGAGAGGATGTGAATTTAAGGGAGACAGTAGAGAATGAGGGGGAACGAAAATTTTGGCAAAGTGAAGTGAAATTTAAGAGGGAATTTTTCATTTAGGTTGAATTTTTCATTTTTCATTTGTTTTACTTTTCATTCAGTTTATCATTTTCTTTTCTTACTTGTTTTTTTTTCAAATACTTTAATTTAACATTTTTATTTGGAAGATATTTCTAAGTAATTATTTTACTTACTATAAAATTTGTAAATTATTTTTTTCATTTACATATTGAAAATAACTATATGAAAGATAACAAAAAACTTACCATAAATAAATTAAGTTGAGTGACCTTTTTCATTGGAGGGAAATGAAATTAATACGCTTTTTCATTTAAATATTTTGGCTTAGGGTTCAATTTATTTAAGAATATGAATTTCTACATACAATATAAATGTTGTAACAACTTTATTAATTCTATTTATTTATTTAAATTGAAATTTCTATATGTAATAAGTAATTTATCATTTTAATAATTTGAATCGGATTGAAATTATGTACATTACAACTCATATCCTATATGCATGTCATGCAACATGATCTCTAGTTGTGCGAGTTCATGAAGGCACACACAAATACTACATCCGTTAGTCGATCTGAACCGTTCAAACTAAAGATCAATACATTTATTTAATTGTAGCAAAATTTGGTAAAAATTTATGTTGGTTATCCTATCCATCCAGTTGACGGAATATTGCGCCATCGAATGGCTATAAACACTTCATGTTGGATCGAAGCTTAGACATAACCAAACTCGAGAAATTTTGTGTTGTTTATGTTCAGAGTTTTCTTTTGATCATTTTAAAACTGATTTGAACTCATTTCATTGCAGATCGACCGTTGATTGATAACGTAAAAATGAACGGTCCGAAATTTTTGGCTCAGTTTTAAGAGGCAAATAACTATGAAATTATATAAAATTGACATTTATAAGTATCATTTGGCCATATAAGATGTAAAAAAGTAGAAACATTTATTTTTAAATTTTTTCATATTATTTGTCGTACAATTATTACTTAAATTGTAGATTTGCAAAATCATTGCCATCCGATGGGAGATGAATGGTCTTGATTTCAAAGGAGGTGTCCATTTTAGAGGATGTGGGTGGGAATCTATATTCTCTAAGGTAACTTAATATTTCTGTTTAAATCTGCCCTAGGTGAAAGACAATAGATCTTTCAATATTCGTGCCAAAACTGATCCAATGTCTCCTATGTAAAATAAAGAAATTTTGTTACCTGAGTTGGTAGGTGTCTCTAAGCAAATGTGATCCAGAGAGATATTTGCTCTCTGGGATACTTGGTGATTTTTTTTTCTGAAATCCAAACCCACCCTCTCTTTCAAAACCAAATCCAAACCTCAATACTCCTCTCCACCATCTCTCAACTCTCGAAGCAAAGCTGATCGCGCGCAGTCGCCGTCACTGACCTCTCCACTCTCTCCACTCTCTCTTGGCGTGAGTTGTGAGATACCGTCAGGCCTAAAAGTGCAACCCTTTCTTCTTCTTGCAGGGGAATAAGCTCGATAGAGGTAAAATTTGCTCTTTTCGGTTCTTATTTTGGTATCCTAGTTGTGTATTTGTGTGAATTTTGATAAAATCCGAGGCTTGAGTATATGGTGTTGGTAATTTGAGATAAACGCCTTGATGCTTGATTTTCTTGTACAATTGGGACCTAAGAGAGGAGGAGCAATAGAGAGCCCAGTAGGTGGGTGTAAGATAAGATGAAGTAATAGAGAGCCCATATTGGTCAGATTCGAAGCTTGCAAGGTCAGATTCACGGAAGGAAGAGATGGTTGCCTCCTTTCAAGTAACACTCACACTTATCAGTCTTCTTTACTGCTTGTTATACATTGTTTTAGTTTTTAAGTTGTATACCGGTGTTTGATTATAAGGAGTTCACATATTCTTACCTTGCATATATAGGTTTGTTTTGGAGCCCAAATCGGTGTTAGTTGATTAGCAGGCAAAGAAGCTCAAAGATTCTGAAACTCATATTGGCTGGAAACGCATATTGGAAACTCATTTTGGTTTCTGGTTTTCTAATTAAGGGTATGCTGAGGCCAAAAGGTTTAGATGACAGCAATCAGATCGTAAATAATCGATATAATTGGAGTTACTAGATGCTTAATTGATGTAAATAATCGATGTAATTAACCTTGAAAAGAAAATTTGTGCAGGAGCATTTGCAGATACATATTCAAAGAGGCTCGCTGGATCAGATCTGTTCTGACTTGGTTAACACAGGTTATGACTAAATTCTTAGCCATTTTGCATTTTAGTTCAAGTCGGATGTGAACTTTTGTACATAATCATTACCAAATTAATAGTAAGTTTCCCAAATCATGCTTTTAATAAAGTATCCTAATTTCTGTTCTTCGTACAGTACGTCATTATCAAGGCCGTATCATGGTTTAAAAATCTTAATTAGTAAATTAATTAATCCGTTTAAAAATCTTCCAACAAAGCCTGGATCTCAATTCCAAAATGTAAAATGCTGGTATAGAGCATTTCGGTTGTTCATGCTTCAAGGTTTATTTTCATGTCAGAATAACATTCTTAACCTCATTATTTATTAATTTGCTGGTATAGAGCATGGGTATAGAGCACGGGTACCGACTAGTAAAGTACAGTTAGAGTGGGGTCTGTACCGGTATACAGTTAAGAGTGTGGGTACTGTAATATTATCCACACTAATATTATCTCTGAGCAAGATGTAGCCTCTTGATGGCAACGGCTACTCAAATGTTGAGATTGTGCAGCCAGATTTGTACCTAAGATGTAGAAAAAAAAAAAATTGTTGAGATTGTCCTTCTAAGTTTGAAGGATGATTTTTCTTTTTATTTTAATTTATTAACACAATGGAGAAAACCAAGTTTACACAGTCCTTTAATGCAAGGTCGTGTATCTCCAACTTTACACAGTCCTTTATAAATTGTTTCATAAGTTTCTATTCAGTTTTTCATCAAGGCTGTTATCACTCTTTTATGGTAACCACAATTTAATTGGTGACAAGAATTTCCTGCCAAGTTTTTTATATTTTTCTTATAGAAATGCACATATTAATTTAACATGATCTAAATGCTCACAAATATTCAAAATTTTCCACATTATCAGCAGCTATGCCTATTCGATGCATGCGCAATTGTGGATGTTACAAGCAATGAATCCACCCCTTCACATGCCACCCTTTCGTTTTTTTTTCATTCCAGAATCTTCACATGCTAATTAATAGGGTTTTTTGGTTATTAATATTTCGAAATATAACATTGTATTCTGTTGTGGTTGTATTAATATTTCGAATTTATGTGATGGTTGTATTAATATTTCTAGTGTCACAAAGGGAGATATCAAATTTAGGTGTGTCTCTCTGTCTCAGGGTGACACAAACAATTACAACGGTGGCCCTTGCTAATAATTTCCTTCTTTTACAATAAAATAGTATAAATCGAAATCTAGAAACATTAGCAACGGTGGCCCTTGCAAATAGTTAAGTCCTTCACAATAAATTAATATAATCTGAAACCTAAAAGTAATTGCAACGGTGTTGCTTGCAAATATTCTTGACTTTAATAATAGAATAATATTAAAAATAATCATTAAACATTTGCAACGGTGACGCTTGCAAATAGATATGGCATTCGCAATAAAATATTATAAACAATATCCTAAGAACTTATGTAATGGTGGCCCTTGCAAATAATAAGGTCTTTCAGAATATAATAATATAAAAACTAACTCCAAAAACATTTGCAACGGTGACGCTTGCAAATAGTTTAGGCCTTCACAATAAAATAATATAAACACAATCCTAAACATTATTTGCAACGGTTGCTCTTGCAACAAATGTGTGGGACCCGTCTATGACTCATTTGCAAGCGCAATAGAACTGGTAATTGCAACGGGTTTTAATAAAAAATAATATCTAGCGTGTTTGGAGTGGGTCTTATTATTTGCAAGGGGGAATATGTGACATTAGCAAGTGCCAACGGGAGACATTAGCAAGCGTGATTATTTGCAAGCGCCTTCCGTTGCAACAATATTAATTTAATCAGCGAAATTCAAAAGCTCTATTTTTATTGCAAGGGGGCTTCCTACGCTTGCTAATAACACTTAGATCCGTTGCTATTACTGGGAATTCTAGTAGTGATAGAATCCGTATCCTCTCATATACCTGAGGGTACAACTACAAATGAACGGTTTGGATTTAATTACAGTCGGGTCAAAGAAAATTCGGTATCTATTATAGACATAGGAGATTTGTTTTGAAATTCTTGCAAGAGTTAAAGAACGATCTAGATTGTCTAATTGCACCCTCAGGTAACATGAGGGATACGGATTCATTCCTTATAACTATGTCAACATTTATTGCGACATTGATTAAACAAAAAAAAAAAAAAATCATTGCGGCACTTCTTTAGAAGGACATCTTTGTAAATATATATCAATTGGAAAGTATAATTAGGTGCTATTGTTATACTCCGATACTTCATATGTTGTCCTGTACTCGTATCGCATCAGTATCATATCGGTATTCAATACTTGTATCGTCGTATGAAAATTTATCATCGTATTGGTAATATTCTGATTTGTAATCCAATACTCGTATCCGTATCCTTTTAAAAATTATCATATTAATTGCCGTTTCATATCGTATCGTATCCGATACCGGTATCCGTATCCATGCAACATAAGGATAAATTATTTAGATTAATTGAACCTTTTAGTCATTTAATTAAACACTACAAAAATTTAAGGTGAGAACTAAAATGTTTTTTTTTTTTGTTTAATTTTAGTTAGAATCTATTCAAGACTTCTTTACATTATTGTCTCAATTTTTGACTATTAATTTTTTTATTTAGCGCTGGTTCAAATAGTAATTATTCTGATTATCTGAGTACCAACTCATATATTACTATTCTGATTATCTGAGTACCAACTCATATATAGGGTATATACTGAAAACCCCTTCTTATTGAATTCTCAGACTTTTGATCTTTTCAATATTAATTTTTTTCGGTTCAATTATAGTTAAAGGTCCAAAAATTATCCAAACTATCTTGCATTAAATTTTATATTATCTAATCTTGATATTCATCTTATAACTTGGCCTTAATATATATCCTTATCGGACCAATTAATGACCTGTAAGCAAATGGATCGGATATGACTTCAATTTTGTGACCCGATACAGGTCGGGTCACTGATTGACCCAACATGACCCATTTATTTATTTTCCTATTTTATTTGGATATATTAATAATTTTTCAGTATTAATTTAATGTATTATTTTCAGTTGGGAAGCACAAATATGTTGTCATTGGAGCTGGAGCTTGAACTTGAGGAGACGTCCTCAAGTATGAAAGACTTGAACTTGAAATTCCCTAGTATCAAAGACCTGTTAAATAATTATATATTTTTTTTATATTTTATTGGTTTGGGTTGGATCGAACAGTGACCTGTCCGGATCGGGTTGGATTCATATCTCGATATGTGTTGGGTCGAGTCGGGCCGGTTTTATTTTTTTTTAAATATAATATTGATCTTATCCGAACCAGAATCAACCCATTAACACCCCCGTGTAGATAGTTCATGTATAATTTAATTTTATAAATTAGTTAATTTTAGTATTTATCTTAACTAACTTAAAGTTTGTCGGAGCATTGTTGAATTACATGGAAGTTTACCAAAAGTTGCTCGAAATTAAAAGTAGATAATTTATATTGTTAATTAACTGGTCAAATAATTGACAGTAATATATCAGGATCAGGTCCACTTATTAATAATGATTAATGTAAATATTTTTCTTTAATAAATTGTTATTAGTTGATTTTTTTTTTTGATAAAAGGCAGCTGGGCCCATTTCATTAACATGAAATCAAGTTTAACTTACAGCCAAATGTTCAATTGTTATTAGTTGATACATTGGACCTTTTGATTCTTTGTTTTTTTAAAAGCTTCAAGGGTGTTTTTGCCACATTTTTACCCATTATAGTATCGACTTCACATTCAGTGAATTATTTATAGTTTATACTCTGTGGCACCGAGTTTTTGCATTTCTGAAATAGGGTCAAATTAAAAAAAGTGGCAATTATTGTATATTTGTGACGTTCCTATGAATCCACACGTCTTATTTGTTATTTAAAATCCTCATTTTAAAGTCTGCTTGAACAATGAAAAAGTTTAATTCCACCGACTTTCTTCTAGAAAAGAACAAGAAAAATAAAGGAGGAGCAATGAGGTGCATTAAATACATGGAACCCAGAGAACCCAATAGATTCTGGTATGTCTGCTGTTTCAAGTTTCAACCAAGCAAGAGTCAAAGCTATGCTTGTAACTCCATGTGCTGATCCCTAGCTACCTGTTCCACTTTTGGTTTTTAAAATCATTTTCTATGATTAAATAATTCTGGGTTTGAAATGAGAAGCATGAGGCCATGCTGGGTACAATCTTAGCAGCTGGGCCTTAGATTGCCACCTTCATATTTTAATTTTATCTTGTTGCGCTTCCCTATACTCTTGGATCATTATCTCTAGGTGCAGTGTGTGTGTGGATGTCAACAGTTTGCTGTCCTATGCTCTGTTTTTCCTTTAAATAAACATACGATGCTTCTTCAGAAACATCCTGAAATTTATTTTTCTATGGCTTGCATGGCTAAAAAGTAAATGATTAAATTCCCTGCCATACTGAGCTCTTGTTAGGCTCCATCATATATACTTAACCATGCATGCATCTGAGTTTTACTCTTCCAGGTACTAAAATCTCAGAATTTGTTCTTTCATCTTTTATTAAGGTTGACATCTATTTTAATTCTAATTTAAAGAGCTATGTATAGATGTTTGCTTTTCAAATTCATCCGTGGCTTGCAAGCCCAAAACAGTGTAGCACATATATGGTAGTTTTGCCTTCTTACATAGTTACATTGAATAATTTTTGATAAAATATATAATCTTAATGTACCAGCAATTTGACTCCTGTATTATATACATTTGTTGGGTAAAGATTTTAACAGATCAGTTTTAGCTTCATGCAGCGCACATACTATAGAATCAAAACAACGCTTTATATGGTTAGTGGGCTGCATGAAGCCAAAACTGCTCTGTTAAACCCAGTTTGTTTTACTGTGTTATTAACTTATTATACATGTTTGTTTACAGACTTTGAAAGTGCTTAGGGGCATTAATTAATTAAGCAGGGAGCAGGCACAGTATAAAATAGGGAACACCGAACATGTATGTGTACTCGTGTGAAATAACGAGAGGAATATATGGCATCATATCATATCTGTATCTAGGTCACCACCTGCAAATGCAGAAATGGCAGCCACGGTCTGTTATGGAAAGGAGGACCTCCCCATCTTTCCACAGCTGTGTGGCCTGTGTTCACCTGACACCTCCCACTCGTGTCATTCTTTGTATTTATTCCCTCTACCTCCATTTAGTCAATGAAGATTAAATAGCGGACTCCAAATGTTGGATTCTATTATATCAATGCAAATTGTACCGTTGAGATGTTTTGTGTTTCAATTGTTTCTCATCCTCTCTCTTTCTTCTTCAACCGATGTATGTCAACACAAAATTTAATAATATTTCATTTCGTTTGTACAAGATCAAGAGGCCTAACAATATATGTCATTATCATGATTCATTCACTTATAGATTATTGATTTTGTGTATGAAATGAATTATAAAATTTTACTGAAAAAAATTAGATCCATAATTCAAATTCATTAAAACTATCCTTACTAAAAAAATCGGTACTTTATGACATTAAAACTAGAGGAGGGATCCAATTACACCTTTTTTGGTGACACATCATGACACCGTTTTTTATATAGGTCAATTTTGCGATTTCAAAATCCAAACAGTCGATCCGAACCGTTCAACATGATCGCCATATTAAAATGTGCTTGGAGATCAAATTTTACATTTTTTTGAATTTTTTACTATTTATTAAGATGGTTACAAAATCGCTGTTTTTCAATGGTCTGAAAACAACGATTTTTGTAACCATCTTAATAAATAGCAAAAAAATTCAAAAAAATGTAAAATTTGATCTCCAAGCACATTTTAATATATCCATCATGTTGAACGGTTTGGATCGACTATTTGGACTTTGAAAATGATAAGTGTCAAAGTATGTCACCAAAAAAGGTGTAATTGGATGCCTCCTCTTAAAACTATCCTCTAAATATATACAATTCAAAAAATATAACAGACTTAGTTTAGTAGCACAAGTTCCATCTCTCTACAGAGTGGTCAAAATTGATCCAACTATCCTTATAATGATTGAAATTCAATAATTATTTACTAGACTCATAGAACAGACAACGAAGTTAGACCAACTTAGGAGGTACAGTCGGATGAAATCAACATCGCAATAAGGGAGACGCGTCAGGGGCGGCTCAGGATATCGGATCATATATCCGACATCTTACTCATCTTTACATTTCTTCATTTTTCTTTTTTACCAAACGGGTTCCAAGTGATACCTCTTCACTGGAGCCTTTCTTATGTTTTCCTGCGTTTTTAAGTTTTATTTTGCCGGTTTTTGGAAAATGTTTTGTAACACCCTATGTGACAACTCATTTATCAATGAAATGGGGGCTCGACCTCTATTTTAATCAAAAAAAAAGTTAGACCAACTTAGTTGGTCTACATATATCATTCATGGATCTTTTACCAATTTGTGGTGCAGCCATGTGTTAATTGGAGGTGGTTATTTTAGTGGGCTGTTTGGTTTAATTTGGAATGTTTTTTAGGACCTAAAAAAAAATAGGTTTCTCTTTTTGTGATGTAGGAGGTGGTTTTATAGGAGCAGAGGTACAATATTTCTTCTGGGCATAGGCATCATGCAATGGAGTTATTGATGGGAGATTGTAGTTGATTGGAGATATAGGCTGGAGATTAGTGGTAGAGCTAGGTTTTTTTTTTTTCCCTCTATGAGGAGGTTTTAGTTGTTCAGTTCGAAGAAATGTTATTTATCTAGTGACAAGGAAAAAAAAAATTAGGAGTTGCATGTTTCAAATCTAAATGGAGCATATTTTGAGGACATTAAACAGCAGAGTATTTGACATCTAACTTTTACTCCAAAAGAATTAAATATTATTCGATTTAGATTTCATTCATGCAAGCTACACAATTGAGATTCATATATGTCAAGTAGATTTATGTTGTGAAACGAGGACCATGAGTGATTTTCATATATTTTGTCAATGATTGATGATTTATTAATTGAATAAGATAATAATTTTTCTCTAGTAAATTACATGATGAAAATTAAATATGTTGTCTTCAATGATATATAGAGTGAATTTCAGAGAAAGGACTAGTCAAATAACTTATAAATGTTTTTGTGCGTAACATTATTAGTAAAAATATAATACTAATTAGAATTTATATAAAAGTAAACCCTCAACCTTTTTAAATAAGAAAAATAATACAAATCGTCCATGTGGAACAGTTAAATAATAAAAAATAAACAATATCGATTATAAAAACAATTCAAAAGTAAACATGAGTTTATAATAAATCCTACTGACATAGATAATGGACTGAGATGTATATAATAAATGTAGAGCAAATTTAGAATGTGATGTGTTTACTAAAAGGGTTTGGTAAGTACAACTTCAAAAGTCTATTGGATTTTCTTCAAACGACGAATTCATATCGTTGAAATCTATCTAAAGTTTCGAATTCATTTAGTACAAAGTCAAGCAGTAAAAAAAAATTCACACCCTAGTTTTGCTCAATTTTAAAGTTATTTATTACGTCAGTAATTTAGCAAATTCTTATATTAATTTTTGAACATTTGATGAAATGCAAGATTTTTTTTCTCACTTATACACATAAAGATGTTCATATCACTTGTAAAAAAATTATGTAACCCTTTCAAACAAATTTTTTATTTGACATGATTACTAAATTAACAAGTACTTTATATTCCTGCTTAATTAAGTCTTAGTTACCACAATATTAGATTTAATAAATTTTGTATAAGAGTACATTTGAAGAAATTACATAGCTTTCTTGCATTTCATCAAATGAAGTCGAGTAGCATCAACTAATTTTATATAACTTTTTGAGGGATAATGATCTTGTTCGTTTTGAGATATTGTATTATATATATATAAACCTGTACATAATTTATATATATGTTTGTGTCTTCGTCGCTTTTATTTTTTAATTTTCTAATAGCATGATTTCTATAACTTATATTTCAAAATAAATTAGATGTGATCTATATTATGTCTTTTATGTGCACATAAAAAACTATCACTTTTCATTTTGTTTTTATGGGAATCATTAAGTTGAAAAATCAACGTTCAAAAATTATCCATATAAGTATATTTTTGCAAATTCTTAATAACAATCAAAATAAAGTTGAAATTTCATAATTTTTTATCTGTGCATGGAGAATATAATATGAGGAGGGATCAACTTACAACATTTGCAAGTTACAACATCTTACAACAATTCGGTTTTATGATTTTCAAAATCTAAACAGTCGATCCAAAACGTTCAACGTGATATCTATATTAAAATGTGCTTGGAGATCAAATTTTACATTTTTTTAATATGTTTACTTTTTATTAAGTATTTTACAAAACTTTTTTTTTTTCAGTGGTACATAATTGTCTAAAGATAGCAGTTATGTAAAATACTTAATAAATAGTAAAAAAAAATAAAAAAAATATAAAATTTGATCTCCAAGCATATTTTAATATAGAGATCACGTTGAACAATTTGAATCAACAGTTTGAATTTTAAAATTGCAAAACTCAATTATTGTAAGATGTTATAACTTAAAAAATATTGTAAGTGGATCCCTCCTTATATAATATATATAAATCATATTTAACGGTTTTATTTTGACTTATAATTTTTAAATTATTAAAGTTAAAAAATAATAACATAATGGAAGCACAACAAATAGAGATATTTGAACTCTCGTGAAATAATCGTTGGATGATAATGTGCAGGCCTGATGATTTTTCAATTTGATAAAAATAAATACATCCGCTAATTAATATATCCGCGCGATTTGCGTGATAATCAACCCGATATACAGCAATGGAGGGATGGACGAGTGGATAGCAGGATAGGGTGGTCCAAGGACGTCACCTCAAAATATATCAAATCTTTTCTTGATTTACGTTCATTCAAATATTTTGTTTATACTTTCTCTACAATTGGTTTCACTGCTTGAGATCTTTTTTGGTTTAATAAGAAATATGTTGGAATACATATGGACAAACAGGAATGGGACGGAAGTCAGCATACACTGTTTTTTCCGTGCATTTTCACCTGTTCTTAACTAGGGGTGTCAATGTTACCTTTTAGCCGTTTATCCGACCCGTATCGTATTCGATAAGGGTATAGGTAAGATTTTTTTTTTCCGTTAGCTTATTGGATATGAATGTGAATAAGAATTTTTTTTCGTTAACTAAATGAGTAAGGATATAGGTAATGACTATTTTGTACCCGTTACTCTATAGGGTAATTATAAAATCTAAATATATTCAATTCAATTTCCAACCCACCTAAATATGTATTCGTGTTTTTGAATTTTCTTCTTTTATAAAAAACAATTTAGTTGGAATTGATTGCACATTTATTTTTATTTTTTATTAGAAATGTAATTACATATGTGTGAAATGAATGAGTTTTTTATATTTAGTTTGTAAAATATAATAAAACTAATTATTATATTAGTATTATTTGTTATTCATCCGCTACCATTTTGTTATCCGATAATATTAACGGGTAAAGGTATAGGGTAAGGTTAATTTTTAATGGGTATGGATAGGGTATGGGTAAAGTCAATTTTAATGAGTATAGATATGAAAATGCCTCCACCCGACCCGTATTGTACCCATTAACACCCCTATTCTTAACCATGGGACTTGCCAATTGTATCTTCGTACAAATTTACACATATAAATGATTACCAAATTTAACTAGAGAAATTTGTGTATATATCAGTGCCGTAAAAAAAAAAATGGTTGTTTAGCCCGATTAATCGGCCGATTAGTCATTAGCTGTTACGTATCGAAAGTTTCAACAATAAAATAATTAGAATGTTTAAAAACATAATCGAAAATTCTATTGATAAACTAGGAATCAAAAATCTAAAATAATGTTCCCAGACAAGTATATCTAATTTGACCTTTAAAACACGTCCCTAGTTCGCTAAAAGAATAGAAACTGCGTTGGAAACACGAAATTCTGACACTCAGCAGTTTCAGTGCGTCCGCACTGGTGGTGAGTGCGGGTGGTCCATCCGCACTGGCACCTTGTTCCTTTAACTCGTTTTCTGAATTTCTGTGAGTGCGGGTGAACCACCCACACTGGATATCAGTGCGTCCGCACTCATGAGTCTCCTGTGCTATGATTTTTCTTCAAAACGACTTCTAAGTAGTGAGTGCGGGTGGTTGACCCGCACTGGAGGAGAATGCGGACGCATTAGGCTCGGACTTTTCTTGACAAGTGAAACTTTGACGAAAAATTCGACTAAGTACTGAGTGCGTCCGCACTCAGATCCAGTGCGGGTGAAGGACCCACACTGGATGTATTGAGAGTTGATGAAAATTTGCCTAAGTACTGACTGCGTCCGCACTCAGATCCAGTGCGGGTGAACGACCCACACTGGATGCGTTGAGGGTTTATTTTATGAAATTTCTGTGTGTCTCTCTCTCACTCCCTCATTTCGCCCCTTCCCTGTTCTTGTGTGGTCCGCCCAACGAAAGAAAAGAAGAAAGAAAAAGGAGCTCCAAATCCTTCCAAGTCGCTCAAAAGTCCGAGAAATCGAAGTTGGAACCGAGAAAGTGGCCGTAGATCTCTTCTAACCCTCCTATTCGGTATTTCCTTCTCTTCCCTTTTCTCTCCAAAATCTCAGATTTCTTGATGGTTTGGATTTTCATTTTTAACCCGAGATTTGGGGCTTAAATTGCTGGTAGTCTATCTCCTTCGACCTCCTTGCTGATTATTTGTCGATTCTTTTCTCGAATTCCTCTCAATTTTGGATTTCCTTTTTCTAGGGTTTTTGGGTACCAAATCAGAAATTTGAGAAAATGTCGGTGATTGATTAGGCCAGTCCGACCGAATAGATTCGTAATCGGTAAACCTCTCCCTCAACCTTGTCAATTAGCGATTAATTTGGATTTCGACCAAATTAGGGTTTAAGAATAAGTGCTTGGGACAAAGATTTAAATCAAGTATGTATGTTGGTATAGGTGTAGGCTCGGGTGAGCAAGAGTTTGCGGGACCTTTCGAGACGTTCGAACCATAAGTGCGAAATACGCTCTTCGTAATCAGGTGCGGGGTTCTTGGACTTGTTTGATGTTTCATTTTCAGGAATTAAATTGTTTTTCGATTGTCATGTTGTATGTTGATTGCTGCATAATTTGAAATTGTGTGATTCATGTGCATAACCAAATTAATTTAGAACTGAATTGTTGTGAGATGGTTGGTTTGCATATTCGTATGGTTGTCAATTGATGTGTTCTATTTATTATTCCATTGTGAATGAATCTGCCAGGCTGACCCGTAGAGGTAGCTGGATAAGGTGACGGTGACCTATCCGTTGACCTGTTTCTGAATTTGCCAGGCTGACCCGTAGAGGTAGCTGGATAAGGTGACGGTGACCTATCCGTTGACCTGTTTCTGAATTTGCCAGGCTGACCCGTAGAGGTAGCTGGATAAGGTGACGGTGACCTATCCGTTGACCTGTTTCTGAATTTGCCAGGCTGACCCATAGAGGTAGCTGGATAAGGTGACGGTGACCTATCTGTTGACCTGTGTAATGAATTTGCCAGGCTGACCTGTTTAGGTAGCTGGATAAGGTGACGGTGACCTATCCGTTGACCTGTAAAATGAATTTGCCAGACTTTGACCTTATTTGAATGAAATTGCAAAGTAGAGCCAGATGGCTGACTTTGATTCCGTGTAGATGCATTTGTAAAGCTGAGCTGTATAGCTGACTTCGAACCAGACTTTAGTAAATGGTTAAGCCAAAGCACTGCAGATGGGTGTCAGATAAAGGGTCCAGCTCGGTGGGACATCTGTAGGTGCCAGTAACCCTACAGATGAGGGTTTGACAAAGGGTCCAGCTCGATTGAACATCTGTTGGTGCTACCAGTCATAATTAAATGAGTTAGGCCAAATACGTGTTTGTTTGAACTTCATCTTGGAAATTCCGTAAATTGTATTTCATTCGATTATTGTTGTCCAGCATGTGCATCAATTTATATATTGTGTTTGAACTGTTAATGTAATTTTGTATGGATTTCATTTTTGGATATGAATTCTGATTGCAAGTCCAATAACTTGATTGTGGCAAATTCGCACTGAGAATTTATTCTCACCCCCACCCTTCGGGTAATTTTTACAGGTTCAGGTGCGACTGGTTCTGGGGAGGCACGCGAGTAGTAGGCCCTTGGTAGAGTGCCCTCATATGACCTTAGATATAGATATATATATTTTTGTTGTATAGTTCTAGGTTAGGCCTGATGGTTGGTATCCGGATGAGATACTTTTGTTGTATGATTACTCTGACCAGACTGTGTACTCTGATTTATGTTTATAAACTTGTTTTATGTCATGTGTTGCGTATTTTCTAAATGAATTATTAATTGCCTGGTAAGCATACACGGTGTTGTATGTTTACAGCGGGGGACTGTCGCGACCCTTGGCCGCGGGGTGTGACATTAGCGGTAACCTAACCGTTACGAATCGTTCGTTTTCCGTTTATACAACCAATTAGTTGATCATTTTTTTTCAGTATTTATATGTTATATGTTTTATACTTTGTCTTGTCTTATCTTTTGTCTTGTCTTATCCGAGTTTTCTATATAATAATTTCATAAAATTTCATTAGTTAATAATGAAACTAATTTAAAATAAGTTTATTTGATAAGTTTGATAAGTTATATTAATTATTTTTAATAATTACAAATATACGCACATAACTTTAATGAAATCAAAATATTATCCGCAAAATTCCGATTAATCGGTTGCATAATGATTAATTACTTAACAGTAGCCCTTCCGTCTGACGAGCACATACCGTTATTTACAACACTTATATCATAGACAAATTCAGATCTCCGGTACCGCACATACAATTACTAAATCCTGACCATTCTTTAATTGTGGATCTTCAATCGCTTGGCTGTGCATTTGCCACTTCATGTTGTAATCGATCAGTTCGGTATCTGAGATGATACGACCTGCTTCTTCGCTTATTTTTTTGAAATTCATGTTGTAATCAGTTCGGTATCTTTGATTTAATAGTTACGATCACGCTTTCACGTAAATAATTGTATTTTCAAAATTATGTCAGGGGATTTTTATAAACATTTCCATTCTTATATTAAGTACATTGATGTCCCCATGAAAAAAACAGAAATTCTAGTAGTGTAATGCATTCATTTTTCAATATTATTTTACCGCTTGACTTTGTACTAAATAATTTTCAAATTTTCAAATTTTTTCATGTACACGTATCAATCGTGAGGTATATAATTAATTTCAACAGTTTGGATTCCTCATTTGAGCATCTTTGTTTGTTTAATAATGCATTATATATACTTTCTAAATAATGAACTAGAAAAAAATGTTGGTTCTAGTTAAACAATTCAATTAATTTATAACAAGAATTAAGACTTATATTTTATAGTGTTTTTCTAAAATTAGACTGTTTATGATCATTATTTTGGTCCTTATTGTACAAGGTGCTAAATTACTGGGGTACGTTTGGATAAACTCTAGAATAGCTAGAATAGCTAGAATAGTAAATAAGAATAGCTACTGTTTAAGAACAGTGCTAACTCAAGCTATTTGGAATAGTGAAAAAGTTGTTTGGATTGCATATTTGGAATAGAGTTTGGAGGGAATGAATAAAGTAATAATTTACGTGTTAGATTAAATATAATACAATATAATATTAATTTAAATATTAAATGCAATATAATATTATTTTAAATATTAGATTAGTATTAAATAAAATATTATATTAAATATAATATAATATTAGGTTAAATGTTAAATGTAATATAATATTAATTTAAATATTAGATTAGTATTAAATAAAATATTAGATTAAATGTAATATAATATTAGTTTAAATATTAAATATAATATAATATTAGATTAAATATTAAATGTAATGTAATATTATTTTAAAAATTAGATTAGTATTAAATAAAATATTAGATTAAATGTAATATATTATTATTTTAAATATTAAATGTAATATAATATTAGTTTAAATATTAAATGTAATATAATATTATTTTAAAAATTAGATTAATATTAAATAAAATATTAGATTAAATGTAATATAATATTAGTTTAAATATTAAATGTAATATAATATTATTTTAAATATTAGATTAAATGTAATATAATATTAGTTTAAATATAATACAATATAATATTAATTTAATTATTAAATGTAATATAATATTATTTTAAATATTAGATTAGTATTAAATAAAATATTAGATTAAATATAAGATAATATTAGATTAAGTATAATATAATATAATGAAGTAACTTTTTGAGGAGAGAGAAGTAACTTTTTGAGGAGAGAGAAGGAGCTAGCAGTTGAAGAATGAATAAAAAAAGTATGAGAAAGCTATTTTTTAATCAATATTCACTAATTCAGATTCTACAAATTCGCTATTCCAACTTTCAGCTGAGTTAGCGGAACAAGGCTATTCAAGACTGTTCTGAATAGCTCAAAAGTTGTTTGGATTAACATGTCTTGAGAATAGCATACTATTCTGAGAACAACGCTATTCTCACTTCACCCAAACGTACCCCTAAAGAACTGATACCGCCATAGCGTTTATCATCCTAAACACTAAGCGACGCTATAGTGGCCGATATGAATGCTATTTAATTAAACTTTTAATTCAAGTTGAAGAAGTGAAGATTACCTCGTTGTATTGTTTTAAGAGTTATATTGCACACAAGGCACATGATCACACATATGACATATCTCTTTCAAATGATGATAACATTTGATAAAGAAATATGACACGTGATTTGTTGGACAAATATTAAATAACCAACTATTTAAATCTGAATTTTGATCAATGAAATAAGTAAAAACTATATTTAAATTTTTTTTTTTTTTGGTTAAAAGGCCGAGGCCCAGTTTCATTTGCTGAAAACGAAACAAAGTTTGGTAATTACAAAATCCTTTGGAGATATTGCTATCTCCAGCACTACCCTCATCATGAGTATATGAACTATAAAAGTAAATGCGAACAGAAACCACTCATAACCACTAGCTTTTAGCTCTTACATAGAGTCTAACTATTCTAACAAAACCACATCCTAACATAAAGGTAAGACTATCCGGTCTTGGTGTGCGACTACGTGCTCTCTGTAGCAGAGCCAGGCTCCCGCTGTTCTTGATGGATGGATACACTCTCTTCGTCGCCCGGCCAGATAACCCTGAGAGGGATGATATCCAACGTTTCCTTACTTGGCAGCCAGCGTTGCGTCCCCTCTGTCACTTTCTTCTTGATTCTCCTATGACCTGTCCAGTAAAATACCAGAGATATAATTAGAAAAATCAAAGAACGAGCTGGTTTAGGAGCTGATTGCTGGAAACTGATCTCGTTGCGATGTTTCCACACCGTCCAGCAAACAGCACTGAAAACCAGCAGGAATGATTGCCTAGCAGAAGAAGATAAAGATAGGGCATAAGAGATAACATCATTCATATGGCTCCACTGCCTATAGTACTGTTGATGGATATCTAAGTAAAACCAGATTTGCTGGACATATCTGCATTGTATGAATAAATGGGAAACTGTTTCATTATCAGAGCAGAAAACACATTGGGTATTACCTTCCCAACCCCGTTTCCTAAGGTTATTCTTAGTAAGGATTTTATTTTTAAAAGTAAGCCACATGAAAATGCGGATTTTTGGAGGGGTAGGGATAGACCAACATAACATCGGTGTGTTGGTTAAAACGCCTCTAAAGTTGAGCATATTATAGATAGATCTCACAGTGAAAGTGCCATGAGGGTCCCATCTCCATGCCAATTTATCAAATTCATGTGTGAAAGATAATTGACTGAGCATGTGGAGCAAGTCATTCCATTCAATTAAAGAAATCCCTGTAAGAGGATCAGTAAAGGACACTCTTTGTCCTTGGGAAGTAATAACTTCGGACAGCAAGATGTCTTTGTTAGCACATTGGGAATATACTTGAGGATATCTAGATGCTAATGAACAGTTGTCATACCATATATCTTCCCAAAATCTCACATAAGATCTTGTCCCAGGAGTATATTGAACACTGCAGTTACCTAGATCATTCAGTTTCATTATAGATTTCCAAAACGGGGAAAATGTATGGATGTTCCTATTTGAAGAGTATAAATAAGTAAGTAGGGTTTTCCAAGTACTAGAATATGTGGGGTTTTTGTATTTCCACCACCACTTGATTAATAAAGCCAAATTCATATCTCTAAGGTCAAGAATGCCTAAACCGCCAAACTGTTTGGCTAAGCAAATCACTGGCCACTGTACTAAAGCATATTTTTTCCTATTTCTAGTGCCTCCTTGCCACAGAAAACGACATCTAAGTTTGTCTATTTCATGCAACACAGTGGAGGGAATTTTGTATAATGATAATGCATAAAGGGGAACAGCTGAGAGAACAGAATTGATAAGTGTGTACCGACCACCAATAGATAAGAGCTGACCTTTCCAATTTTGGAGTTTTTTGTCAATCTTAGAAACTAAAAATTGCCTATATTTAAAATTTAATCAAGAATAAAAATTAAAACTTTGTTACCCAGAGCTGCAAAATGCGGACCTAAGGCAACTTCTCATCCTAAGCACAGGAATAATCAGTTAAGACTGCCCCAAGTTACGCCGGTATTCCTCTGCCTGCGGGCGCAACCGTGATAGAGGATGATGTAACTTCTTTCAACAATGATAGCAGAATAATATGTTTTCTATATAGAAAATATTTGTTTGTAGGAGAATAGCAATTGAATTTATGAAATATGGAGTTAAGAGAAAGAGCAAGAGAATAGAAATTGTTGGATACTTGCTCTCCAAATGACATGTGCTATTTATAGGCAAATAACATAGATATCAATCAATTTGTGCATTCATGACTATTAAAATTAATATTCATTATATTACCGTTTCTTTTAAATAAATGGTAATGACATGCACGTACAGAAACTCAACGTACAACTTGCTATCAAAGGCAATTAATTCAATTGATAGTATGAATAAATGACAAGATTTATATGATTTGATTTTCTGTGACGGTGTACAATGAGTTTTTGTGTAAGAATTAGATTAAGAAAATTTAGCTCCATAATTCATAAAGTTAAAAAAACATTAATATTAACATAAATATTTATTTAAATAAATTTTGTGTTTTCAAAATATATTTCTAGCATGATTCATTTGACCAAGATAGATGATTAGAGAGAAATAAGAATATTGGATGGATGTAAACATAGATGATGTGAATCGAATGTTTAGAGACTTAAATCTCCCTTTGAATTAATTATATATAAATATAATTAGAGAGAGCCATTGTTCTTTAATTATATATGATTGATATTTGACTTTAGATTGACCTCCTTGACAGAGAGAAAATTGCCACGTGGCATCTTTCGTATGATGGATGATCTCAAGTAACCAAAGACATTACTCTTATTAAAAGTCGTTCAATAGATCTTAAAGAATGTCATTTTGGGGTGCTCTACTTTTAAATCTGTTCCATTTACTTTGGCGTCTTCGCCGGCTGTACCTAGTTCGGCTATTCCTTTTTCCTTATTCATTGTAGTATATATATAGTGTATGGTACGGTTTTTTAAGTTTTTATAAAGCTTGCATATTCTTTGTATGGTTGTTGAATAACACAATGTATTTTAATAATATTATCAGGGCATCCACATGATCTAGCTAGCTAGTTAACCAATTTGTGTTTCCTCTTTGTCTCTTTGATTTAGAAGGACAACTAGAGTAATATCATATTGAGAAATCACTTATACTTCATACTTTCTACCTATGAACAAGTTTCAGAAGTAAAATACATATAAAAAAAATATAAATTTAGGAAAATGTTCTGGTGCTACCTTTAATAATATCATCAATTCTACTATTTTGATTCGGCTGGTCTGTGATAAATTATTCAAATAAACTGAGTTCGTAAGTAATTTAACAGAATCATAACTTCATGCTTGGGTTGAATTATCAAGCATGTTTATTATTTAATTGGATTGGAACTGGTTCAATTAAACCCGGGACGGAACAAAAAAATCACCATAGGAGAGCTGAATTTCATAAGAAATAAAGTTTAGTAAGAGATACTTATAATGAAGCATATTTGTTGTTTGAATTAAGCAAATCATCATCAATAGATAGGCAACTTAGAATTCTTTTGAAAATGACAGAAAATACACATAAAATTTGCAATTTTTTTAGACCAATGCTATTAAGTTTTTTTTTTATATTTGTTCCCTTCGTTATTAATTATAATATTTACAAATAATAAATTGGTATATCAACTCCCGAAATTTTAATATAAAAGTTATACATTGTATCTATAAATGATTTACCTTTGTAAAACAAAAGAGAGAATCAGTTAGAAACACATTACCGTTGTTGAAGAAGACCATTCGAAAAATTACGGAGAATTTAAATGTCTTGAAATTAATTAACTCGATAAAGAAATTTCGGATATGAATTTTGGAAAATAATAAGTAGAACATTATCGGACCGGATCGTTGTACATTATTTTTCTTAATAAAATTAATTTATATATACACACACATATATATATAGAGGAGGGATCGGATTACACCGTTTTTTGTGACATCGAATTACATCGTTAATTTTCAAAGTTATCAAAGTCCAAACAGTCGATCCAAACCATTCAATATGATGGATATATTAAAATGTGTTTTCAGATCAAATTTTACATTTTTTTAATTTTTTTACTATTTATTAAGTACTTTACAAAATCGTTGTTTTCAGACCATTGAATTTTTGTACCCATCTTAATAAATAGTAAAAAATTCAAAAAAAATTTAAAATTTGATCTGCAAGCACATTTTAATATATCCATCATATTGAACGGTTTGGATCGACTGTTTGGACTTTGAAAATAGACAATGTTATTCGATGTCACCAAAAAATAGTGTAATCCGATCCCTCCTCATATATATATATATATATATATATTATAAATATAGTGAAAATTTCTAATTATATCATAATAGTTACTATAATTTTATAACAAACTTTGTTGAATAAAACCCCGCCGAATATGCAAATTAAACTAGATTGAATGAGTTTTCTTTATCACGATCGAGTTAGTCATGAATTAAAAAATATATATAATAATCATGACTATAATCAATTGAATTGATAACCTAATGAAAAATCTGACCAACTCATGAACCCATTTACCACCCCCTGAGATTTACATCTTCGGTTATATTTTGCAATGATTTGGCTAAAAAAAAAAAAACATTTCCTCTACGGTTTTCTGTCCCTTTATATTGCCCTCCCCTTGTAATCCATTTTCTATCAACACCTCTCTCTCTTCTCTCTTTCTCTCTCAGTATCTTTTTATTTAATTTTCTCTACCAATGGATCATGGACTGAACCCCCGAGACCTAAACCTCAACCTTGTGCTGGATCCGTCAGCCCGAACCGAACCGCTCCGGGTTTTCTCATGCAACTATTGTAATAGAAAGTTCCACACCTCACAAGCACTTGGGGGCCACCAAAATGCACACAAGTTGGAAAGGAGCCTTGCAAAGCGGAGCCGAGAGCTTATGCTTGCCATGAGTCGGGTCCAGACCGATCCAACCCATTCATTCATGGCTCATTTTGCTTCTACCGGGTATGGTTTTAACCATGCACTTGGTGGTGCAGTTGGAGTACAGTGGATTAGAGGGACGGAAGATAGAAGACGGCCGATAGCATGGAGTGGGGGATACGAAGGTTATAACGGGTATGTTGAATCAATGGTAGATGACAAAAATGAGCTGGTTGATGAAATAGATTTAAGTCTTAGGCTGTGATGTATAATTTTGAGTGTCATATTTTCTTCGTTTTCTCATCATTTCATGTAATATATTTATATATGTCTGTGTGTGACAATTAAAGCTATGAAAAGCTAGCTACATGTGGCAGGAGTTTTCTCATCATAAAACTTTGCAATTGCATACTTCGCAATTAATTTCAGATTATGAAACATGAAATATAACTGTTTCATGCATCTTTCCATTTTTATTTGAAGCAAACACAGTTGATGCATCTACAAATTCTCTATAGTATGTCACTATTCGTTCTTCCTTCTTATCATGAAATTGTTATGCTATGTCACTATTCGTTCTTCCTTCTTATCATGAAATTGTTATGCTAATTAATTAATTTCTTTAGTACTTCACTAGTAACACTACTAATACTTGTAATTAATGTTCTTTTTTTTTTTGCGTCAATTAATTTACAATGAAGGTTCTTAATTATAAATTGTGTGTATATATGCTGTTGAATGCAATTATATTCTAATTAAGTTTCCTCAATATATTCGCGTGAATTTTTGGGAAATAGTCACTAAAAGTCCCAATAACGAATATATATTAACAATACATGCATGAAGCTCTAGATCTCTTAATGTTAGTTTATATTTTCAACAGAAGATGAGAACAAACCACCATATATATATCTAGTGAGATCAATGGAGCAATAATTAATGCGTTATATGGTTTGTATATTCATCTATATAGTCGAACATTAAGTTTCAATTGTGATTGGTTTGCTGATCAAAACACTTGATTGTTATTAATTTGTCATAGCATTAATTAAAGTCGATTATTTTCCAAAATTGAGTCAATAACATTCGGCTAAAAGGTGCCAATGAATATTATGTTTTTCTTTAATTACCTTTGTTATTATGAATATTATGGTAGAATATATTTGTACTATTCAATCTATTTTTGGCATTCGATGAAATCGTTTGACATATTTAATTATGTGAATATGACTGTATTCCGAGTCACATATACAACAACAAAATCCAACGTAATTAATTTTATTTTATTTTTATGCAACGTGTGGTATGGGAGCTAGAAAACTAGTGTCGCTGGCTCGCTGCCATCGATCACCACCACCGACTGCCACAATGACATCACTACCATCTCAGTCAATTCTGAGGAGGAACCGAGGAACCAACTCGATCTCCTATTCCATTTGGCTGCATCAAGAAACGACCAAAGGGAGGTTCCATCATCCCTCCTCCTCAACTCCACCAGTTGTACAACCGACCATATATCCGTAACCTGTCCAAATAGCTAAGCTAAAATATTATTGTTCTATTCTTTATTTATTGATAAAAAGTTGGTGGTGGAACGCATGGACTTTTTGATCAAAAGCTGATTGAATTGGCCAGTATGGCCGGTGTCTTTTATAGACGTACCATTTTTGATCGATCATGAGCCTTCACCTCCTTTCACCGGCTGTGACCTTCTGGTCCATACTGTCCTTGGGATGCATCTTTAATAGAAAGTTTAGATCAGCATGGCATTAATTTATGGTTATCTCATACCAAAATCTCGACCCCTCTATCTGCCTCTGTGACTATGGCAGATGTCGATCAGGTGATATTATTGATAGGATGAAATGAAAACTTCATAAGATTAAAATTAGAAGATTTCAAGTCCGTACAGAGATATTATTGATAGGATGAAATGTTGGTCGATCTTCACCAACTCAAGTTTCCAATTTCAGCACAGGTATGAGAGGCACGTCTCAATCAATGGGATTGGAAGCGAGCATTCAGATAGGCCAGCTTCATTCTTTGGGCCTGGTCATAATTAATCCTATTCTGATCATTTATCAAGCAATCATTGGCCTTTATCTCATCAGAGATAAGAGAAACTGTTATTATTTTGAACTCATGAACAGTACCGTAGAATATTCGGTCTCTGTCCTTTTTTTAGAAAGATAAGGTCCCATATTTTCCGTTCGTCTCCAATGAGTTGGATCAGCCGATCATTAGGTCAAATGTCTGTTTTTTATATTGAAGAGAAGTAAAGAACATGAAAACCAATTATTGCTCATGTTAAGTACCGTCATTTGTCATATAATTACATAAACAATAGCCTCTTTTTACGAAGAGAACTAAAATGGGCTTTCATCGGTATAGCAAAAACGGCCCAAATTTAGAAGAAGCTAAAATAGGCTTACTTATCGTGATATTTTGGGGAATTTTACAAAATAACCTACTTCCAAAAAAATTAGGACAAAATACCCTCTCTTCAAATTTCTTGACAAAATACTCATGTGGACCCCATATTCTCTTTCCCTTCCTCTCCCTCTCTATTTCTAGATTACCCACCCTCCATTTATGATAGTCACTGAGCACAGTCATTTACTTTTTATTTCTTTAATGCTATCCTCACGTTATGGGCTCAGATATAACATTGCAGCCACAATATAATATTATTGACAAATTGTGTTTATAGACTTCAATTACATACAATTCCTTCCCCTTCTCTTCCCCTCCCTTGCTCGCATTTAATTACTTCAGTTGGGGTTCATATTATTGAAGGAGAAGGAAAGGAAAGGCACAAATCCTTCAACTCTAAAGGGCTTTGAACTTGTATATGTACAATTTCATGAAAATTTTGTGGATATCATTTATATGTAATAAATTTAGTGAAATGTTGGAAGAAATTAAAATAATTGAATATAAATGAAGTGTCTTTAAATTTATTGGGTTTATTAATGAACTCCGATACGATTGGATTTGGTTTAGGATTCGCGTGAGTATGATCGCTTTGACCGAAATTTTTATTAATACCCTTTCAAAAAAAATAAACAAAAAATCTATTTTTTGTTTATTCGATAAATATTCAGGCCGTAAGACGATTGGCGGCTCTATTCTTGAGGCCGTCATGTGTCATTGCGGCTCCAATATGGGGGCTGTTAATCGTCATTACGGCCTCTGTGCTATATATAGAGACTGCTGGGTTGAGATTTTCATTGTTCCGGGTCATTTTCAAATCACTTCGAGCTCGGGTAAGTTTTATCTTCTTTTTTGTTTCAATTTTTAATGCAGTAGTAATTTAGATAAGTTTAGTAATTAGGTTTAGAGTTTAGGATTTAGGTTTAGGGTTTAGGATTAAGGTTTAAATTATACAATTTATTATTTATCGTTTAGGATCAATATTTAATTAGAATAGTATCAAAATTAATTGGATTAGTATCAAAATTAAATTGTTTAGGACCAAAATTTAATTAGAATAATATCAAGAAAAATAGATTTACTGTGTATTGTTTAGTACTCAAATTTAATTAGATTAGTACCAATTTAAATTGGATTTAAGGTACCAATTAAATCTCAAATTTAACCAAAATTTGACCACTACCAAAATTATATTTCCGATCAAATAAATCCCGAATGTAACCGAAAATTTCAAAATGGTACCAATATTAATTTTAAAAATTATCAAATACAACAACAACGGCAAGAACGACAACAACAACAAAAATGACAACAAAAACAGCAAAAACAACACAAAAACGGCAGCAACGTCAGCAAAAACGGCAGCAACGGCAAAAGCGAAAAAAGCGGCAAAAATGACAAAAACGACAGCAAAAAGGGCAAAAATGACAAAAACGGAAAAAACTGCAACAACGGCAGCAACGGCAAAAACGGCAAAAACGGCAACAGCAGCAAAAGCGACAAAAGCGACAAAAACGGCAGCAAAAACGGTAGCAAAAATGACGTCAGCAAAAACGGTAGCAAAAACGACAACAAAAACGATCTTATTTAAAGTGCTCATAGGCTTTACTTAAAAAAAACAACTTCAAAATAACTCAAAAATATTTCTTTATGGATCTCATTTGAAAGATAAAATCAAGTAGAAAACGTTCATATTTTTATATTCGTAAAATTCATCACGGATCGTTGGAAAAATTGACGAAAATGATCAGAGAAAAATAAAAATAAAAGTGAGTAAAAGGAATTTTTCCTTTTTGGTTTGAAAGCAAAAGTAGTTAGGAGTAAAAACTATACAGATTTAGAATTTAAACGCTTGCAGATAGAAGTTTAAATGATTGCGAGTAACATTGTAAAATGTTATAAACAGAAATTTAAAAGCTTGAATATGAGAGTTGGAAATGGAAGTTAGGCAAAATTGGAAAGCCTTTTGTGTTAAACTAGTTGGAGGCGCGCTCGGATATGATGGCTCGAGTATAATGGCTCGGGGGCCAGAACATTTCTCTAAAATAATTTAGCTGCTACCAGCGAGATCCGATCGTACTGTACACTCGTTTGCTTGCATGCATGAGGAATACCACGTCAAATGGGGCTTGCATGTTGGGTCGACCAGCATGGTGCACTGAGTCTTGGTGATAGATAATTTAGGGTCTACATTGTAAAGGTCGTTGTTTTTTGGTGATATATTGAAAGCTGAAACTAGATTAGTTGTATCTTCTAAACTATTATCCTGAGATTCACGATAAGAATCAAAGCAAGTATATTTGGATGTTAAATGCTTTTGTTTTTACAAAATACTTTATGGCACTCAGCGATATTGTAGCTATTGGTGAATACGATGTCAAGATTTGAGGGTTGTAATTATAAAATAAATCTAAGAGTGATAAATATATATCATAACTCTAAACCTCTCAAATCTCAATCACGTGACTTTCTTTTCCATAGCTATTTTCATATCTCTTGAATCAGTGCATACCAGTATATATGTTGTGGCGGTTTTATTAATTTGTGAGATGATCGGACACCCCCTCTCCCCTCCATTTCACCGTGATTGCAAATTAAAGAAAATAATGTGAAATTTATAACAGAATATTTATAGAAATTGTTGATGTGAAAAAATAATCAAATTTATAATTTCAGAAATATAGATGGTCTAAAAGAAATACGGTGACCAAGTTTCAAGAGAATTTCGGGCCTCCATAAACCTAAAATTGAGCCCGAAAATTGCATTTCCATTGGGCCGTGAATGGGCCGAGTGCTTCAAAATAGTAAATTGACCACCAAACCTTTTCCTATATATACCTAGCAATCCCTATTTCAGTCTATAGGAATGGCGCCGCCGCTCCGTTTTGCTATTTAAATTACTCTCGTTTTGCGAAGATTTTTTTTGTTTGTTGAAGTTTTTTGTTCATATTATTGCGGGAATTTTTATGCTTCCATTTTGAAGGTTGATCTCTAATGTGATTGATTAGTTTTTCTATTATATCTTTTTACTTTTATTTTATGCAATATCAGTTGATAGTTTATTGTAAATTAAAACTTTCGGGCTCTAAATAAGAGTCAACAGCGATTGCCAAATTTAATGGCGATTTGTCTGCCGCATAGAGCCTAAATTAAACTTTTGACCAGACGAAGATTGCTTGAATATTCATCTTCGTTATTCCAACGCCACAATATCTGGTCACATTTTCCATTCCTCTCCAATCATTGGGTAACTATATCTTTAATGAGTCGGATCAGTAGGTCAAATGTCTGTTTTTTAAAATTGAATAGAACATGAAAACCAACAATTGCTCATGTTAAGTACCGTCATACAATTTCATAAACAATAGCCTTTTTTTTTATGAAGAGAACTAAAATGGGCTTTCATCGGTAAAGCAAAAAAGGCCCAAGTTAGAGAAGCTGAAGTAGGCTTATGATATTTCGGACTAAAAGCTTTCTTGCTAAAAATGGGCCAAGCCTAGTGGGCCTAAGTATAACATTGAAGCAACAATATAATATTTTTGACAAATTGTGTTTATAGACTTCAATTACATACATTTCCTTCCCTTCCCTTGCTGGCATTTACTTCTCCTAATTTAAACTATTTTTTCAATCCAATATAATATTTTTATAGAAACATATGCAATTATGAGTATTATAAGAAAAATCCTCATAACGATGAAAATACTTTGCGCGGGCCAGGCTTTGAAGTTTGAAATATTTGAAATTGTACAATTTTGAATAGTTAAATTTAATTATAGGATGCTAAAGATAATTTTAACGATTTATGTTAATAACTTCAGTAAAATTCAGTCTTGTAATTTAAAATTTTAGTCTTGCACTGGCCAACTATAGGAAGGAATTATCAGTAGAAAAAATGTTAAATCTCTGATCAAACTTGAGCAAATTTACAGTGATGATTTAGGAAAAGAAGTAATGTAATTTATTGCATCAAGGCTAATTAATCAACAGTAAATCAGATTAAAAGTGAAGCATCATAAACCTGAGTACACTGATTCTAAATTATTGTATCAGCAGTAGATAGCTTCATATGAAATCAAAGAACTTTATGTAGTATTTTGCTATTTACCAGTACAAAACTTGATCGATCTGTTATACATGGACCTAATTGTGTACTGGAATTAAACCTACAAGCCATGCAAAAATAGAATCTGAATTTGGTGAAAAAGCTGATAACATTACTAAATGCTTAGTTCAGGGGGTCAAAGTGTTAGATAATAAAAACATCAGATACTCTGTAGCATAACCTGGCATCTGAGGAAGCTGAGGAATTCAAATTATTTAGAAGGCTATGGCACCAGTGGGGATAATTAACCGGAAAAATATCCCCTGTGGTACCTGACCGTATCCGGTTAGTCAAAGCCGAATCAAAACAAATTTTGGGTCCATTTAGACTACAAGGAGGACTACTTTAAAATTTGTACAAACTTAAATTAAATTATTCGGATCTAACATCAACATGTCAGGTACTTTAACGGATTGGAACTCTTATTAATTATGCTCTGCCAATGTCAAGCTCGGAATTAAAATCAGGAGGAACAAATACAATTGAATATCGCTGACATCAGTGTAGAAGTACCAAACAATTTTTTTGTGCCTTGTGAGCCTCGTTGTTAATAAATTGATGAGAAGGTATAATTTGAACTAATCATTGTGATTGAACCCCAAAATATAGAGACGTGATAAATCCAAATTAAACAGTACAAGGCTGTTTGTATACTGTATATATCATATGATTCTCGTCGAAGTCTTTTGCCATCACAAAATTTTCATGAAATTGTACATGTACAAGTTCCCAAGTCGGATATCTTCGAGGTTCATTCTTTGCTCCATAGAAAATAGTGTTAGATCATGTTTACATAAAATTGAAAATGTCATTTATGTGATAAATTTAGTGAAATGTTGAACGAAATCAAAGTAATAGTGTATAATTAGATTGTTTTAAGTTTATCGGATTCTTTAATGAATTTTGATGCCATTGCATCTAGTTAGGATTCACGTGAGTCTAATCACTCTGATTAGCGGCTGCTACATCTAATAAGATTTCGAAGAAAAAAGAAAAGAATTGGTCTAGGAAACATCATGTTCTTTCTTATTGTTTTCATTTTCAAGTCTGATTTTTAAGGTATCTAGGACCAAATTGTTGGTACATTTTTTATTTGTAAGAAGTAAAACCTGCAGCAAGTTTGTTTTAAAGTTTCTTGCAATTATGCAATTTTTTTGACTATTTTTTTGTTTTTGATGCACATAACGTTATGGTAATATTGGGTTTAAAATGCATTTTTATCAGAAGATTTTTTTGTTGATTGAGTTATTGTTATGTTATTTTGACTAAACTGTGAACTTTTTTGTTAAATTGTTGTTTTCAACTAAATTGATTTTTCTTTGAACGTTCAAAACTTGTGATTTACTAGCTTTTTAGAATTGAATTTCAGGTTGCCAACTTCGTAAAGTATTTGATTCAAAGAGGTTGCATAACTGAACCATTATGTCTAAACAATCTAGGCATGTTTGGTTGGAATGAGAATAGACTATCTTTTAGGTTAGGCTATTCAAAATAGCCTATTCGGTGTTTGATTGAGTTAGAATAGTTAGAATAGTGAATCCAAACTTTTTGTCTTATTAGAATAGACTATACCTAAGAATTTTGAGATTTGACTATTCTAATAAGACAAACAATAGCTTATTCTTGACTTGATTATTCTAGCTATTATTGTTTTACAACCAAACATACCCTCTAAGAATTGAATTTCAAGTTGCCAACTACGTAAAATATTTGATTCGAAGAAGTTGGAGAGAACTTTTAAATGAATAACTACTTCTATCATTTTTAGTATTTAACACATTCCCCTTGATAACCACTATCAAGATCTTTAAAAAAAATTATTTAGCACAATCAGATAATACAAAGGAAAAGAACCGATCGATTCATCCTGTAAAGAAATGTGATCCTTTTACTAATTGAACATTCCTAATCAAGTTTTTTAGCATCTACAAATATAATACAAAGGAAAAGAACTCTGTACCAACGTACCAATGAACATCCAACGATACTTTGTATTTCAAATTTGGAATTTTTTTACTATTTATTAAGATGGTTTGAAAATCGCTGTTTTTCAATGGTGCAGAATTTTAATAAAAACAGCGGTTTTCAAACCAGCTTAATAAATAGTAAAAAAATTTCAAAAAATGTAAAATTTGGTCTCCAAGCACATTTTAATATAGATTGAACATCTAACGGTTTGAAAATGTCATTTGAAGTCAATCCGATAGGTTTTTGAGTTAAACTCACAAAGGACTTGGTGAGCTTAAGAGCACCTTAGTTCTACTCATATATATATAAAGTTTCCACTGCGCGTCTAGTGGTAAACTCTATATATATCTTGAAATTTGTTTTATACATGAATTCTGATTTTTGAGTAGTGAACAAATTATCAACTGAATCGAATTGTTGCATATAAACCTACTCGAAACACTACATTTAGTTCTACTGTGAGTAATATATATTTTATCTCAAAGCTTCAAGACATAAAATTAATAAGTCATGGATGAATAAAAATAATACTGGAAAACAAAAGACAAATTAAGAATCTTATCACATCATATAAAAACTGACTAAACTTTAAATAAAAGAAACTCTAAACATCCTCCAAATTCCATCATAAAAGAACAGAAATACAAACACCGAGTTACAAGGCCAAAAAAAAAAAAAAAAAAAAACACCATAAAATAAAATTACAGAACTGACGTGAAGAGCAAGCACATTACCTAATGAACCCTAGTCATGGACTGGGCTGTACGTGATATAATCTAAACAGTTGATAAGCCGAAACCGAGGAAAGCAACACCATGGCCAGCGAGGCCATAAAGCCGCAGAAGAGACTGCCACCGACATGTAAACAGAATCTGGTATAGATGTTACATAGCTTGGTCCACTGGAGACTCTGTATGCCCGTCAATGCAATCATCGATCCTTGCAATGCGGCCAAAGTCGTGGCGAAGACTGCATAAACAGCAGCCTATAAAAAAGATAGCGCACAACCAATTAACTACTTGTTATGTAAATATCTTGTGTATGAATAATTGAATATGGAAATCATCTTTTAATTTCTATTTGTTTTTATTTTCTAGATGGACATCTCTATTTTTGTTGCTTTGTTGGATTGGGCCTAAGTGATCAGAAAGAAGTACAGTTGACAAGAGAAGAACAAAAAAATTTGTGATATACTGATATTCATTTTTGTTACTTAAAGGGAAAATAATAATATGACCTATAAATAACTTTCCAGTTGTAGTTATTTTCTTACTTACTATTGCATCCAAGTATCCAACTGAGCTAATACCGTAATGGGCCCTACTATACAAGGGCGGACCCAGGTGTATTCAGGGGAGGCAGCTGTCCCTCTGGATTTTGAGTTTTAGTGGGGATTTATCGGTTTCAACCGACTTTGCCTCCTCCTGGAATTTTTTTTGTCTCCCTCTGGACGTTTGATTTGTAATTCGGGTTAAATTTAGAGTTAAAATTGAAATAAATTTGTTAAATTTTGATTGGTAATTATAATTATAAGCCAAAGTATCAGAAATTACAAGTTAAAATATTGGAAAGTATAAGTTAAGTATTATTTTTTTATCAAGTACTTAATTGATTAATGGATTTTAATCCGATTAGTTATTTAAATCCAATTTGATATTTTTTTTGCACCCCCCGACGAAAATTCTGGATCCCCTGCTACTATATATACCATATCATTAGAGTATGTATATCGATGATTGAACTTAAATAGTCAAGGGCTTTATGAATTCATAAAATTCGAATTTTGTTATATATACTTTATGGGACACAGTTGGGATTGCCGGCTAGAGAAATTAATGCGTACATGTACTTCCAAATAAATGAAATTAAATCATGTATGACAAGTGCTTTTCAAAGTTGTTGAACCTCTCTCTACCTCCATAAATACATATAATGCCAGTCTACAACTTCAATTAAGACAGCTAACGACCTCTTAAAGATCAATTAAAACTTTGAGCTACCTTGGAATCAGTAGCCATCTACTAATCATATGTATATTTAGACTTGGATGTTTAGCAATTTATTCACAATGGTACATCTTCTCCTTAAAAATCTAATTATATATCACCATCATTGTTATTTCAAGAATAAAACTAGGGTGTGTGATATACTCACTAAAAGAGTTTGGTGAGCACAACTCTAAAAGTCTATTGAATTGGCTTCAAATGACAAATTCAAACTGTTGAAATCCAGCATAAAGTTTGGTGAGCACAACTCTAAAAGTCTATTGAATTGGTTTCAAATGACAAATTCAAACAGTTGAAATCCATCTACTTTATGAGTGATGCATGTACATGAATTTTTTTAGAAGTTTTGAATTCCTTTAGTACAAAGTCAAACGGTAAAAAAAATGAATATTTTATAAGTTATTTTATAATTTGTTTTATGTATTCATTTTTCATTATTTTTTTTTACCGCTTGACATTGTACTAAATGAATTTGAAACTTTCAAAATTTTGCATGTACATGCATCACTCATGAAGTAGATGGATTTCAACAGTTTAAATTCGTCGTTTGAAACTAATTCGATAGACTTTTGAAATTGTGCTCACCAAACCCTCTTGATGAACACATGACATCCTACTTTGCTCTTATTTCAAATAGGGAAGCCAAATAAAATTCAATCTCTCTTATAATAGGGACAAAATGTTTGCATCAGTTGCTCTTTAAAAAATATTCTGACCGTTCTGTTGTACTAATAAGTCATACAAAATATACAAGATTAGGATCTACAAACAAGGAACTAAATTATTCATTAAGTTTTAAATTCAATACTTAAGACATGTAAGTACCATGTAACTAACAAAATTAAACATGGTGTAATGTTTTTACTGAAGAATTTGAAAAATCTTAATTACTGTATTGCCAAATAATATTCAAATTGCATGAAATTTAATATAGTTTACTAACACCAGACTTCCAACTATGTTTCTTTAATAATTAAATTTGAAGGTTTATCTTTTGTCAAAACAAAATTTGAAGCTTTAGTTTAAACCCAAACATATTTATCACAAAATTAAAATATAAGGTCTTTTTATATCAACATATGTGGTAAATAATAGAATAAATCAGTAGACATTAGACACGTTAAAAGATAAACCAGGCTGCAAGCAAGTAAAACTGAGATAAATAGTTGTAATTACGTTTTTATCAATGAAATTATTAGTAGACATTTAAAGTCACTAAATTAAAAAAACTGAGATAAATAATTAATTAAGTGCACTTGCAGGTCTACAAAATTGCTAGAAAATGGGCATAGCTAGAATATGATGATTAGAACTAAATCTTTATATGAGAATCAGTCTTTGGTCTAGTGGCAAAGGTAATGTCCTCCATGTGGGAGGTTGCATGTTCAAAATCCAGATAAAGGTAACCCCCTGTGCATATTCAATAGTTTGGTGGCTTGACTTCTAACCTTTACTATAAACAAAAATTTTTTAAAAAATAAATCCTTATATACAAAAATGAGGCTATGATACTATGCATAACGCGGATTGGTCCGTACTATGGATCAATATTTTCATTTTCAATGTTCCATAATTGATCTGAACCATTCAACAAGATCTCCATATAAAAATGTATTTGCGGATTAAATTTTACATTTTCTTAAAAAAAAATTACTATTATTTTTTGTAGGTAGAAAATCACTATCTTTGAATGATCTAGAATTTTTAGATCAAGTGTTTTTTAACCTATCTTAACAAATAGTATAAAGATTATTCATAGTACGGACCAATCCGTGCTATGCATAGTACCATAGCCGAGCCTCACTCTATATACAATATGAAAGATAAACTGATAAGATTTCGGGGAAAATATTTAAGTTATTTCTTCAAAATTAGTTCAAAAATCAAACAGTGTGTCAGTTCTTGTAAACAGGGCGATGAAACTTACCTGGTCTAACACAAAGCAAAACCAAGCGTATGCTCTGTTACTGCGACATGAATTTTCCTTCTGAAAAGAGTTATAGATGCATCTCAGCAATTGAAGAAAATTATAGCCAGCCGCCGCAGCTGTCGCCATGGTTACAACCCTAGCAAAAAGAAGAAAAATCAATCAAAAGCTTGAATATTTGCCTAACTCCAAAATTGTCAATTAAAGTAATATCAATAATATTTTTCATATGATGAAGCAACCTAGCTAGCTAATGATACACAAAACAAAATTCAAGAAAGCTGAACAAAAGAGGTCAAGAAGAAAAGCACCAATGAAAATTTAATGAAGTACTGGTGCACAAATTAACTATATATGCAAATGCAAATTAAGTAATAACTGGTTTTTAAATAGAGCACCTACCACAAGGCCTCAATGTCCTTTGCTGTGGCTTTTCTCTGAATAAAGAAGACCACCTTTGTCTGAGCATTTAGTCCCATGAGCAGTGCTGTCATGGCACCTAGGACCATGCACACGAATCTCAAAGCACCCTCTACTTTCATGACTCTACTCGTTCCCTCTCCCATCATCTCTCTCTCTCTGTTTGTCTCTTTCTCTCTCCCTCCTTCCTCTTTGAGTGTGCTTACTAATTAGTTGTGGAGAAGTATTTATAGAGACCATCGCCAAGCGAGGACAAAAACAACAGTACGTATTGGCTGATTGAAATCAAACTGTGGTCCAGTTCATTTATATATATTCTTTGTTCTTTTGAACGAATAACGAATAACTATAGCACAAAGGGGGCAGAAGAAAACATATATAAAAAATAAAAATAAAAACGTCGAAAGTTTACGTTTTAGGTTCATGCTATTACTTGTCTCCAATTCGTTTGGGTCCATCCAGGGGCGGACCCAGCCAGTTCAGGGAGGGTCAACTGTCTCTCTCAGGATTTTGAAGTTTTATACAAATTTATAGGTTTGGATCAACTTTACTCTCTCTAAAATTTTCTAAAATTTTATTTGCCCTCTCTAGACTTTTCGTTTGTAATTAATGTTAAATTTAGAGTTAAAATTATGATAATTTTTTTGAATTACAATTGGTAATTAGAATTAGAAGTTAGAGTACTGAAAATTAGAAATTAGAGCATTGTTTTTTATCTAATACCCGATTAGCTAATGGGTTGAATCCAATTAACTATTCAAATCCGATTCGTTATTTTCTTGCCCCTCTCTGACAAAAATATTGGATCTGTCCCTGGGTCCATCCCAAATTCTTTCCAACCCAACGAGTGACTAAGTTTGAGAACTAACTTTGATTGATTCAGTGATAAAAATAATATTCTCTAATTTTATATTTGAAATTTATATGAAAAATCTTTGTGGATATTAAATAGAGAACCGTATTCTCTAAATACTACAGAGAACTGTTCCGTGGAGTAATTGGATCTAGACCATTCTTTTAACTTTTCACAAATCTCAAAGCACTAATAATACTAGCCCCTGCACTATTCTCGAATAGACACTGCTTTTGAGTTAATATTGACCGTAAAATAGTGGACCCCCGTACGGTACTGCAGAGGATACCTGTCCTATTAAATAGTGGACGACTTAATCTTAATTTTTATTAAAAAAATAATAATAACAAGTGACAACTTGATCTGCAACCATTTTGATCTAACATGTTATTTATTTTTTATTCTTTATAGAAGAAGATTGTGATCAAGTCATCTAATATTCTAATTTTTACAAGAGATATCTAGTCGGATTTCGAACATATGATACATGAAAAATATTATTTTTTGTCACTAAATCAAAGGCCAATTCTCAATATATTGAAAATTTTATTTCCTCTGACTAGTTATTTCTTTCAAATGATGTTAATCCAGTGTTCTAAATAGCGCACTATAGTGGCGCTATAGCGTTTTTGGACCCCAAACGCTACGCTATGACATCAAAATGCGTTATTTGCGCTACGGCCGCTATAACGCTATAACGGTCCGCTATTTGCGCTATACAATATGAGTTTTTTTTTAAAGTAATTTATATGGGTTTTAAAAAAAGATAAAAAAAAAAAGCTCAAACCGAAATTGAATTTGTTGCCACTTGCTACAGATAAATCAATTTGAAATTGGGAATATAAATTGAAATTTGAATAGAAAAAAAGTCCAAACCGAAATTAAAATTTGAATAGAAAAAAAATAGATTATGTTATGAATCATGATGCTTAAGATATTTTTAATAGGAAAAATCAATAGTTTATGATATTACTATGGATATTTTGAACCGCAATTTGGACTTTGTACGGGTTCAATATGAATATTATAATTTCTTAATTACTTTGGTGTTATTTATTGTTCTATGAGACTTTAGATAATGTTGATATTAGTACAAATATTGAATATACGGAATGTAAAAAAAAACGCTATTCGTTATAGCTTTTTTGTAGCCTTCCCGCTATGACGCTATAAACGCTATTTAGAACCTTGTGTTAATCTGATATGGAGAGTGCTATGGTTTATACCTTCTTTCTTTTATTGTAATTTCATGTGATATCTTCAATAAATATTATCTAAATACAAAAAGTAAAAAAACATATATATGCATTAATCTTCATAGACACGGCTTATATCGAATCGAAGTTAATTTAAATTTTTTATTAGTCATCATCAAAAATCAATAATATAAAACTTAATTTATTTGATGAAGAAAGTTCAGTTGTCCTCCTCTCATATTTTATAGTCATAACTTGAGATACATTATCAATTTGATGTACATGTATTGTTGTCTTGATTTTATGTTTATGTTTAGATGTATGATTAGGGCTGTAAACGGATGTGGATATTCGGACGGATATCCACTCCGAATCCGTTTGTTATTCGAATCCGGATTTAAACGGATACGGATCCGGATAGTTATCAATTACTCAAAGAAGATCCGGATTCGGATACGGATACGGATACTAATATCTAAACGGAGCGGATATCCGGACCCATCCGAAACCCAATATTTTTTTTCAAACCCATTAGTATAAAAGAAATTATTTTGCCTTCAAGGAGATTCGAACCCATGTCATGTCTCTAAACAACCAAGCTACAAACCACTACACCTCACTATCTTTTGTTACTACTTCTTTATTTTGTTTATATATTATATCAATGAAATTTCTTATATCTCCCATCTTTCCAACATCAATCTCTCTATCAACTTGCAATTATTAATTTATTTTCATATTTAAATTTTATTAATTATTAATTATATCTTTAAGTTCATATAACTCAATTATTCGACAATTGTTTGTCTTGTATCTGTATTCGTAGATTATCCGCTTCGTATCCGTATCCGTTTAAGGTGGATTTGGCTTTACATTTTGACATCCGTTTACTATCCGTATCCGTTTTGTATCCGCTCTTTGAAACGTAGATATGGATATGGTTTTACCACTATCCACTCCGTATCCGCTCCGTTTTCACCCCTAGTATGATGCATTACGCAAAGTTGTAAAACTCATTAAATTCATGAGTCCATTGAATATTAAAGTCACCAAGTAAATAATAAAATATACAATAAATTTATCATTTTTATGACATGATATTTTATCATTTTTAAATTGAACACCAACCACAAGGTTTCAACCAAAATTTAAATTTTTACATCTTAAAAAGAAAAAAAAATAAACCAAATAACCATTTTTCTAAAAATCCCATTTTTACTAAAATCGCAGTTTCAATCTACGATCCTTTTGACTGGGATCGCAGATTGAATCTGCGCCTCTATTCTTCACCCTAAAATGAGTTGATTACATAACCAAAAAAAAAAGAGTTGGTGTCACAGATTAAATCTTCAATCCCAGCCAAAAGGATCGTAGAAAATAAAATTTTCAGTAAAAAAGAGTTATTTGGTTTTTTTTTCTGAAGACGGTAAAAATAAAAATTCCGGAGGTTTCAATGTCTTTAGTTGTGGGCTTGTGGCCTTTCTCTCAACAAAAAAAAAAAAAGACCGTCTTTAAAAAGATTGAGATATATACAAATAAAAGAGGGAGTTGCTCTATTGTCAAAGAAAAATATTTTCTCAATTTTTTATCAATTAATCGTCTACAAGTATATCATTACTTAAGTACGAATATATAATACTAACATAAGTAGAATTGTAATTAAATATAAACTACACAACAACTAGTGCTAGAAAACAAAGCTCTTAAATATAAGAATTGAAATTACAATAGATGCACTTATAGCGAAATTTCCACCAACTACTACTGATTCGGTGACATTTTAATGTTTGCGTGCCAAGTCAGTTGTTCGAAATAGCTCTTAATTTAATTTTTGATTGGAATTTTGGTTGGAATAGAAAAATAATAGAGTTAGAGACTATTTAAATTTTAAACACATTTAAATATATAATGTTATTCACTAAGCTGAATTAATATTATTTTTCACTCATCCAAACAACTCTAAATTTTGAGTGAGGCTATGGTACTTCGGCTAGTGTACTATGGCTAGTGTACTACGGCTCAATATGGTACTTTTTAAAATCCTAACGGTCGATCCGAACCGTTCAATGTGATATTCATATGAATATGTACTTGCAAACTAAATTTTATATTTTTTTCGAATTTTTTTACTATTTTTTTAGATAGGTAGAATTTCAGTGTTTTATACAAATTCTGGACCATCAAAATTCTACCTATCTAAAAAAATAGTAAAAAAATTCGAAAAAATATAAAATTTAGTTTGCAAGTACATATTCATATGGATATCACATTGAACGGTTCGGATCGACCGTTAGGATTTTAAAAAGTACCATATTGAGCCGTAGTACACTAGCCATAGTACACTAGCCGAAGTACCATAGCCTCACTCCTAAATTTTTATCTACAACCCAAATTTTGTAAAGTTTTCACCAACAATTTTTTTGTACTATTGACATCCTAATTCCTATTTTTTTTCTGTGGCTCAAAATTTTGTTGTCTATATTTTTCTATTCAAGTGTTTAACTAAAATTACATTATACATATATTATTCGAGTGCAGAGCAAGTTCGAAACAAGCAATGTAAAGTTCCTCAATATAAAATAAGCCTTTATTCGGTATGTTTTATCAAGTAGAAAGGTAGAGGTCTATCTTATTAAAGTTCATTTATTATTTATAAGGACGGTGCTATATTGAGCGCTTTTATTTTAGTTTTGACTTTTGAGAGCTGAGAAAATATTTTACATTTTAATACCCAATTTACTCTTACTCTTTAAATCTTTCATATTCTCATCTCTTTTAATTCTATATATAGAGAGAGGGGTTGGCTAAGATCAAAGTGATATGACTAAGGTCTTGGTGCTACCAATTAGTTTTTGTAATTTTAAAGTTTAAATAGTTGATCTGAAGTGCTCAACGTGTTCACCATATTAAAATGTACTTGGAGACCAAATTTTACATTTTTTAGAATTTATTTACTATTTTTTATGAATTTTTGAAAATCACTGTTTTTCATAAAATCTGAAAATTTCTTTACCATACTCAATGTATTCGGTTATTTCGGTTTTAAAAATTTCCAAACCGAACCGAACTAAAATTATAATTCGGTTTTAAAAAGCAAACCGAACCATTTGGTCCAAACTAATTCGGTTCGGTTCAAAACCGACTAAATCGGACCCAATGAACACCTCTATATTCATTCCCATTTTGTAGGTACATATATAATTAAGTATGTATATATATGTTTTTTTTTATTTGAAGTCTGTATATATATTAAATATTTCATAGATATATGTTTACAAAAAGAGAAACCATATCGTCGTTGCATTTAATGTTGAGAAGACTGCTAGGTACTAGATTTAGATTTAGGGGTGAAAACGGATCGGATACGGATCGGATAGTGGTAAAATCATATCCGTATCTGTTTTTATTTTTCGGATACGGATACGGATCGGATAGTGGTAAAATCATATCCGTATCTGTTTTTATTTTTCGGATACGGATACGGATCGGATATTAGACGGATACGTACGGATACGGATCGGATATCGGATATCTGTAGATATATACATAAATTTTGTCATAATATATATTATATTATATGGTATATATCTACTATTCGGATACGGATAATTAAAATATAAAACCATATTCGTATCCGTATCCGTACGGATATTCGGATATCGAATATTCGTATTTATACAGATCCGGATACGGTCGGATATTATCCGATCTGTTTTCACCCCTAACTAGATTGCCATATTGTAGTTGAGAGGAAGTACGTACGAACAAGCAAGTGTATAAGATAACATCCACTCGTATGTATGGTGGAATTTTAATATGTGGTAGCAAATCTAGAACATTTTCAAGACAAATATTTTATATAATTTTTTCAAGACAATCATTTAAGCAAAACCAGTAGAAAACAAGGAAGGTCGAGGTCCCAGTATGGAGGTAGGACAGATGGAGGTATTTGACCCCATCAAAAGATGATGAAAATCTAATAAAGGACATTAATTGCAGTTGGATCATAATATATGTTTATTTTTCTCACTTTGGCCCCTATTATTTTATTAAATTATTTGTTGAAGGGAACAAAAAGAAAAAAAAGTTAAGAGAATTTTATGTATTTGTTTCGTAAGCTGTTCGACATCCCGATTTTTAATTATGTGTCATTGTCGATACCTAAATGATATTTTTTTTCTCTTTTTTTTCAAAAAAAAAAACTATTTGGATATCGAAAATGATATAAAATCGAGCTGTCAAACAACTTATGGAAAAGAAAAAAAAAATACTGTAAACCTACTTTTTTCCAAAAAATTATTTTATGAAAATTGAAGTCATTGAACAAATCCTAACCTTATAATTTTATATCTATCTTCTAATAAAACTTTTATGGCAAGCCCGACTATTTAACACGTTTAAATATCACCATTTAATTAATTATTGATAAGCTTGTAGTTATTCGTATTTATGAATGGACTACGACAATAATTTGACATGTAGCAGAAAGTCTCTTTCATTTGTACTTGCTGCTATTATTGTGAAGGCATAATCGATTTCTGATTCAAATCAATAGAAGAGTACCAACAATAGGAAATATATTTGTTATCTTTTATACGAGTTTCAAATGCACCATGATTTTGTGCTCTAATATGCTCAACATCTTTTATTTTTGTTTTTAAAGTCTGAACAGTCGATTTGAACTGCTCAACATTATCTTCATAATAAAATATACTTGGAGACCAAATTTTAGAATTTTTTAGAATTTTTTTACTATTTTTTTATATAGGTACAAAATCACTGTTTTAAGGAGATCTGGACCATCCGAAAAGTAATATTGTATCTATGTAAAAAAATAGTAAAAAAATTATAAAAAATCTAAAATTTGGTCTCCAATAATATTTTATTATGAAGATCATGTTGAGCGGTTCGGATCGACTGTTCGGACTTTAAAAACAGAGATAAAAGAATGTGGAGCATATTGGAGCACAAAATCATGGTGCATTTGAACCCTCCTACTTTTATATTTAATGTTTCATATTTAAGGTCGTCGATATTGAATTTGAATGGTACTATTTTGAAAATTAGAACAATAAATTAATTATATTTCTAGATGCAGAAGTGATAAAAGTTCCACCCAACTTATTTTAGTAGCGTCAAATTTCTCTAATACGTCTTTACAGTTTACACCAATAATATATTAGAGTTTTTGTTGCACAATTAATTGTTTGTTTTTTTGATGGTTACAATTAATTGTTTGTTGTGCGACTAGTATTATACGAGAGAAATTATTGGTGTAAGGATATAATTGTGCTACAAACAATTATCAATCTCAAAGAAATAATTAAGTCCCTAGAGAGATATTGGAGAGAAATTACCAACCTCTATCTTACAGGGAAGAAATAATGGAGAGACTGAGAGAAAATAAAATGAGGTCCTTTTTAGATAATTCTAGTGTGTATTTAATTTTTTTTTTAAATGTAGTCTAGCCTCTAGATTCCGTGCATTCAATTGTTTATATATATTTTAAGTTTTTAACTTGCGCATATTCCAAAAAATAGCCGTTAATTTCTAAAAATAAAAATATAATTTTCAAAAATAATATTAATTGAGTATTTTTCTATATAATAGATATGTATTACAATTTTTTTCTCTATATTACATTCTATTTACTGATAAAGTTAACCGAAAAATAAATGTTTTCTTCAATAAATGAAATGGTAGTTACTAAACTTTGTAAATTTTAGTCATGGACTGTATGTTAAAATAGGAGGTATATAAAAATTACACTTCTGATATTTTCAAAGTTGATTATATATACATGATAACATAATGTCCAAATTCCGAAATTTTTATTTCTATCGTATTCACAAAAAAAATAAACCAAAATATTTCAGTTTAATCAGAATTCGAATTTTACCCAAGCCGCCAAACTATTTAGTGGCCCCAAAGACTGAGAGCAGCCAATTGGCTCTGCAACCCAACCTAGAGGTCTCCAAATGAAATAGCGGCCCAATATTTTTTTTCTAAGTGGCACAGAACATTGGATCCGTATCCTCTGCATTAACTCAAAAGGAAATTTTTTGAGTTAATGAATTTCAACCGTTACGGAGCCAATCTGGCTCGTTCCTATAACATAGGGGTTCCTTTAATATTAGTGCAGATCTAGTTTGCACGAACCTTAAAACAGATCGGACGGTCGAGATAAAGTTATGCAGAGGATACGAATTCCAGAAGATTTCACGTAGAACATTTTTTAATGCATTCAAACAATTGTGTGGGACCCATTATTGGAGGAATTCATTCAAACAATTGTTTAATCCATGCAGACAAGTTTGGTGGGACCCACATAGATATAAAAAATATTATGTTACCAATCAAATCTGAATTTCATTTTGCTGGGAACATTTTTTAATGCATTCAAAAATTGTGTGGATCCATTATATTATAAAAATATTTTGTTACCAATTAGATTCATTTTTTAATGCATTCCAATGGCCGAAAATTTGCCGCGATGGTGCGTCATAAAGCCTTGGCTGGGGCCGCTATTTCAGTTGGAGGTTCCTTGATTGGAGCAGTAGGGCTAATTGGCGGCCTTCAGTCTTTGGGGTCACAGAACAGTTTGGTAACCTGGGTATTTTTCGAATTCTCTAAAATCTGAGGTAATTTGGTTTTTTTTTATTATGATATAAATAAAAATTTTGGTTCAAATCAAATCATAAATATGATAATGAACTATTTTAGGTTGTAATTACTTCTGTATCTTTCAATTAACTACTCATTTAATCTTGAAAAAGATGTGACATTTACAACACGTTTATTTTCCTGTCAATACACTTCAAATAACTGTTTTTCAACTGTTATACTGTGCTTGGAAGAATTTTGACATATCACATCCCTACTTTTTGAAAGAAACACCCAACAAAGAAGTAAAGAAAATAAACGAGTTAGGTCTTTTCAGGTAATTCTTGCTTGCATTCAATTGTTTTTGTGTATATTTGGACATAAGTATATTCAAAATAATAGCCGTTAATTTTTTAAATTAAAACTGTATTTTCAATGTTGCATGGATACGAGTACGGGTATTGTATCGAATATGATACGGATACGGCGATATGGTAATTTTAAAAAATCTCGGATACGATACGTCTATTATATATATATTTTTTATTATTTTAATTATATTATTAAGTATTATATAAATTAAATATAAAAAATATGGGTATAATAACACAAGGATAACATTAAATATTTAACCAACTATGTTCTAACAAGAAAGATGAGTGGTTGGGGTGGTAAAGTTGCATGTTTGTTGAGCATCACCGTGGGTTCAATTCTTGCTTGGCAGGGGTCTACTTCCACATGGATTTTGTACAATTTAGAAGTATAAAAATGATCCACACCAAGTACCAACCATCCAAAGTGGAAACTATAAAATTTCGCAAGTTCCGAAGATTCTGGACCAAAATTGGTTCATCTGACGGTTGTAATTCATTTGGACTAAAGAACTGTCCAACCCAGTTGTACGAGATCCGAAATTAATTTTATAGCTAAAAACGACGACGAAACTTCAAACGGTCATAAAACGGCGCTCGAGTGTCCGATTTCAGCAAATTACCACTTTTCGGAAAGCTTGCGAAAATATGCATGCGTCTGAACTAGATAAATTTGATTTCCAAATTCATAATCGCCAAAAAACAAAAGGAAGAGCCTCAAAACTTCAGTTGAAATTTTCGATTAAGATTTTCATTTATATTGTTCAATATACGTAGCTTAGTAAATTAGTTATGTAATGAACTTGTAGAATACCAATTTTTATTATTTTTGGAATTTTTTTACTATATTTTATGATTTATGAAAGATGGCACAAAATAGGCCCTATTCATACGTAATTTAGCGTAATTTACCGTATTTTTTAATTCAACATGATACTAATCATGTTGGTTTGCTAATTTTTTTTAATTATGGTTTTTAAAAAAATTTACATATTTTAGTATAAATATGTTAATTATACATCAAAAGAAGTAATCTAACAAATATTAAAAACAAAATTCGAATTTTTATTTTTAAATTTCATTCATACTGTCTCTCAAATCCTTAAAAAAGAAAAAAAAAATGGACCGCCCCCCTGTGAGGCGGTTCAGCATACACCGGCTGACCGCCCCACAGGGAGGCGGTTTGGTGGGAAGGGTGAACCGCCCCCCCAGGGGCGGTTAGGTCATTTTTAAAAATAAAACCAAACTGAGGTTATATTTGATATTTTTTTTAGGTTATTAATAAAAATATCGGGCTCAAATGTCATCATGAACTGTACGTTAAAAGAGTACTTAGATGCCTTTGTTTTTGTGCCTCAATCATGTTCCGCATTTTTATCTGTGTTTTCAAACTGGTCAACATGATCTTCATATTAAAATGTGTTTGGAGACCAAATTTTATATTTATTTTTTTTGGAAATTTTTACTATTCAAAAAACAGTAATTTTGTATCTATCTAAAAAAATAGTAAAAAAGTTTCAAAAAATATATAATTTGTCTCTAAGCCAGTGTTCTAAATAGCGCGCTATAGCGGCGCTATAGCGTTTTTGGACCCCAAACGCTACGCTACGACATCAAAATGCGCTATTTGCGCTACGGCCGCTATAGCGGTCCGCTACAGCGGTCCGCTACAGCGCTATTTGCGCTATACAATATGAGTTATTTTTTATTTTTTATTTTTAAGCAATTTATATGGGTTTTAAATTAAGATAAAAAAAATCTCAAACCGAAATTGAATTTGTTGCTACTTGCTACAAATAAATCAATTTGAAATTGGGAATAGAAATTGAAATTTGAATAGAAAAAAAGTCCAAACCGGAATTAAAATTTGAATAGAAAAAAAAAATAGATTATGTCATGAATCATGATACTTAAGATATTTTTAATAGAAAAAATCGATAGTTTATGATATTACTATGGATATTTTGAACCGCAATTTGGACTTTGTACGGGTTCAATATGAATATTATAATTTCTTAATTACTTTGGAGTTATTTATTGTTCTATGAGACCTTAGATAATGTTAATATTTAGTACAAATATTGAATATACAAAATGTAAAAAAAAAAAACGCTATTTGGAATAGCTTCCGCTATAGCGACGCTATTCGCTATAGCTTTTTTTTTAGCCTTCCCGCTACGACGTTATAAACGCTATTTAGAACCTTGCTCTAAGCACATTTTAATATGAAAATCATGTTGAGCGGTTCAGATCGACTATTTAAAATTTGAAAACAAAAATAAGAATGTGAGCCATGATTGAGGCACTAAATCATTAGTACATTTGAGTCCTCCTCATGTTAAAATAGGAATTATATAAAAATTTAAATGTGCACAAAATTACACTTTTGGTATGTTCAAAGTTGATTATATGTATCCAAGATAACATAATGTCCAAATCAGATCATAAATATAATAATTAACTCTTTTAGCTTGTAATTACTTCTGTATCTTTCAATTAAATATTCATTTCATCTTGCAATGATGTGACATATATAACATGTTTATTTCTCTCTTTTTGAAAGAAACACTCAACATGTGTAACACCCGGTAATTTTAATAAATTTTCTTGAATTTATTTTGGATGTTTTTATAATACTTAAAATCTAAAGGTTATATAAGTAAAAAGCTTAAACTTAAAAAAAAAGGGGGCTGCTATCTTGAGGGCAGAAATTTAACTATTGAGAGCTGAGAGAATTTTCTTCTTCTATGTACCACTTTTGCCCTTCTTAAATACCTTCCTATTTTCTATTTTCTGCTTCTAATTAAAATATGCTATAATTAAAAAAGTTAATAACCTGTTAAAAGTAGAAAGAAATCGCTGGACATTGAAAACAAAATTTTATTTTATTTTTATATGAAGTCCGCTTCAAAATGGAAATTTGATTATTTGTTTATTTTAATATTTTAATATCTTATGTCATCTTTCTTGCTCTATTTTATTCTAGTTTTAGAGTCTTATGTTTTCTTTTCTAAGGAAAAACGAATTTTGATCGAATTATTTGTGAATTTTATGAATATTTTCTGAATTTTATGAATTATTCGCGATTTTTTTTTGTTCCCTTGTGGAACTGAGATCTTCGATCCAGATAATTTCGAATTATTCTCGAATTATACTCGAATTATTCCTGAATCATGGAACTTTGATTCCACCGAACTAAATCTGAATAATTCATTTTTCACTATGAGAGAAACAAAGAACATAGAAGAACTAGCTCATGAGGTACTACAGACATAGGAGGTGATCCTAACAGCTTAATCAGGAACAAAATCTACATATTTTCTAGTTTTTTATTCTTTTTATGACAATTTACCAGTATTTTATTTGTTACTGGCTTGCACTTTGTTTGTTTTATTTTGTTTTTCAACTTTTATTTCAAAGCTCAAATGTTTTAAGTCATTTTTTTTAGAGTGAATATGTACTTGCAGATCGGATTTTATTTTTTTATATGAAAATTATGGACCATCCAAAAACAGTGATTTTGTACCTATCTTTAAAAATAGTAAAAAGAATCTAAAAAATATAAAATTTAGTCTGCAAGTACATATTCATATGGACATCATGTTAAACGGTTCGGATCGAGTGTTAGAATTTTGAAAAAGAAAATATTGATCCGTATTACAGACCAAATCGTGCTATGCGTACCATAGACTCACTCTTTTTTCTATATTATATTTAGAGCGTTACAAAATTCTTTTAGCTAGTAATCAATGAAATCAAATAAGGACATGATTCGCTTTTTTCCTTAGCAAGACCAACAAAAGTTATAAAATTGAATTTACGACACTCACAAAAAATTCCAAACAGTTTCCAAATATATAATCACTACCTATCAAATATATTAAAAAATTTCTTTTATGCTACACTGCTTATAAGAGAATTATTTGGTCTATTTAATTTCCTAATTTATAGTAATATTTAATTGGAATAAAAAATAAGAAAGTATTTAAGAAGGGTAAAAATGTATTCAGAAGAACACATTTCTCATTGCTCTCAATAATCTAATTGTTGCCCTCAAAATAGCGCCTCCCAAAAAAAAGGCTAACGTGGCACTAATGCCACGCGGCTCATGTGGGTTGCCCTCTCCCTCTTATACCTCTTAACTCTCTCTTTCTCCTTGCCGATTCAAAACAGAAAAAAAAAAAAAAAAAAAAAAAAGAGAGAGAAAAATGAAAAAGAAAAAATTTGGAAAAGAATGAAATGAAATATTTTGATATTTGATTTTATATTCGATTGGAATTCTGACTACGTCGTGTTGATTCTGAATAGTCATTGCAACTCGATTTGAATTTCTAGATTGATCGCTATCAGGTAACCGGACTTCTCTATAATCTGTGTTTTCTATTTGTACGTGTATGCTTGATTGGGTACTGATTTGGATAATCGGATTATGATGGTATATTTAACCGGAATATGGGGTTTGGAGACTGAAATCGTTTTTAATGGACTGGAATACTGGAAATCGCCTGTTTCAGGGATTCCAACTGAAATGGAACTGTTGGTATTGAAAACCTAGACCCAATTGATATTGTCGGTTAAATATGCAGACATAATTTGATATTTAATTGTGTGGATTAATCCAATCCTATTGAAATGGTTGTTTACTGTTATTAAGCCAATTATAGAGAAGCTGCGTCGTTAAATAACTGGTTACTCGGCTTTGTAGCTGGCTCCGTATTATTTCTGTTTCTTTCTGTTTGCGACGTAGGTTGATGGGACGAAGGATGGATGCAAGGGTGCCTCTCTTGTCGCGATTCCGGCCAGGCGGCAAGGTCGTGACAACATGTCTACGGGCTTTTGAATGCAAAAAAAAAAAAAAACACTCAACAAAGAACAACAAAGACAATAGTTTTGATTGGTTGTTAAAAAGTAATGCATAAGAAATAAAAATTAGAAAAAGTCTGCAAAATGGTTTTAATAGAGATATTTACATTTTTTTTTTCAACAGCCTTCAGATACCCATTTAATTGCATGTATAATTTTGTTTTAAAATAATTACCCAACAAATGAGGCAAATAAAAAGACAGTTCTTGCTAAAAAAAAGATATTGCTCTTTGGAATAAAAAAAATTCGAGGAATTATTTATCCCAATGCAAAGTTGATGTTTTTGTAGTTTTGTTGCACTTAATCCTCACCAAATATTACTCATTGGAAATGACGAATTGAAACTATTAATTTAAACTAATCAATTTCACGAATAATGCATTTACAAATTTAATTTGTAATTTATTGAGTAAGTTTAAAATCAAGCAATCAAACAACAATAGAATAGAAAATAAACGCGAGATGAATTTCCACTTATATCTTTTTAATTCAAGGTTATAAATAGTGATTATAGCGGCATAGCAAGGAGATAAAAAAAAAACTATTGTGAATAGCGTAGCTATAGCGGAAACTATCGTACATAACGTTTTTTTTTCTTTTCAAAATTTATATAATATATTTCTACTAATTATCAATATGATTAATATTGGAGAATTGGGGTAACAATCAAATAACAACTAATCTAAGTCTATATTTTTTTCAATCATGCAAATAAGAAGAAGAAAAAAGATCTACAAAGTAACATTTAATAGTTCATACTTCATAGTATTACAGATTATAATAGATGAAAAGCAATTAATTTTACAAGTGAAATGAAGTATACCTATTTGAACATTTTATATATTATAATAATCAAAATTAGCTTTCAATTGAAACGAACGGCAATAATTTTACTAGTGAATACTAGACGAAGAGCAAGCAAAAAAAAGAATTAATATTTGAATATTTTCCAATATAGAAAGAGAGAATAAATTATAAATAGAAATAGAAGCACATAATTCGGTTTAGCATACTTATCATGGCAAACTATGTAGCATCAGAAATAAGAACAAAAGCCCATGTAAATCGCAAAAAAAAACTCATGTAGCATAGCGGTAGCAATAGCGCGTAGCGGTAATAGCAGTAAGCTATTATAGGCTTATAGCTATAGCAGTCGTAGCTGAATTAACGCACTTTTATCTCATAGCTTAGCTTTTATGGTCCGAATAAGTTATAGCTAGCTATATAGAATACCTGTATTTTCTACTAATAAAATTGAAAATATATAAATTTTGTATAGAAACATATGTTTAACTTTTAATGGTTTTAAATTCGTTTTTTATTTTCGTAAGAAAAAGTAAATGATGTGGTGGTAGGGGTGAAAACAGAGCGGATAGTGGTGAAACCATATCCATATCCACGTTTCAAAGAGCGAATACGAATACGGCTAGTAAACGGATGTCAAAATGTAAAACCAAATCCACTTTAAACGGATACGAATACAAAGCGGATAATCTACGAATACGGATTCGAATACAGATACAAGACGAACAATTGTCAAATAATTGAGTTATATGAACTTTAAGATATAATTAATAATTAATAAAATTTAAATATGAAAATAAATGAATAGTTGTAAGTTGATAGAGAGATTGATGTTGGAAAGATGGGAGATATAAGATATTCCATTAATATAATATACAAACGAAATAAAGTAGTAACAAAAGATAGTGTGTTGTAGTGGTTTGTAGCTTGGTTATTTAGATTCTTTTCTCACATGACATGGGTTTGAGTTCCCTTGAAGGCAAAACAATTTATTTTATACTAGTGGGTATGAAAATATTTATTGGGTTTCGGATGGGTCCGATATCTGCTCCGTTTAGATATTAGTATCCGTATCCGAATCCGGATCTTCTGTGAGTAATTCAGAACTATTCGGATCCGTATCCGGAATATCCGTATCCATATCCGTTTAAATCTGGATTCGGAGCGGATATCCGTCCGGATATCCACATCCGTTTACAGCCCTATGTGGTGGTGGTTTTGATTTTCTGTGGCATCCCTATTCCACGCCCAGTTCTAAAAAAATTGTGTACAAAATGGCCTCTTTTCAGGCTATATGCAACTCAAGCCCAACTGACCAAGTAGTTTTAACCATAGTGACAAGGTTCGCGTTTTATTCGCGTTTAATTAGTGAATAAAACGTTTTTGAAGTGTTTCCAAACCGAATGATGTATTATTCGTTGACCGAACCTTTGACCGAATAAAACGCGAATAAAACACGAATTTTACGAATAATTCACATTTTTATCACGTTTTGTTCGGAAATTTTTTTTGCCTTTCTCACGTCCTTTCTCAACCCAGTCACCCACGTGACAGGCACAGTTCCCCATCTCGTGTAGGTTCTCCATATTGTCTTTATTTGAAAGATTTCACTGTAATAAATTGAATTGAGACTATTTTCAATTATATGCTCAGCCATCTTGAGGTGTGAGGTTTGAGGCAAATACAAGCTGATTTTTTATGACTGAAAATTTGATAGTTTGCATATAATAGTCTGATGATCTAAATATCGTGTAGGTTCCACAACTGATCTTTTATGGCAAATACAAGTAGTATCTCGTATAGTAAATTATCGGTAATGAATTAAATATACACTGAGGTCTCGTATTATAATTCTTAATCATTCTCGAATTATACCCGAATTATTCACGAATCACTAATTTTTTATCCTACCGAACCGAATCCGAATTATTCATTTGTTACTATGGTTTTAACTCGACCCAATTTATCACTCCTGTGTAGCGGTCAAGTTATCAAGTACAAGTCGAATCAATTAGCCACTAATTAATTAATTTTTATCGCTATTTAAGTATCGTTCAATTACTATCATTATCTTATCCTTGATCGGATCTTATTATGAGATTAACTGATTAGGATAAGGCGAGAAGCCGAGAACCAAAACCATCAAAAGTCCGAGCTGCTACGAGGCCAACTCCTCCCCCGTTGGATTCGAGCACCACCGATCTCCACCGCGAGCATGGCCTCCTCCCAACCGCAACGCTCTGTTTTTCTCGGTGTTGACGTCGGCACGGGCAGCGCTCGTGCAGGTTCGTTTTTACTTTCTACCTATTTTTTGTATACACTTCTCTGTTATTCCTCGAGTTGATTTCTTTAGCTTCAGAGTTTACTAATAACTTGATCAAACAACGTTGTAAGAAACGATCCTGTAACAAAGGATTTCTTTTATTTTGGGTTTTTTGGAAACGAAGCCCATTTCATTATTGAAATGTTAAATACAACCAATCGCAAAAAAGAAAAAGAAAAACAGCTAATCAAGGTATACTACACTACTCCATGTTTTTGAATGCAATCTATTTTGCCTCAGGCTCACACACCCGCATCCCTAACTAGCTATTGAACATATCAAATTGTGTACCAATTGGATGGACTCAGATTTTGATATGAAGTAGTACGGTTTCAGCTTAGAGTCTGCATCATTGGCCTTTGCATCGAACACAAAAAAAACCTACCCAAGAAAAACTGGTACCTTACTATGGTACCCCCACCGACAGTGTTAAGCCTGAAGCCTTTATTTACATCCACAAAGCAAGCAAGCAAAACAAAATAGAAACTGTTTTGGAGTTCAACCTGATATATCAGCATAACAGCATAATAGAAAATGTTTTGGAGTTCAACCAACACAAAATAGAAAATGTTTAGGCCTCCATTAACAGTGGACCAGTGGTACCTCCATCCCTTAATAGTTTAGGATCTCAACTGGGGCTAAACACTTAATTGGAATAACATTGAGGTCAGCAGGTATCCATTTATAAAGGTTTGACTTTGTCAGTTCATCCTAGTTTCCTGCCCAATAAGATATCACAGAGCATATTGTCAGTATCATGTTTCTATTAGTACTCAAAGGTTTATTTGAGATGCATATTTCATCCTCATTTTCCAAACACACCAAAAAATTGAACTGAGGACAACAGAAAAAAAAAAACTTGTTTCTGATTTGTGGCAGTGTTAAAGCATACGTAATTATATCTTCAAAAGACCCCCAATGTTGGTATAAGTTTTGAGATGCTCCCATCCAGAACCATATTTTTTTGCACAAATGGACACATTAAGAATTAGTGATCCCTAAATTCAGGTATACTGGTATCCCTTCCTACTCAAAATTTATTTAGTTTGGATTTTGTTTTTGTGTGTCAACCACATAAATATTTTAATTTTGTGTTGAAGTACACAAAGGAAATATAATAGATGGTATAGCTGTCCTGTGTTTATATTTTAATTTTGTTTATGTTTTCTTGCAACTTGGTCATGAGATTTTATTATTGTCGATGTGAGCCGCATTTGAGCAGATGATTTGACTGAATGCACTTGGCAGTTAGGAATTAACCAACTGAGAGAACTGATGGAACAACTACCATGAAAATAACTTGGATCCTGAGATGTGGTTATGTTTAGTTGGAACTGATAATTGCAGAACAAATTGCTATTTTGAATTTCAGGACCTTGGATCAAATCTTCCTAATGCAGTAACGTTTAATTGAAGATTTGAATATAAAACTAAAATCACTTTGCAGGCATTTTTGATGAGAACGGGAAACTTTTAGGTTCGGCAAGCAGCTCAATTCAAATATGGAAAGAGGGAGATTGCATTGAGGTTGGTGATTTTTTCATATTACATGTTCTAACAATCACAAAAGAAAAAGCGAGTAGAAAACTTGAGAGTGTGCTTGCCATATTTCCTTGGGTTTTTTCTTCAAGTTAAAAAATAGGAAACTTATAGAATCAGGACTAAAATGAAAATCCTCTATCGCTTTCAGACTAATTGGACAATCTGCCAAACCAAAGTAAGAAAATCCTTATGATTCTCATACTTTAGAGATTTTGTGACAGCAATCATCTACTGACATTTGGCATGCTGTCTGTGCTGCGGTTAAATCGGCATGTTCACTAGCGAGTGTGGCCCCAGAAGAGGTTGTTGGTTTGGGCTTTGCCGCGACCTGTTCTCTTGGTGCGTCACCTATTAAATTGAAATAACTTCATGTATGCCCTTACAATATGTTAGATTGGCTTGTATAGTTGTCTACCATTTCATGCACCCATTTAAAACTCAGACCCTCTCCCTGGTAATTTGTTTCTAGTACCAAACTGACTCTTTTTCTCCTGAACATACTTATATATAAATTGTAAGGGAAGACAACAGTTGCGGTGATTTTGATTTAAATGGGGAAGTGGCACACTGAGGAAGGGAGGGGGGGATGTCAGTGGGTTTTGGAGGATGCCTTTTTCTATTTTTGTCAGGGTGCGTATGAGGAAATTATTTCTTGATGTTTTTGGGAAATTTGCAAAATGAGGTCTGTAAGATATTTGCAGTGTCCCTTCTTTATTGGTAGAGTAGGAACTAGAAAGTACTTTCTAATATTTCTTGATAAACTTAGAAAGTTTACGGAACAAAGAAATAGAAGGGTTTTTTTATCATAACTTCTTTATAACTTGGAGCTTATTTGACAAAGACAGACTATAGGATAACACTCTTTTCTCTTTTCTTTTGATGCAGTGGCTGTGGATGCAGATGGGTCACCAGTTACAGTTTCATGGAGTGGAGATGCGAGAAGAAATATTATAGTATGGATGGATCACAGAGCTGTTAACCAAGCTGAGCGAATCAACTCCAGCAAGTCACCAGTTTTACAATATTGTGGTGGGGCCCTTTCCCCAGAAATGCAAGCCCCTAAGGTATTATTTGTAGTGGTACACAACAAGCAAACTATATAGTATTCACTTATTCACTAATTCAGCTGTCATTCAGTAAACATACGCCAGAGTTTCTTCTTTGTGCCTTGTGTAGTTGTTATGGGTTAAAGAAAACTTGAAGGAGTCTTGGTCAATGGTGTGTAGGTGGATGGATCTCAGCGACTGGCTTGCGTACAGGTACCTTATAATTATCATAATTATTTAATTTCAACTTAATTGAAATACAACATTGAATTTAAATTGAGCATAGTTGCACTTGTTCTGGTAAAATTCAGAGTTAATTGGTCCAGGCTTGATTTTGTTAAGTTGGGGTTTGGTTAACCATCTTGGGAAACTATCTATCCTATAATACGTCTGGAATGATCAATTTTTCTATTGATATTTGTGTAATTTTTCTTTAGAGCAACTGGAGATGATACTAGAAGTTTATGCACGACTGTATGTAAGTGGACATACCTTGGCCACGCACACATGGACTTGCACAAGTCACGAGATATGGAGGCCTGTGGATGGGATGATGAATTCTGGGAAGAGATCGGCCTTGGTGACCTAGTTGAAGGCCACCATTCAAAAATAGGTCACAAAATTTATACTTCTATCATAGAATTTTTTTCGATCTTACAATCAAAGGTGTCTGCAAAAGGTGCCTGGTATGTGTAGATTACTATCAACAAGCACCGACAGTTTTTAAATACTGTTGTTTGGTAAATTTGTTTCCTGAGGAAGGTATTACTCAAATAAATGTTGGCATGCACTGGTACTAAAAATTTGCTTCCCCCTAACTGTAAGGCTTCCTTTTTTCCTGAATCCTCACCCCATATGTGTATTTTTTATTGTTGAATATTTTACCAAGTCTGCAACTGCTGGAAATATCTACTGTTCTTAATTATCACATAACATTGTTTGAGGTACTTGCAAAATGACAAGGAAACCACTTGGTTAGTGTGACAGTAAAGGTATAATATATTAAATTTTTAGTTTCAACCCTGTTTCTACCGTGCTTCTTTTGTTCCAAATTCCAAAATGAACTCAATTGAAGCCTGACAAGTTTGCACCTGACTTAGAAAGGTTATGAGGTAATGTCAATTTATGTGTAGACATAAATTATATTAAATTAAACTCCAGATCCAATGTGATAATATTTGGTTGAATTAGTAGGTAATGAATGTAAATTGGAGCGGTGGAGTGTGCCATTTGCAAATATTGCAGAATACTGGGTGTAAAAGGAAAAAAAAGCAAAGAAAAAATGTCTTTATTAATGAAACGATCTTTGAATTTCAACAGGAAGGAGTGTTGCATTCCCAGGTCATTCTCTAGGTTCAGGCTTAACGCCTGCTGCTGCCATGGTAGCAATATAAAACACTCAAATAAAAACAATATTTACTTGCAACTAACTACAGTCATAACTTTTTTTGTCTTTATGGTTGTTTGTAACAGGAGCTGGGGCTATTACCTGGGACTCCCGTAGGAACTTCTCTTATTGATGCTCATGCTGGTGGTGTCGGTGTAATGGAGAGCATCTCTGATTCAGATCCCAAATCTGAAGGTTGTTGATGTAGAATTATTTCTATGTATGTTGTTGGATAAATGTTTCAATTCCAGCTGGTGCTATGTATCTTGGCGGAGCTTACAAATGTAACCTTAATTTTACAATTCAGCAACTAGAAAGCTTCAGTTGTCCTTAATTTAGACCCAAATTGGCCTCAAATGTAAAACACCCGTGCTATTAACATTACATCTGACTGAAAGAAGCTTACTAAATCTAGCAAAACAAAAAGATTTAATATTTTTTTGTCAGAGGGGAACTGAATCTGACCTCAATTCTAAATGTAACAAAATCTGTGATAGTAATGTTTGCTTTGAATATTTGCTTGTCAGATGAAGATGCAATAACAAGTCGTATGGTGTTGGTTTGTGGCACATCCACTTGCCATATGGCTGTCTCCAAGAACAAACTGTTGGTCCCTGGCGTTTGGGGCCCATTCTGGTCGGGTATGTAAAATTGATATTGTCTATTTTTTTTTTCTTTTTAAAGTGTGATTTGCAAAGTGACCTTCTATTATGATATTCAGCTCTCAATATGCTCTGAAATATGTGAAGATCCAACAAAAAGAGATCCTACAATAAAACAAACAAAAAGCTTTAATATATGCCTTTCCTTCTATTTTTCTTTGCATTTCTGGTGCAAAGTAACATACCTTTTTTCAAATTTCAGCAATGGTGCCAGAATACTGGCTAACTGAAGGAGGCCAAAGTGCAACAGGTGCCCTTTTAGATTACATAGTGCAGAGCCATCTGGCAGGTCCTCTTGTGGCCAATCGTGCTGCCTCTCAAGGTATGTTTTCTTTGCATGAAGGATGTTTTCATTTCAATTTGTCTATGTTTTAGTTCTTTCTTTTCTTAGGTTCTATCGGATCATATCTATGTAATTCCCCAATTTACAAATAGAATATAACAAGAATGCAAAAGAGACTAGAGAAAATTTGAATAAAAATAAACGACCAAGCTGCCATGAGCAAAGATCTCTTATTTCTATCCTCATCTAGACATTTTTTTCTTCGTATATATATTACATAGGTATTAATCGTCCCTTCTTTTCTTTTCTTTTTCCTAATGTTTGACATGAAGGTATATCTGTCTATGAATTGTTGAACAAGCTACTAGCCTCAATGGCACAAGTTCAAAAGGTACCTTTCCTCTCTTCCTTGACTGAAGACTTGCATGTCCTTCCAGATTTCCACGGCAACAGGTACATATTTTCAAGGCCTAGCAAACAGTAATATAAATAGAAAATAAAAGAATGGCAAAGGAAAAAAGTTTTTTGTACAAGACATGATTCGTCCTCTTGCTTATGTTACTCTTGTTTTGTTGATTTATTTTTGTTTTAACCACAAATTCACTTAGCTTACAAAGATATGTCATATATTAAGTAAATTACAGAGTTGTTTATGAGAGTGTCGTCCATTTTTCATCTTTGTCCTTAAAGTTTTGAACTTCCCATATATAGTAATTAGTTCAGATAAACATTGTAGTTCCCATCAATATTTGTCAAAAAAAGAAAATAGAAGACCAAAATGCTAGTCAGTGCTGATGTGAATTGAGCTCCTCATTTTACTAAGAAAATATCCCCTTCCCCAATGGACCTGATGAAATTGAGCCGAAACAGCAGTAAGTTATCCAATCTTTCAATTTCTCAGCTTAATTTTTATCTGAACTAAAACGATACAAATCATAATGTTCGGGTATTATGAATATAATGTTCAGCACCCCAAATGGGAACTAAATGTTGGGACCAAATGACTATTCGATGATGCTTTGGGAATTATTGTGTGGTTTACTTGTGATTCCTTTCTTCACTGTTTTAGTACTTGTATGATAAAAATATTTTTTTAATATATAATAGGTCGCCTATAGCTGATCCGAAATCAAAAGGGATGATATGTGGCTTGACACTTGACACAAGTGAGAAAAGCCTGGCACTTTTGTACTTAGCTACTGTGCAGAGCATTGCATATGGTACCCGACATATTGTTGAGCACTGCAATTCTCATGGACACAAGGTATAGATTATTCCTGTACATGTGCTTTATCATTGCAATGTTTCTTACCAGAACAGTTATGCATTTGTGCTAAAAAAATCGATGTATATAGTTGTAGCATTGATTGACTCTAGCTTATCTTGACAAAATTATCATATGTACATGCAGATAAACACACTCCTAGCATGTGGCGGCCTTGCTAAGAATGTGTTGTATATTCAAGAGCATGCTGACATTACCGGTAACTCTCTCTCTCTCTCTCTCTCTCTCTCTCTCTCTCTCTCCCAGCCAAAAAAAAAATAACAATAATTATTAAGTTCCCTTTTGACGAATGACATTCCTGCAGGATGCTCGATAATTCTGCCCAGAGAGAATGAGTCAGTGCTTTTAGGGGCTGCCATTTTAGGTGCTGTTGCCTCTAATAAGTATACAACACTTCATTTTGCCATGAAAGCACTAAATGCAGCTGGACAAGTACTCTCTCTCTCTCTCTCTCTCTCTCTCTCTCTCTCTCTCTCTCTATCTTCCTTTCTTTTTTTTTGAAAAACTTGGCAGTGGCTGCCAAGGGTCTCAAGTAATTATCTCTCCTCTCTCCTTTTGAAAAACTTGGTAGCAGCTACCAAGGAAGTACACTTTTTTATTTTTAAACCCAAGTACTCTCTCTCTTTTTCTGTGGACGAGTAATAGCTTACATATGCTCCTTGACCTTGTGCAACAGGTCATATATCCATCAAAGGATCCAAAGGTAAAAAGGTACCATGATTCAAAATACAAAATATTTAGATCCCTCTACGAACAACAACTTTCGCAAAGATCCATCATGGCACAAGCATTGTCATAAATGTAAAAAAAAACTTGAATCATGTTTTTTCTTTTTTCTTTTTGTTAAAACATTTGTATTCACTCCAAGTTCCAGAACAAAGATCAAAATTGGCAGATTTTCTATTGTCTTTCTTGCTGAACAGACTTCAACTAATTATTAATTATGCAACAAAGGAAACAAATACAAAGAAAAAGAATCCAAAATCAAATGTGGGAGTCATTTTAGTTTTTTCTACTTGCTAAGTGAGCTTTGAATTTACAAGCAAAAAGTACAGAGCTGTATAGACAGCAACAAGAGCTCTATTTGATATCAATATCAAAGATCAGGTGGCGGTGGCGGTGGAGGTGTCAATCTCCTCCTATTCCTCCTGTACCTCCTACTAGCCAATATACGCTGTCCCACGTACCTGTCCAATATATTTCAATCACCACCATTAACATCATACACCAAAAGTATATACAACTAGAATTTTGTAAGGGGAGAACTAATACCTTCCCATCATCATAATAGTAGCTTGTGGGTTGGTGCCTGGTGAGACTGTAAGTACTGACCCGTCAACAACTCTTAGCCCCCTAGTACCGATCACTCGGAACTCCCGATCAACCACCTTACCAGCCACGCACCCGCCATGGTAGTGCCACAATGTTGCGACATTCCTCCTGCAAAATCCCCTCATTGCATCATCATCAGACCTATTTGCCGGTAATGCAGACCCAACATACCGAAAATCTCCTCTCCTCACACCAGACCCTCTTTGTGATGGGCCCCATGTGCCTATGGCAGGCCTGAAAACAGCCATCGACCGGCTTTGCAAAACATCTCCAACACGACGAAGGCCAGATACACAACGATTCAGATCGAGGTTGGATGGGTCGGTGAAGTAGTTAAAGCGCACAAGGGGGCTGTCACGTGGATCCAAGGAGGCCAAGCGAAGGGAACCGAATGAGGCGGGCCCTGCCACCTTCTCCATTATCGTCGCGACATTGATGTAGATAGGTGTCGAGGACCGATGGAGGAGGATGGATTCCACTGGCGATACAAAGGGGACCACATAGGATGCTGCCTCAAGGAAGGCGTCCCCACCATCCAGTATTCCCACTACCTGTGTAACAAATCATACTACGCATAAATTAATGATTAAGAAAATGACTAGTGTGACCCTGGTACATTGATGATATCTTTGAAAAGCTTACCTTATGAGGAAATAAGAAAACTTTATTCAGAGAATAATGACGAACTAAGGCCGACTAAATTTTAATCCTATATAATTCAAATAGATTAGCCTAATAAAATGAACAGATGAACACAACTACATTAGCAATTTTGATAGATGAGTACACCAATGAATTATCCAAAAAAAAAAAACAGGAATGTCGAAAAAAAGTCAGACCTGTATGAGAGAGTGATCAATGGAGCCAGGCGGGAGGATGGAAATGCCATTGCGGGGGTTGTCATATAGGTACTGGCCCACGTCAGGGTTGGGGACCGCAACAGGGATGCCCCAAGTAGCAAGGTAAGAGCGGGGCCCAACACCACTCAGCAATAACAGTTGTGGGCTCCCGAGTGCGCCGGCACACAAGATCACTTCACCCCCAGGCCGTGTCATGGCATGGTGCCGCCTTCCCAGCCTGTCCAGAAACACCACTCCCACTGCCTCTGTTGCTACTGGGTTGACGCTGCTATCGCCTGCAGCATTGGAAAACACAATTACTGCTTGAAAATGTGCTTATAAAGATTGAAGTAAAAATAAAAGAAGACTATTTTAAGATATGAAAGGTTTTTTCTCTGTTCCTCTTATTTTAAATGATAAAAAGTAGAATACTAGCACGTGATATTCAAGTAAATTTAATTCAGGACTAAATTTTTTATTATTCTTCTGCCTTTTTATATTGATGGTTAAAATCTGCAGGCTAGTTTAGTGTGTTCAAATCTCATATACAAAATCTTTTGATAACAATAATCAACCTACATTATTAGACCAAGTGACCAACCAAATGTCTGTTAATCTAGTTAAAACGATCTTGGACAGGCATCACATTAATTTAATGAGCTACATGCCAGAAAAGGTTATATCCATTATAAGAAGGTTAATTATAACAGAGGAAACACAAAATAATACAAAATAGAGCCAAAACAAAAATGATTGTAAAAACGAAGTATAATAATACTAGATCAAGGACTGTTGCTGGCAAGTAAAAACAAGATTAGGAAAAACAATCACACAAATAAGAATCCAAAAATTACACAGCCTAAGAACACTGAAATATGGTAATTACCTGGCTGCACTTGGTTCAGAAATACACGATCCACTGTTGCTCGTATAGCGACCCGGATCCGGTCCGGCCTTGCATAGGCTAACAAATCAGCAGCACTATGCCTCCGCCCAGCTGCATCAAAAATCGACCCACCAATCTTTGTCCCCGTTAAGTGGTTCACTGTGAACCCGTTGTATGGACCCACACCCGCTTCAATCAGCCCATCCCGTAATGCTGCTTGCCAACCCCTCACCTCTGGCCGGTGCACCAGAGCCCGCTCTATCCACTCATATGATCTATTGACCTCATGTAAATCCCAATTTAATGGTACATTGGTGAAAAACTCTGGATGTGCCCGGCTGTAGAATCCAGCATTTATAGCAGACCCACCACCAAGTACACGTGCTCGTGTGTTCGGCACACCTTCTTCGGAGGCGAATGGCTGAGCTGGTGATTCTTGATTGGTTGTGGAGAGGGTCGTAAGAAAGCCCGATGATGTGGCAAGAAATGGAAATTCGTCAGGGGCCCCACCTCGTTCCAGGAGCAAGACGCGACGGCCCCCTCCTGACAAGGTGGCAGCGAGAGGACATCCAGCAGCCCCACCTCCTACTATTATGTAGTCGTACTCTGATTCGGCTGGAAATTGAGTTGCATCTTGTGTGAATCGCATGTAACCTGCAGTATGGAATATAATCAGGTTGTAGAATTATGACAAAGGACACCTATTGGACAATTTTGTACAGATTGCGCCAAATTGATTAAATAACTTCACGAAAAAACTAAGCATACAAGAAGAAAAGATGAAAAGATGCAAACTTTATTTACAAGCTGCGTCATTGAGTAAAATTGACCCAATCCATTAAAATTTGATTAACTTTTAAAGAAATAAGGAAATTGCACAATGGAAAGTCTCATGCTTGGAAGTTCTACATACTATTTTTGGGGTTAATTTCGTAGTTTCGTTACAGGAACCCAGAAAAATGAAGAGCATGAAGCTTACCTCTTGGAATAGCTGTGGCGGTGTGGTGAAAGAACAAACCCAGGGAGACGAAAAGGAGAAGGAAAGAAAGGTTCTTGACCATTTCTTGCATTGGGTTTTGCGATACTATGATCAGAAAGCAAGGTTTCAATTTGGGAGGGAGGAGGAGAGGGAGAGAAAGGTTTAGTAGTGTTTGGGTTGGATTCTGTTTGAGCTTGTGGAGGGAAGGAGGATTCTAAATACTTTGCAACGCGTTCTTTGTTTCAAGTCACCGACGAATGGGTCCCAAGCAGCACAGAAGGCATTGCTTTGGGCAATAATGCCTGTGGGCTCCGCCTGTAAGCGAATTATGAGAGCATCTGTGTAGAGAATCTGAGACAGAGAACCCCGACTTACGAGAGAGATTCATGGTTAGACGCGGATTTAGTGAGCCTTTATTATTAGTGGGGCACTTCTTTAACGGTGTATGAGGAGCCGATGTTGCTGCTAATTTTCAGGCTGGGACTTTGGAATTAAGTATTGGGGATGGTACCATTTTAAAGATATTTCGGCCTCTCAATATCCTGGGCTTTTAAGGGCCTTTCCTATATAGGTAAGAGATATCCTTTTGGTTTGCCAACTCTTGTTTTCTTTTTAGAAAACATGCCTTTTTAAATGGAGAAATGCTATTCGTCCTCGTTTCAGGATGTGATAGCATTTCTAGGCCGCATTTTTTTTTTTTTGTGAAAAAAAAAGTACGTACGAAAAAAATCCATCTTTTGTTATCAAAATTAATATATTATGTCTTCGTTATAACTGACCAATTCAATTTTTATTAAATAAAAAGTTTCTGCTTAGAAGCCCAATAATTATCATGGGCCGAAAGCGGCCTCAATATCTTTTCTTGTGTGGTTTTTATAAAGTTTGGTCGCAAAACATATTTAAAATTCAGTGCCACATGGCATGTTTACACCGTGAGAGCAGCAAAGAATAGCACGCGCAATTAAAGGAGCAGAATTCAGGGAATATAAAGGACTAAAATATGCTAAAAGTTCAAATAGAATGTTAGCGTTTTCAATATCAAAATACTCTGTTGGCTTAATTTGTCAAATCCGGTACCGATAAAAGTATTGTTTTTTTATTGCATTCCGCAAAACAATAAAAAATCAGTGAAGAAAATAAGAATACTTTTTATACTAAGATGACATTTTTTTATTTTTAGAAATTTAAATATTAGAAACAAGATTAATTATTTTTCTCAATAAATGAATGGAACCGTATCAATGATGTCTCATCGGGGAGAGGCTAATTGGACCGAATTAATGGTCCGGTTCCGGTTACTTTATTAAGTTGCAATATGAAATTTTCCAAAAAAAATAAAAATCTGAAAGTAACTTAAACCGAATCATTAATTCAGTTCCAATGGAGTGAAATTTGCGGGCCTTCTCCTCTCCTTCCTTTTCTCTTTTCCATCCGAGGTCTCATTGTAAAAGAGGTTAATGATATTAAAATAATGGTTCGATTAAATTGATTTTACGCACCGTGTGACTGTTCATGTAATAAATTGTGAAAATTAGTGAGACAGAACTGTTTCCATTGGTATCTATTGATATGTTTTCAACTTTTCATTCATTTATCGAGATTGGTGTAGATAAATCGAATTTTGAATTTCTGAATATTTTAAAAATTGTTACGATTGACAGGGGAAATCCTATTTCGAGATTGGTGCAGACAGGCAGCCTCGGAATGAGAAAAACTTTCAAACATTCATTGAACCTCAAATTAGTGAGTGCTGAATTCTTAAGTGTGTATTATAATTTACCAAATTCAAGAAGGCGGCGCCTCAAAAGCATATAACTGCACATGAATGCTATGCATGCAAATCCGGATCCGTATCCTCTGCATTAACTCAAAAGGAAATTTTTTGAGTTAATGAATTTCATCCGTTTGATTTTAAATGGAACCAATCCGGCTCGTGTCTATAACATAGGAGCTCTTTAATATAAGTGCAGATCTAGTTCACACGAATCTTAAAATAAATTGCACAGTCGAGATTCATTAACTCAAAGATTCTCTTTTGAGTTAATGCAGAGGATATGAATTCTGCAAATCCTCTTACAACCTGTCTACGTGTCTCATTTAGACATCACAAGTACTTCAAATTGGAAACATAAATGTGTTTATTTTAAGCGTTCTAAACATCACATGGTATGTTGGCTATCTCTCAGACATTCACAAAAAGATGGAGAAAAGCATTTTTTTTTTTTTTGAGACAAAAAGCTCAAGCACTCTCTGTTTTTAATTGACATGTAGAAATTGAAGCTTAGTTGACTAGCTCATAAACTGTACAAACTAGTTAACTAAGCTTCAATTTCATGTTTTTATATCATTCTAATACCCAATTATGAGGCCATATTTTATATCAAGCACTCTGTTTTTGATATAAAATAAAATTTTCATTTGAACGGTTTTCAAACTGTACAAACTCATAAATCACTTATTTTAATCAAGTCGTCATCTTTTTTGTTTTGTACAAGACAAATTTGAAAAAAAAATTGAATTTTGAATTTCCCAATATTACCAAGGATGTAAAAGAATATCAATACGATCTTGAATATAAATTTTGAAATACTTGTGCATGTGCTCATATAGAATGTGACGATTAGTAATTACATGTAAAACAGTGCGATGAATTGACTAAATTTACAAAATTACAATCCATCTAATTAATAATTTTATCTAAAATTTCTACAATTATTCTCAGAAAATTTCTGCAATTTTGAAAATTTACTTCTTCCTCCACCACTAACAAAACAACTTGTTGTAGCAAAATCCTTGCATCTCAAAAATGATACTCTTATTGTACAAAAATGCATCAAGTTGGGAATTGTTTGTCTTAATTAAAACAGGTGAAATTCATAGCATCCTACCTCCTAAAAAGATCATCTAAAGATAGGTTTAAAAGTACACTTTCCTAGCCGAAAGTGCCATAGTGTGTGAATCCAAGAATTGGCGCTTTCTATTGCCATAAAAAAGTAGCCATAATAATTTTTTCCTTTTTATATTCAGGCCCATAAGCGTAGCCATACTTATCTAAAGCAAATTAGCAATTTTGAAGTCCTAAATTATAATTTATTTCGTATATTAAACTTATAAAATCATTAGGATGTTTCTACTTCTCACATCAATTGTGTTGATTTATGCACCGTATCAACCCAACAACATGTCCTTTGTGTTGTCCCTCCTGAACTCCTGCCATGTTAATCTGGAATCTCCACATGTATAAATTCTTATTCTTCTTTTTCTTTTTCTTTTTCTTTTTCTTTTTCTTTTTTTTTCTCCTCCTTTCCCTGATTCTTCCCATTTTTTCAAAACCAGGGGTCTCTATAGTGCCTAACAAATATTTCGTAACCGTCTCCTATACCATAAACCATCCACTAAAATAAAATCATGAACCGAACAAAAAAAGTTAAAAAAGAATTATGAAAGGTGTGAGAATAAAGAATAATAATGCTGTATTCGACTTTGGAACAAATCATGTACCACATGTCTAGAACTTCTCATACAATTTTCAAAATCTCTTGTGTGTGCCAGGTGACATAATTATTAATTGTTCCTTCGGCCACTTTTTATTATGAGCTTAATATTTTGTAGGGGTAAGTAAGACTTGACAGCTAGCCATCAGGATTGATTAAAAAGCAATGTCACTAAGACCACTAAAAATTCAGATGAGACAATTTATATTTTGATGTATTGAAAACAAGAAAAAGAAAAGCATATATAAGTAGTGTGCCCAGTCTTTTTTTTCTTCAAGACTACCTTTGAAATCTTAGAATATTCTCTTAGAAACATGCAGCTCAGCTGAAATGTTAAAGCAGTTTAGAGAATTATGTGGTTTGAATTTTGTAATTGCATCTCTGCTAAGGTGAAGCAAGAGACAGCAATTGCAAAAGTCTTCAAAATCTTTATCTTTATCTGTTTCTTCAAAGCAACACGGAAATTAGATATTTCTAAATAATTCAAAACAAAAGTCTACAAAAAATTTTATCTGTTTCTTCAAAGCAACTCGAATATTCAATTTCGAAGAGACGGAAGATAGCGATTTTGTCGCATTTAATATGCTGTGTATGGCACTCATCTCATCATATATTTCCATCAATCTTAATTTAGCATAATGTCAAAAATAATATACTATGTTTAGCAGGCTATATTAAGAAGAAAAAATTTAGTATTTAGTATACGGTATTTTAGAAAGTGTCATTTATAAGTTTCTCTTTTTAGAAATTTATATTGTTATAAATATATCTCATTTGTACTATATGTAATTATGAAGTTGAGTAATACTATTAAGCTTCTTCATAAGATTTTATCTCTTGTTTCGGGTCTCTTCTAGAAACCCTAACAAATTGGCATCAGAGCCATCTTCATTGTCGGCGGTTGTTCGGTGATTTCAGGTTACTAGATCATTAGATCATGTTTGATTATGGAGTAAGAGGTGGAATAAACCTCATACTTCACACTTAAGCCATCAAACGAGAAATAAAATAAGAATAAGATAGAGTAAGAGGTGAGTTAATACGGAGTAAGTTACTCCACCTCTCTAGCCGGATTAACTTATTTCTCAACGTCTTACTCATCTAGATGAATTAATTTAAATAATAATTTATACTACCAAATAAGATTAAAATATTAAAAGTAACATGAAGTAAATAATTTAATTCTCGTTAACTTCACTTTACAAACAGACATGATGCAAATTCTTATGTTTTAGAAAAAAAAAAAAGTGGATGGCCCACTTTCAGTAAGATAAGGTTTTTGTGTTGAGGTTTACACCTCTGATCGATGTCAGAAAAAACTATACATATAACAAAGTATAAAATTTGTAAAAATACCTTTGGATGAAGTATCTTTTTAATTTAAATTATAGTTTAATTTGAACAGCACGATTTTGATTCGACAGTTCCAATTACAGCACATCGTGTCCCAACAGTATAGGCCAGCTGATGTTGAGTCTGGTTTCGCCTGTCGTTTCGCCAAAATTATTTTATTGTTCACAAAAAAAATATATTAAAAGAAAAATACAAAAGAAGGTACTATTTGTCTTTGATGGGACATCACTAACTAATGCTTAGCATTACTGAAGCATTAAGGTTTCTTTTAATATGGAATTACTGAAATTAATGCCATTGTACAACCGATTGAGGAATCAAGAAGCATTACGTGTTTATGTGAATATTACCAACTATTCGTTACAAACAAAATTGATATAGCAATATCTGTTCTAATTATAACAAAGAAGTTACCATTTTCTTTAACGCATCAAATTGATTTGACAACTTAATTTGTTTGCTTCTAAATCGGAAAAGTATGTTGAGAGGAGGTAACTAAAAAGGGGACTGAATCTAGTGGGTAGGAAAATATTGTCCACATAATTTTATCTGTTTATTCATTCATGTTTATTTTATTCTGGACGATCAATATTAAAGTATGGAGAGTTACCTAAAAAGGGGACTGAATCTAGTGGGTAGGAAAATCCTGTCCACATAATTTCATCTGTTTATTCATTCATGTCTATTTTATTCGCTCAATATTAAAGTATAAAAAGTGTTTTTCAAAATTCAAATATTTTTCATATTTTAATTATTACCGTTCAGATTGAAACAGACATAAAATGAATGAATAGATGGACTTGTGGACAGGACTTTTCTATCAAAACAGGTGGACAAGAGATTCAATTCTCCTAGAGAAAAAAAAATAAGCTTTGTTTATTAATCTGGTTTCTCGTTTAAGCTGCTGTCAACAATAAGTAAAATATTTTAACAAGCCAGCAAGTGCTCTCTAACGATAAAGAAAAGATAATATTTCTTTTATACAAGAGTAAACATCTTGACAAAAGTTTCAAGGAATCTGATTCTGGATAGATGCCAGGTCGTTGTTATCTTGGCTAACTTGATATATGCTTCGCCCCAATTAGATTGTTTCCTCTGAATAATTAACCAATTTCCTGTATTGTTTGCATTACTCTTATTTTTTTCAAAAAAAAATTCTATTACATTAGTATTTAGTACAGAAAAATTTAGAAAAATCGATCTAGATTTTTTCTAGCAAATATCCTGATGCTATGACTTATTCTTCTAAAATATTTAGAAGTTTATACTTCAATTTATTAATTTTCTTTTAAGAGTGAGTCTACAATGAGTTGCGAAGTAAGGATCTTGTTTTATTTCACATTCATACTTTTATTTTCAAAGTTTAAACAGTTGATCCGAACAATTCAAACATGATGCCCATATTAAAGTGTGCTCAGAAATATAATTTTTTAATGTATTTTTAAATGGATAGAAAATTGTTGTTTTTAGATGGATTATGGACTATCCAAAAACAATGCTTTTTTGTCTATCTATCTAAAAAAAATAGTAAAAAAGTTCCAATAAATATAAAATTTGGTATCCAATGACATTTCTATTAAAGATTATATTGAGTTATTCCGATTAACTATTTGAATTTTAAAATGTAGAAAATATATACGTGAAGTGAAACAAGACTTTTATTTAGCAACTCACTCTTCTTTTAATATATATATCTTGTGTTGTTTTTCTTTCATATATAACTATGCCAAAGTAATATAAAAAAATAACTACAAGTAAGAAATTTAAATATTATGAGAGATGCTAATTATCATCCAAGACAATTTTGCTTCAAACTCGTCTATCAATTCAGTTCGATCAAATCATATATATTTTTGTCCTAGACAATTTCACCTCGGATAAGAAAAATATTTTCCTAGACAATTAACAACCCAACCGATAATTTTACTTAAGATTATTATTATTATTATTATTATTTTGTTGTGAAAAATGACCATATATCCTGAATAATTTAATGCTTGTATATTACAAATAAGAAAATACTTGTATGTTATTTGCCAACAATACTTATATTTTATGTAACGTGGCAAATTATATCTTCTTTTTAAAAGAGGAACTGCGTAATAATATTAGAATACACAAGTGTTGGTTTAAATTTAATGATGTAATTTGCTATTTTACTAGACTTTTTGAAAATATAAGTTGGTATCTTTTTAATGTACGAAATTTTAAATCAGCCATAACAAACTTATCTTACTACAAAAAAATTCATAATAAAAGCGCAAAAAAAGTTTTAAATAAATGATACTGAATTTATAATCAATTATTATCTCAAAGTTGATACTTGATAGTATTTAACAAACGGTGGATTGTTATCATTTTCAATTTGAAGTTTGAGCGAGTAATCATGGATTGAAATTAGGAATTACTTGTACCAACCAAAAAATTGAAGCATTAGCCATTTTTATTTGGATCACTGTAATTTTCAAATCCTCTGCCTAACTTTGCAATTTAACTCTGGCATTTATTATGAACTCGAAAAAACGAATCGAAGGGAAATAATTTTTTATCCTACGGTTCAAAATATCTCCAGTTTTATACCGAGATTTTTATTAATACCCTAAAAAAAAAAAATATTAAAAATGCCCTCAGTTTTAAAAAAATTTTAAAAATGCCCTAACCGCCCCATGATGGGGCGGTCCACTGATGGTAGAAAACCGCCCTATTTCTGGGCGGTCCACCTCCTCCAGAAAACCGCCCAGAGGTGGGGCGGTTCTGTGTTTTTTTTTTTTTTTTTCAGATTTTATATATTTTTATAAGGAAATGTATATAGTGATGTATATATATTTGTAAGATGTATATATTGTTAAGATATATTTTTATTTTTTAAGATATATATATTTATAAGGAAATACATATTGGTATATTTTTTTTTAAGATGTATATATTGTTTAAGATATATTTTGGTTTACTAAGATATATATTATTGTAAGGAAATATATATTGATATATATTATTTTATTGTAGATTTTATATAAAAATGGAGGAAAGTGCTTAATTTTTTTTATTGTAATTTTCAATAAAAGTGAGTTGAGTTTTGATGCGGTTATACGGCTGTTGTACTGATTGTCGATTTGGCTAACGTGATAAAAATTAAATTAGGGTTTATAAATTAAATTAGGTTTTAGGTAATCTAAATCGGAAGTCAAAAAAATATGTAATCAAAATCGGAAGTCAAAAAAAAAAATCCAAACTACGTAAAATAAATGTCCACAACTCATGCAAAACAGTCCAGACCGAATACATAATAGTAGAAACCTATCAAACTACAAAACATAAAAAAACCTAACGTCGAGGGCGAGGGCGACGACCAGAGAGATCCAACCTACGAGGTGGATGACGGTCCCTAGGCGGCTGTACACGCCTGACGTGAACCTCCTCCTCCTGTGCGGCTGTATCCGCCTCGGCCCACGGATCATCCACCAGTGGGGGGATAGGCTGCATAGTAGGCACCTCCCATGGCTCCCAGGTCGATGGATACGTAGGCGGAGGAGGCGGTGTGCCAAATATAGCAGATGCATAGGCATCTGCATGCTGTGCTCCACTCCCACTAGCCTCGTCATCGTGCTGTCTGGCCTCCGGATATCGTGGCATGTGGAGGCTCCGTCTCTCATCCCCGGCATAATCTCCCATAAAGTCATCCATAGTGAACTCCGGAGTAGAATGTCGTGGGGGAGCTCCACCCTTAATGGAAACAATGTTAGTTTTGCTACATACAAATAAGTAGTAAGTTGAATAAATAATAAATTTTTGCTACCTGTCCAACCTGCACCGGAACTCCATACTCATTGTAGTAAGCGCTCCACGCATTGTTATTCAACACCCATTCGTGGAAACCCCAACCTGATTCATCCACTGCATAATTGGAGACAAATTAATTAGAATAGTTTTTGTACCGAGAAATGACTGTGTACGACAAAATCAAATTACCTGGAGGAGGTGGCGGCATCTCATCACCGTATATAGCGACTCTGGGCTGATCCGGATCTAGTGGTGTGGGCTGTATCTCGCGCCAGTTTATGTTCTCCCCACTGTCATGCAACATGGCAACGAGGCGGCCGTCAAAGCCGGAGTCCTCCACCATAGGAGCAGTGTGCTAGAGCATTGTACATCCCACTGCTCGCCAACCATCTCGTGCCATGCACACCAAGCTGTGTGCCACTCCTCTGATACCGGTAAGAATCTGCACAAAGTGTATTTATTAATTTTTTTAGGAAAAACTAAATAAACATTTAATGCTTTAAATATGTTAGTTTCGTAAGTAATTACCTGGCGAGCCTGCATCGGTCCGAAAGACATATAACCACTCGACCCTGCACGAGAAAGCCTACGTCGAAGGGTCTCACCCCAATGGCCCGTGAGGTATACCGAGGCCCTGCGCCCAGTGTGACATCATCGGCCGTAGGAGGCTGCCACATGTGAAACTGTGGAGACTGTGCCTGGAGGTAATGCTCTAATTTAATTTATAAACCCTAATTTATAAACCCTAATTTAATTTATAAATCATAATTTAATTTATAAATCATAATTTAATTTATAAACCATAATTTAATTTATAAAACCTAAACCCTAATTTAATTTATAAATCATAATTTAACTTATAAATCCTAATTTAATTTATAAAACCTAAACCCTAATTTAATTTATAAACCCTAATTTAACTTACTCGCGTCGAGAAAATCAACAACCCGCACACGGCAATTCAATTTCCAAACTGAACCATAAACTCTAATTTTTATCAACTTCATCGCGTCGGGAAAATCAACAACCCGCACACGGCAATTCAATTTCCAAACTAAATCCTCTTAATTCTACAAAAAAATAAATTAATAATTTACGTAAACGTACCAGAAAAAATCTGATCGAGAGAAAGTTGGCCGAGAAAGAGAGAGAGAGGGTGGCCGAGAGAGGGAGAGAGGGTGGCCGAGAGAGGTGGCCGAGAGAGGGAGAGAGGGGCTGAGGTGGGGGGGGCTGGTTCGGGTGGCTGTCGGGTGGTGGTGGCGGGGTGGGGGAGGGGATGGGCGGCCGGGTAGAGAGGAGGAGAGACCGGGTAGGGGGCGGGGAATGGGAGGCCGGGGGTAGGGTGGCCGGGGAGAGGGGAGGCCGGGGGTGGGCGGGGCTGGGCGGGGCTGGGCTGGGGGGGGCGGGGGGGTGGCTGTCGGGTCGGGTAGGAGGAAGGGTGGGGGGGGGCGGGTAGGTTAGAGGGAGGGGGGAAGGGACCAGAGGGGGGCTGTGGGGAAATAAAAATTTCGGGCTTGAACTGCCCCATCATTGGGCGGTTGGGTATGGGGGGTGAACCGCCCAGTGATGGGGCGGTTTGGTTGAGGGAGGGAACCGCCCCATCATGAGGCGGTTAGGGCATTTTTCAAATTTTTTTCAAAATGAGGGTATTTTTATTATTTTTTTTTTTTAGGGTATTAATAAAAATCTCGGAGTTTTATAGTTTGATGGGACCGTCATATATAAGTCATATGCAACCAGCTCCGGTCTCCAAGGATTTTGTGTGGCAGTAGGAATATAAAACGTGTTGCTTATGCAAAAGTATTGTCACACACTTACTTACATAGTAACAATATACACGAGAAATTCACGAATAATTCGCAATTTATTCTTTTTTTTGACGTTTTCAAACCGAACTCTGAATAAAAAGCAAAAAAAAAAACGTATAAAACATTTTATTCACGAATAAAACGCGAATTACGAATCATTTCCGAATTATATCCGAATCACGAATTTTTGATCCCACCGAACCGAATCCGAACTATTCGTTTGTCACTATGTTTGCTTATATTATATAGGGAAAGGGATAGAAGAAGTAAGGGATTCGGAATCATTCTATTTCTATTGTCGGATCAACACATTGCATAGACTCCCTATTTATTGTAAATAGACTGAATTGGACAGATTTTGTTTAGATCATCAATCTGATTTATTATGATCGAGTTATATCATTTCAAATCATGACTAATCAATCAAAATTAAAAACTATTTAATCTAAATTTTATGCTAAATGGTCAGATTTTTACGGATTTGATGGGTTTCATTTAAAAAATATGTTATAAATACCAAGTAACAATAAGTTCTAATGAAAAAAGAATATAAAGAATAATATATATCATATTTGAACTAACAATAACATACAGTAAGGATTTGATATAGTACTATTCCAATCCGAAATTTTTATTAATAACATAAAAAAAAATCAAATTAAACAGATTAACATGATTTTAATCAAATTTTCAAAAACAACATTTATGTTGGATAATCTAGCTGAAGTTCAGGCCAATTCCGTTAGATTATCCAGGAGAATTACAAAGTTTGCATCGGAATTGGCCAAGATTTCCGCTAAATCATTCAGTGGAAATGTTATTTCTAGAAACTTTTCAGAAACTGACGTTAATACGTTTAATTTGATTTTTTTTTATCAACCCTACCTCTGTAGCATATCTTATGTCAGTATAAATCAATAGTTAAAATAAGAAATACGTAATAAACTCTTCTTGGCTAGGCAATTTTTTTTAGATAGAAGTTTTCGGTAATATTTAATCTCAAAAATAATTCTATGCTCGCAATCATTCGTCTTCACTCAACATGAATCTATTTTCTTGTCAAATTGTGTCACTAGCAATTTGTAACCACTGGTTCTTGACACATTAAGTGGATCTTTTATTATTTATATCAAAGATTTAAATAGCATTTACCGCGTCATAGCGGAACGGTTAAAAAAACAGCGCTATGCCCATATAGCGTTGCTATAGCACTAAATAGCGCGCTATAGCGCCGATAACGTCATAATTTTTATTGTCCGAAAACGCTACAGCGCCGCTATTTAGAATCCTAGTTTATATGATTAAAGTCCAAAGGTGCTATTTATTTTATTTTTTTCTAATGATAAAGTAATCTCAAAATAATTTATCAAAATTCTAATAAACTCTTCTATGCCCAACCTTTTCTCGGGTAGATATTCAAGTTGCAGGAATAATTCTACACTTACAATCACTCATCTTCACTCAATATCGGTTCATTACATCTTGTCAAATTGTGTCATTGGTCATTTTGTACCACCAAATATTGACACGTTAAGTGAATCTTTATTTGTCTAGACTCTTGATGATTGAAGTTCAAAGTGACTATTTTCTTCTTTATTTTTTTATTTTTGTTTGTATGCTTGAAGAGACATCTCATGGGACAGCAGAGAATCTTTCGCTATTTTGAGTATGACTTCCTTACTACCATTTTTTGATGTGATATATCTTTCTTTTGACATTCGAATCTTTGTTCTCATATCTATTTATCTTTTTCACTTTTTTGTGACTTTTTAATAATCTTAGTATTTGTCATGATAATAAAAGAGCTAATGTATTCGCTTTTATGATCTTAATATTCTTTTACAATTTTTATCAGCTCATTACCAGCACATATAAAGGACAAGGAAATATGTAAATATGAAAGACTGCATTTTTGTTTTGTAATGAATAGTAAAGAACTCGGCATATATATGGTCACATAGATACGGCCGCAGAGATTTTGCGGTTATCTTTTGTATAGGCAAAGTGCACTAATCATAGCATGTACGGATGCGGAATAGGGACGCCACAGGTGGGCCCACATTATGCGAAAGCCCACATTCCACTAGTCCATATCAATTCATTAATTTAGGCCGCTTGAAGTTTCCTTTCATGTAGGCCCGGTGGGCCCCCACCACCAACTTCCCATCCTAGATAACTCCAGGGACTTGATTAGAAACTCATTAATTTTCCTCATTTTGCTTGTGCGTTTTTACATTTTCATCCAACAAATATTGTGAAACTATTATCGTCCTTGTATAAGCTTTATGTTAATATTCTTTTAATTCTAATGTTTGGTAAATATATTTCAAAAATTTTGATTGAATATGTTAATAAGTTTAAAATAAAATTAATGTTTCACTGGCCCGTCAAAGTTTCTGTAGGATTATAAAATTTTGTACTAATTTTTCATTAAATCAGAAAATCTAACTTACTATTTGTCTCTAAAACTAAAGTAGCAAATTTGTATATTTGAATAAAGAAATTTAAATCGTTGAATTTTCTACCGACATGAAATGCCATATGAGAATATAGAAATTGTAATACATAAATTCATTCCCCATTTTATATTGTCCCTGATGCCTTTATTGGAAAAAAAAATAACTAAAAGAAAAATAAAATAAAATTTATTTGGTTAATTATGAATTTAAATAAGAGACTATGGTTATTGGTATCTTTTATTAACCTTAGTATATGAAATTTACTTTTTAACTTATTTTTTCCTTCATCATCATATGAAGTATAAACAAAGATGGTGTCAAAACAAAAGGCAACATCTTTTGGGTGTATCTGCAAACTTGTGAGAACCACTATATAACAACCTACCTTCGTTCATCACTTCCCCTCTTCCAAATACCCTCCCAAAACCGAGACATCATACCACACCGTCACTCTATAAACCAAAAAAATCAAACCATCTGAAACTGAAATAAAGGACCGATTGAATTACCCACATGATCACCTCCTCTCCTTGTACCTCCAACCGGTACGATGCACTCAACTCTGACAGGTACGAGCCGGTGATACCGGGTCTACCCGACCACATAGCCGAGCACTGCTTACTTCACCTCCCCTTCCCTTACCCCTCTCTCCTTCGCTCCGTCTCTCCTTCATGGAACAAGGCTCTTCTCTCTCCTTCCTTCCTGCTCACCAAATCCAAGCTTTCTCTTTCTATCCCACGCCTCTTTGTCTTCTCTTTCCACCCACAAACCCTCCAAATTCAATGCCAATCCCTCGACCCCGTTTCACACCAGTGGTTTCTTTTACCTCAAATCCCGCTCGCGACTCCGATTCACCCCTGTTACTTGGTTTGCGGCACGGTTGCATCCCGAGGGGAGATGTTCTTACTCGGCGGCGGTGACAACTGTTTGGTTTACCGTGCAATAACTAATACCTGGTCGGTTATGGGATCGATTACTGTACCGGGAGTGCCATTGGCTGTTGGTGAAGTTTCGGATGGAAGAATTGTGGCCGTCAACGAAAGCAGTGGAGAGCTCTCAGCTGAGATTTTTAATCCAATCACTGACAGGTGGGACCGGGCTGCAGTGATGCTTCAAGGAATTGAACGGTAAGAATTAAGAGTTACAACTCGAAAGTGAAAATAACTATTATGGGATGTTTACTCGGTGGAGCTGGGGTGCATAGCTGGCATCCGGTTGTGGACAAACAAAAGGGGCAATTTTTCAGTTATACCTTTGCAAAACATTAATATTTTTTTTGGGAAATTAGTGACCCAAAGATTGAACATTTGTTTCTACTTAAAAAAAAGAGGAATAAAAACCGGAGATGTATCATGTCAAAACACTCTATCAGTTGCTGGAACAACCCTGTCGTTAATAAAACCCCAACTTTAGAAGTATACTCTTCTTTAGATTTTGAGTCAATGATGCAATGATTGCCAAGAAACATTAGGAGTATTTTTATAGAAGTAGACTTGCTTCAACAGCATAAAAAATAGCAATTAAAGAATATGATAGTAATAGTGCCCATAGTCAAATAGATTGTTCACTTCATAAAAGAAGTCAAAACAAATTTAAAATTGGATTTTATTTGTTTACAAGTAGGGGTGACTTTGAGAGCTTAAAATTATTGTTTCAGAGAGTTCGATAAAAAAAATATATATATACACTCAATTCTTAAAAACTAATATTTTTTTTAGAAGAAACATCTCAAACAACAAAAAACATACAACTTTCATTCTAGCCTTGCAGTACTAATACATGACTAATTAAATTCCTTGACATCACAGATACGACGCGGCAACAATTAACGGGCGGGTATACCTAACAGAAGGGTGGGCATGGCCGTTCGACAACCCGCCACGCGGAGCAGTGTACGATGCAGCCCATGACACCTGGCAAGAAATGCCAAAGGGGATGCGTGAAGGCTGGACGGGATCCAGCGCAATCATAAATGGCACTCTCTACATTGTGACAGAATACGGCGACAACAACCTAAAATTGTACGACGAGACCAGGGACGAGTGGAGACCAGTGCGAGGCGGCGGGGTGCCGAAGGTGGTGCGGCGGCCGTATGCAGTGGTTGGTGGAGGGGATGAAGGGAGGTTGTATGTAATCGGCAAGGGATTGGATGTGGCGATTGGATGGGTCGAAAAGGCGGAGGTAGGAGAGGAAAAGGTGGAATGGGATGTGATCAAGGGACCACAAGCGTTTACCGAGCTCCTCCCTTGTAATGCGCAAGTGTTGCGATTGTAGATAGCTAGTTAGGATTGATATGTCAATGGTGGAGTTTTGGTACAGATCAAAATATTCGGATTGCGGCGCCTCTAGCTTATACCGGTTGAATTGTGCTGATGGTGAGTTGCCTGATGGCGCAAGATGTGTAAAGAGATGCTTGAAGAGAATCTAGCATCAACTATATATGAATCTATGTTCTTAGGAGGATACTTCTTGGCGTATACATCATACCGGTTTTTTCTGGAGTTGTAAGGCAATTCTGAGGAAATGTGAGGGTGGTTCTATAAATGAATCTGTATTAATTTTTCCCTTTTTCCAGAGAAATGTTGGCATTGTAAAAATTTACAGGGTTCTTTTTTCCCCCTACGAGATGTTGCTAAACATCTCTATAGGGATTGATTTTACTTTATTGTAACTGTACTTGTTTTTTTTTTATGAGTGTAATTGTACTTATTGGTTCCAAAAAGATTTACTGGTAGCTCTTGGGATAAATAAAAGCACACCAAGTAAAAAATTGTCTTTTCTAAGGGCTAAATTGATATAATTTTTTTAATCAATTAATGAAACCTAAAAAGTCTTGACAAATGTCATCCACCAGCTTTTTCTACAAATAACCGACATTTTTAAAAATACCCCAAGTTAATTACAGATTAATAAATTTGCTCACGGTTGCCTAACAATTTTAAATATGCCCAAACCGGTCATTAAATGGCCGGTCCCAACTTTACTTAATTTTTTTTTTAAGCCACGAGAGCCTACAAATTATATTATAATATACTTGCTAGAAAAAATATAATCAGTTATACTTCTTAGAACGAGTCTTGAAGGTACATGGAACAAAGTCATCATCAGATTCTGCCGGATCTGGACCAGTCACATCAGACGGAGTTGCAACTTTACCAGCATATGTACACGGAACGAACTCATCATCCGATGCTAGAGGCTCTGGATCAACTTTCTTCTTTTTTGAAAAATAGCCGTAGGGGTTTTCCACAAAGTCATCGTCCGAAATTGGCAATGACTTTATATGTCCCTTACTTCCCAGTTTGCAATATTTACATTTATTTTCTCCCTTATTTGTACCTCGATCAATAGGTTACTTTATCTCGGTTTTTACCTTGATCTCTTTCTTTTTACCCCGATCACTTGACCCTCATCTCGCTAGGCCACGATTGGACGACTCATCTCGCTCTCTATTGTTCATACCTTTGGCCCTTAAAAATATCGCCTTTTTCGCCAATGAAATCGCTTTCTTTTTCTCTCTAACCATTTCTCCCTTCTAATTATACCGATTGGAGGTAATTGTGAGGGGGGGGAGAGAAAGATGGGTATTTATAGGGTCGAAATCAGGAGACCGGCCATTTAATGGTCGATTTTCCTTTTAAATAGAGACCGTCCATTAAATGGCCGGTTTGGATATATTTAATAAAAAAATGTAAATACTGCGTCCCAACTTTATTTCACTTAAGTCCAATAAAAACAAAATGATACAGGAAAACACTACAAAAATATACTTTATAAGCATAGCCTGGAAGAGGTCCCATAAAAAATCAGAATGTCCAGGGCTCAATCTATAGTCTTTTTTTTTTACTTTAATATTTTGCGTAAGTTTTTTCGGTTTAGTTATTATGTTTTAGTATAATTTAGCATACATGGTGTTTTCTGTTTGGGTTATGTTTTACTATATTTTAGCGTACTTAGTATTTTGCGTAAGTATGTCAGTTTGGTATATTTTAGCGTACTTATTATTTTGCGTAAGTTAGAACAACGAAACATAGAACAATAAAATAATAAAACACGAAACATATAACAATAAAATACCAAACATAGAACAATAGAATAGTAAAACACCAAACATAGAACAATAAAACAACAAAACCATAAAAAATAAAAAAATCAGCACCGCCACGGAGAAGGGGACCATCGCTCAGCTGGAACTCCGGCGTTCGCTCGCTGCGGCCAGGCTCTATCTCTCGGTGTCACCACATGAGCGTCGGCCTCTCTATACATCCTATCTGCTGTCAGACCCGCACTGAAGTGCTCCCGCAACCTCCTAATCCTTAAGTGGAATTTCGATGTTCCACTCTTCTCAATGAGGAAGTGAGGATCAGCCCCCAAAAGCTCCTCAATCTGAGCAGCAAACGCCGTGCTGTCAGATACGCCCAGAGAACTCACGTCCTAGAGAGTCACTGTCATCTCTCCGAACGGCATGTGGAACGTGTGCATCTCGGGTCGCCATCTCTCAACCAACCCTGCAATGAGAGACGCGTTAATGATGCCACTCCCAGTCTGCAAGATGACCACCATCTGGTTGAGGCCTAGATTGACGAGGTATCGGTCCATCGCCCTGTAGTACAGCAAATGAACGCACCGCAGCTTCACATCTAAAAGAAATTTATCCTACATTGACAAATTTAATTCACATGGTGTTAACACATCAACAATTAAACTTAACGAAATTTAAAAAAAGAAAGAAAAAAACATACCTCACGAGAAGCCAGTGAGACCCGGTGATCGCGATGGGGCACCCACAGAAGAGGACTGAAATGCTCTGTGCTGTCAATCCTGATCGGCTCGTCAACTATAGGTGATAGTGGACGAAGCCTAGGCCGTCCTCTAACCATCCTAATTTCAATAATAAAATAGGCTTAACAACGGTAAAAACAGCTAAAAAAGGCTTAACAACGGTAAAAACAACTAAAATAGGCTTAATTACGCTAAAAACAGCTACAATAGGCTTAATTACGCTAAAAACCGATAAAATAGGCTTAATTACGCTAAAAAAAGCTAAAATATGCTTAATTACGCTAAAAACAGCTAATATAGGCTTAATAACGGTATAAACAGCTAAAAATAGGCTTAATTACGCTAAAAAGGGCTAAAATAGGCTTAATTACGCTAAAAAAAACATCTAAAACAAGCTTAATTATCCTAATTATGCTAAATTGCCATAAATTAGGCTTAATTGTCATAATTATGGTAAAACATCATAAAATACGCTGAAATATGGTCACCAATGCTAATTATACTAAATTACAATAAATTGTCCTAAATCATAAACCGTAAACCCTAAATTTGGCTAATTACACTAATTACTCCCTAATTACAACAAATTATTCTAATTTTGGTAATTACTAACAAATCCTAACATTACACAACCATTTTGCACTACAAAAAATATTATAATAAATTAGAGGGACTTACTTGCAAATCTGGAAAGAGAAGGAGAAATTTGAGAGAAATGGCTCAACCGATGAGAGATAGTGTAAAATTTGAGATAATGAATTGTGAGCAAATGGGATGGGAGTGGGTAACAATTTATAAAACCGAATTATGGGCGGGATCGGCCATTTAATGGCCGGTTGGGAAATTTAGTCGGGACTGGCCATTTAATGGCCGGTTGGGCAGTTTAATCGGGACCGGCCATTTAATGGTCGGTTTGGGCATTTTTAAAATTGTTAGGCAACCCTGGACAAATTTATTAATCTGTAATTAACTTGGGGTATTTTTAAAAATGTCGGTACAAATAATAAGGAGATTTCCATATCAAAATTTTAATGTGCGCGCAGGTGTTAAATCTTCGCTTAACATCATTCATAGGAGCAGCAACAAAAAAGAAATAATCAGCAAGGTTGAATTTTCCTCAGTTTGTTTCATATTAAGGTCTCTTTGATGTGATTTTTGAGCTTATCTATTTGGTATGAGTGGTAGGGTCTATGAAAACCAATCTTACGGTGGCAGCCACGCACTTACGAGTTCATTCCTTCTCCAGTGTATACAACTGGAGAATTCCATTTGTCTTCTTATGAACTATCACAAGCGAATAGTAGTTCCTTTGGAATTTAAAAGCTTCTTTACAAGTGTACAACTATTTTCTTGTTTACACAGTAACAACAACAATGACATCTTGATAGTGGTAAAACAACATATAGCGCCGCCGCCTTGGGCTGCTTTATTTGGTAAAAGAAGAACAAATTTAAATTAACCTCCTACTAAATTAGTACATTATGAGGAATAAATCATTGACTCACATATACCTAGAGTGAGAGTGAAATTTTTGTATAAAATAGTATAACATTATTAGCCATAATCTATGATTTACTATAACAGTATTTTAAGTTTGTGATATTATTATTTATATTTAATGTATCTATTGTTACTTATCAAGTCTGAATTCCATTTATATGTAACTTTTTTAGGAACCTCCTAACTGTCATCCAAACCCATCCCCGAGATGCCCCCGAACTATCGGATCTTTTAGAATGTCGGTGCCTTGTTCAACCCTTTACAGTTATGTTTACAATCTTTTAAATTACTACTAGCAAGTCTTTAAATCTAAAATATAACTTATAAAATTTTGATTTTTTACAATTGACAATTTTGACCACGACAATCTTCTAGAAGGCCGGTAATACCTTTCCAGCACGGCTTCTCAAGCCCGTAGACACTTTAAATTTTCTTCTCAAATTTTTAAACATATGTCTACAATCTTTTAAAGTATTTGTGTCAAACCTTTAAACCTTACATATAACTTATAAATTTTTTTACAGTAAAAGCTCACAGGCACTACAAATTTTTCTTCTCAAGTCTTTAAACCTTTGTCTATAATCTTTTAAAGTACTCGGATCAAGCCTTTAAACCTTACATGTAACTTATTAATTTTGTTTTTGACAGTAAAAGTCTGTAGGCACTTTAAATTTTGCTTCTCAAGTCTTTAAATCTTTGTCTGCAACTATTTAAAGTATTTATGTCCAGCCTTCAAACCTTATATGTAACTTAATTATAAAAAAAATTGACAGTAAAAGCCGTAGGCACTTTAAATTCTATTTTCCAAGTCTTTAAACATCTGTTTACAACCATTTAAAGTATTAATGTCAAGTCTTTAAACCTTACACGTAACTCATCATTTTTTTACAAGTAAAAGCTTGTAGGCACTTCAAAGTACAATATTTATACATACTTATAAAGCCCTTAAACCTACGCTGCTAGCCTTTAAACCTTGCATATGAAGTATTTAAACCTAACATATTAAGTTTTTATATAGAGCATATTAAGAAGAAGAAAAAATAGTGACGCGAATATAATTCAAAAGTACTTCATTATAGATCTTATTTGAAAAATAAAATAGAATAAAAGACAGATTCACAAAATTCATCACAGATCGTCGGAAAAATGGATGAAAATAATCAGAGGAAAAAAAAACTGGTTGAAAGAAATCTTTCATTTTTTTTTGGCTTGAAGACAAATTGAGAGAAAAAAAAGTAGTTAAGAGTTGAACTAGTTAGAGGGCGCTCGGGATGAAGACTTGGAGACAAAACTTGGGTGGATATTTTAATATTTAAGATATTTTCTCTTAATCATGTGACTGCTTCAATTTATATTATACAGTAGCAATGGATAATTATGCTATGTTTGATTTGCTTCTTTTGATTTGTTCTCTTCTTATTCTTCTTTTCTTTCCGGTAATGGATACGTTCAAGTTTTTTGAGAGAGCTACATTCAAGTTTTGATGTATAATTCAGCATGACCTACAATATAGGATATATATGGTAGAAAATATTAGTAAGAAAATATGTATCACAATCTTCCAGACTAGTCAAATATCTCATTTAATGTATAAAACTTTTTTCCATCTCCAAATTACATAACAAGAATATCCTTTTTCTGGATAAAAAGAAAAATAACTTGAACTCTCAAATTTAATTATTAATCATCAAGATGTACATTGAAAAGTATGTGTATTAGAATTATCATTTCTTGCTCCTATTTATTTAGGAGGATTCAAATATTTTGATTCTTTGTGTCTCCATTGCATATCTCTATTTAAAATTTTAATAATTCAAAATTTAAATCTTAAATATCAAAATAAAAATATTAGATATTATTTACATCATTTTCTCAATGTACATGTAAAAGATTATGAGATGTCAACTTTGTTTAACATTGATCTAATCCAAAAATGAAGGCATTAGAAGAACTTGTCTTTGGTCTAGTAGCAAAGACACATGGTTCTCATGTGGGAGGTCATGAGTTCGAAACTCACAAAATGAGAAAATCCTCTATAATATATATAGGGTTTGAAATTGTGTTGGATCACTTGATCTCCAATCCATGATTTAAAAAAAAAAAATTAAGGCATTAGAAACAAGCTTTGAAAAAAAAAAATAATGGTCTTTTATAGCGAGATATTATTTAACGATTTAATTAGTTCAATTATAATTTATCATCATTTGAGTGCGTGGTGTCTTTACAGAATTTTAATACTGAAGGTTCTAGAAAAAAAATTAAACGGTTCAACACGAGTTTAATTGTATTTTAAAAAAGAAGAAGTTAGAAACGAAAACAAAGTGTTGCACTTCTAGATTTTTTTATTAAAATCTGGTCTCCTTCTGGTCCCAGTTTATGAATTGAAATATCATGGATTTCCCATACCCTTTCGGAACTGGAGATGAACATACAGTTGCTAGTTGCAGATTACAGCTCAAAAAGGTGAGGTGTGCAGATTGGTACCACATCGTTTTAAATATTAATTATTTTGCCTCCACGTTGTTTTCACCTAGTGCAAGTTGGCCTTTTCTAATTAATTTGATGGTGAATTATAATTCATGCATCTTTTGTTTAAATCGATGACGATATGTATTATTTGTATTTTTTTAGTGTATCTAGTTAAGAATGATTGTGCAAATCCATGACAGAGATTGATCCAAATAAACAGCACACTCAAGATGGGTTGATAACGACCAAAATTACTTTTTTGGCGTATTTGTTTAGTTCTTTCAAAAAGGGCATATTTTATTTGAAGAAGAAATATGAAAATGTAAAGCAAATAATATATATTAACATATATTTTCAAAGTATGCTTGGCATCAGAGGTGGATTCAGAATTTCAATCAGGAGTAGGCACAAAATACTTATAAGAGTACAAATTTCGTCCAAAATATTGAAAATTATAAGAGTAAAACTAGGGTGTGATGTGCTCACCAAACTCTTTGGTGAGCATAACTCTATAATTCATCGGATTTACTTCAAACGAGATGAATCCAAACCGTTGAAACCGATATACTTCACGAGTGATGTGCGTACATGCAAAATTTTAAATTTTTTGAATTCATTTAGTCTAAAGTCAAGTGGTCAAAATTGATGAAAAATAAATGATCCAAAATGAAGTTTTAGAAGTTATTTTAATGCATTCATTTTTTTTATCAATTTTGACCGCTGGACTTTGTACTAAATAAATCCGAAACATTCAAAATTTTGCATGTATGCACATCACTCGTGAAGTACATCGGTTTCAACGGTTTGGATTCATCTCGTTTGAAGTGAATACGGTAGATTATGGAGTTATGCTCACTAAAAAGTTTGATGAGCACATCACACCCTAGTTCTACTCAAATTATAATAAATAGTATTCTTTTACATATAAAAAACAACAAATATATTAATATCTAGCTAGCCAAGTCAAGTCAATGACGGTAAATCAAGCCTGCCTCTATGGGTCTTCATATTTTAAAACTGGAGTGTATTGAGATATATTTTAAAATCGAGCTTGCCTCTATGGCCATATATCGGGATCATAATGAGGGTCTTGTTCAACACTGTTAACCTCATGAAAGGGATTGAAGTCTAAATTAGACTTGATTTGTCTTGCTTCTTGTGAAGAACCAATTGGAGGTTTAGATGTCATGTTAAAATACTTGTTCATTTTTAATACCTTAAAATGTAGAATTCAAGGTTAAGATAAATTACTAGATTATAAAAATTAAAGTCCTTGACCAAATTAACATATTACCAAATAACTAAATTTTCAAATTAAAGTTCTTAAAGTCCTCTGTCAATTATCAAATTATTAATTAATCCTAATTCACAGATAAAAAAGAAAAAGAAAAAGAGTTTGATCACTTACTGAAGAAGAATCAGAGAAGGGAAAGAATCGAGAAGAGTTGAGGTCGGAAAAGGAAAAGAAAAGAGTCCAGGTGGAGGGCCGGTTTGGACGAAATGAGGGATCGCGATGAAAATCGTCTTTTTTTGCTCCTTTGGTATCAACTAAGATTTTCTAAAAACATGTGTATAAATAAAATAATATAAGGAACAAGAGTGAGACTATGGTAATATGCATATTACACTGTGGTCCGTGTTATGGACTCATATATTCGTATTAAAGTTTAGACGGTCAATCCAAACTGTTTAACATGATTTTTATATAAAAATGTATTTGCATACCAAATTTTATATATTTTTTAATATTTTACTATTTTTTTAATATTTTAAAAATAGAAATACATCTATGGTCGATCTGTAACATACGTACTAGCATAGCCTCTCTCTAAATTGAGAAATTTAACATAATACCCTTCCTTTTCAAAACATAGAACAAAATACTTTTCTCTCAACTTTTTTAACAAAATGCCCTTTGTGGACCTCATGTTTTCCATCTCTTCACCTCCCTCCCACTCCTTTCTATTTACTCCCTTTCATCCATAACACATTTTTCCAAAGTTTTCTCTCAGGACTTGTGTTTTATTCAGCTCAAAAAGGAAATAATATTTTTGAAATTCTTTTAATTTTCACATGTTATATTATCGACTAAGACTGATGCGCGTGTAGCTGACACTTAAATTAAATTTCAATTTTACTATATAACGCTAGAATTTCTTTTTTCTGTTCTCACCAACATGGTTATATTTTAAAAATATTGTCCCATAAAGAACTTAATTAATTATTTTGCCACATCGGTAGTTAGCTTATATATATTGTGTATTTCATGTTTTGGTTGATTAAAACATGTTTTCAGCATGTTTGCTTGAAATAACTAGAAAAAGATTAGTAAAATATCTTATATATTATAAGCTCAATTGCCTAAAAATAACTATTAAATATTTACACATATGTATGGGACATGGAAGAACATTTGCAAAAACAATGAATATAAAATGAAAATAGATGTCTAGTTGGAAAGAATTAGCAGCCAACTGTTCAAAAGAACTTTACATTTATAAAAATTATAATTACATTGTTCTTGTTACATGGAACTAAAAAATATTTACATAACTAGTGGGTAAAATTTTGAAATATGTGTCCAATTATAAAACATAATACATAAATGTTGACGCGTACACAATAAATATTAAAGGAACTGTAAATCTAGAAATGTATGACATTGTACTTGTTAAATCGGACAAAAAAGAAAAAAAAATTACAAAAAAAGATGAATATATATCGAAATAATTGGGGATGCTAACATTAATTTAAGTTATTTTCATATCCGATCAGTCATTCATATGATTCTCTGCAACAAAAGAAAAGACATACAACTTTCCTTTCTGATTTTAGCAAATAAAATTTTACACTGAATTTTTTATTTCTAAATCAGTTATAATAGATAAAAAATGATTCAAATTGTGAATGAGATCACATTTGTATTTTTTTTTATTTAAACAAAGAATAGAAGAGAATAAATAGGAAAGAGTGGGAGGGAGGTGAAGAGAGGGAAAAAATGAGATCCATAAGGACATTTTGTTAAGAATTTTAGAATGAAAATATTTTGTTCTATGTTTTGACAAAAAAAAGTACATTCTGTTAAATTTTCTCTCTAAATCAGAGAAATACGACAAAACATTGAAAAGTAAACCGAGGGATGTTTGGAAATTAAGTAGGCTGCTTCCAGCAAAGCTTTATGCCTACCTAATTAGGCCAAAACCTTTTCGACCTTCTACCAAATGCGAATGACTTGTATGATTGTATTGCTTTGATCTTGTGACGGTTCGTATTTTTTATTTATTTATTGTGACGTGCAGTGATAATGAGTGTTATGTGATTAGTTTAATAATTTTTTGTATTATAGTATTTTAGTTCAAATGTCACATTTTTTTGCCTCCATCTCGTCTTCATTTTTAATTTTCTAATAATTTTTTTTTAATTTATATGTTAAAATAAACCGTTAGATGTGATCTATATTATTTTTGAAAAAATTAATGTCCAGAATTTATCCATATTGGAGTTTTTTTGTAAACTATTGATATTAATCAAAACAAAATCGAAATATCATTTTTTTTACGTGTGAATAAAAAATATGATATTGATCAAATCTAACTATTTTATTTTGATATTTAAATTTTAAATTTTAAGCTATTATAATTCTAAAAATGAAGAAATAAAAGAGACACAAACAATGAAGGTATTTAAAACCTCCACAGTAAAAGTATTCAAATTTAAAGAGATTAAAACGACCAAAGTATTAAAAAAAATATCATGCATCCTTCTTTGTTGAGTAATTTTCTAAAAGTGAGATTTTCCAGTGCATAGCTTAAAAGTCCTTTCTAATATGTATACAAAGAGAGGGGGAGAGAGATAGAGATGAGCTACGGTGCGATGAGAAGTAAGAGTCTTCTTATACTTTTCACTTATATTTTACGATTTAAAATTTAAATAGTCGATCTGAACCATCAACATAATTTCTATATTAAAATATACTTGGTAACTAAATTTCACATTCTTTTTTAGCATTTTACTATATTTTTAGAAGTTTTGAAAATCATTGTTTTTTACTAAAGAAAACAGTAATTTTCAAAAATTCTAAAAAATAGTAAAAAATAATTTTAAAAAATATAAAATTTGATATCCAAACACATGTTAATGTAGAAATCACGTTGAATAATTTGAATCAACTGTTTGAATTTTAAAAACATAAATATGATCTGAAGTAAAACAAAAGCTCTACTTTTCAAAACAACGTAGTCCACACAAATTCGGATCACCCTAAGGTACCCGACTCAAGCAAGTTACAAACGGACTGTCCAGAACCGGTCTTGTAACTTGGTACAAATCTCAAAACGGACTTCTATGGTTTCTATAGGCACCATATTGACTTCGACTCGGATGGAATTAATCGAACCGTCCGTTTGTAATTTGCTTGAGTCAGGTACTTTGAGAGAACAAGGATTCCCAACGAATCAGGAGCCTTGCAAATTATTTGAGGCCGCGTGTCACAAGTTAGAAGAAAGCCCAGGGTATCCTCTGAGATATCTCAACTTTTGCGTGACCGACGTGTCCGGTGCCTATTCGGGGATAGTGCAGGGTACCAGTATTATTTGTGATTTGAGATTCGTGCAGAATGTATATGAACGGTTGAGATTTTCCAAAATAACACGTAAAAGTTGAGATATCTCAGAGGATGCGAATTCCATATTTATGCTCTATTTGACTGTTTCCCCAGTCCGCATCCTATGCGGTAATGGAATATATGAGTTTAAATTCGAACCGTCGATCAAAATCCAGGACAATCCGGCCTGAGGTGAATGTATGAGGCCCTTTTCAATATTCATGTCCGAGACTCCGAGCATATCGAACGGTCTGGACCTAACAACAAAATATGTGTTACCTCAGGTGATATGAATTCTTGATGGCCCTATATATAGTAATAGTATCCAGCCTTGCGTACGATTTGGCCCACCACGGCGAGCCTCACTCGATCAAAACTGGAGACGTCCGTTTACCTCAGGGTCCACGCGTACGGCTTTATTTTTTTACCCACTGTTTATGACACATTTGCACCCCACAGCAATATTTCCGGTCCAGCTTATAAGATGGATCAACCGATCAAGCCCTTTGATTTTGAACGGATGTGCTGGATATTTTTTATTTATTTTCGCAGTATTTTCTTTTCAGGTTATTTTTAGATAATTTGTTGCATTTTAAAAATGTTCCTTGTATGCATATTTTATTCTCTACTAAGACGGATGGATTTTTTTTAAATAAAAATCATACTAGAAACTAGAAGAATCCAATGTATTTTTTTGTTAACGAAATTTGTTGGGTTGCAGGACAGAATTTTTTTTTGTCTAAGTTTTAAGAAAAATATTTTTTATTGGATAACAAATAAAGCTGCTGTTGATATCTTTTTCGAACACTTTAAAAAAATTATATTTAGTAGAAAGAGTTTAAACATGATGCCCATACAATTTACACATTTTCTATTCTAACTTGCACATGCTAAACAGCAAAATAATTACTAAAAATAAATTTGCTGAAAATGTAATATTAATCTGTTATCATTCATGTACTTAAATTATAACTAGTATCGTACCCGTACGTTGCAATGATGACATATTATAAGAGAACAAAAAAAATATTCTTATACAAAATGACATATTTTCATAAAAAATAGATCAATTAAAAGAATAATTATTCAACAATAAAAAATGGACCAACATATTCGCATGCAAATGTAAAACTCATTTTTAGTGACATACCTATGAGTTTTTTCTTTTATTGGTACATAACATTTTTTTTGTTATGTTGATTAACGGGTAAACAAGAGAAAATAAATCATCAAAATATTATTTGTTGTCATATTGTGACTCTGTTATTATTATAAGGGTTGTCCTCGTCTCCCTATAAATTATATAATTTGTGTACCTAAAATAGAGAATAAAATCATATTTATTTAAATGAGATCATTAAATAACAAATAACATTCATTATACGATATAAAAAATGGAAAGAAATGATCAAGACATGACTTTGATTGTCTGGGTTTTCATTATAATTCTTAATGAATTTGAGAAAATTGATCATGAACCATAGTGAGTCATGCTTGATTGTGGAGTAAAGTTACTCCGGATTAAATTGCTTACTCCAAGTTTAGATGAATTGAATTAATAATGTTTGGTTGGAGCTTAATGGAGTAAGTTGACGAAGAGTGACAAAAATATATGTTGGATTTAACTTTAATCACCCAGAGAGATTGAATAATTTACTCCGGATTAACTCAAATATTATTCCATCTTAATCCTTCAAATTTACTCCTTGTTTGGCTACTTAAACTCTTTACTCCACCACTTACTCTACAACCAAACATGACCGAAATGATTTTCAGTTTTAACAATTGTGTCTATAAAAATATATGTTCTTCTTCTAACATTGATAGATTTTTTAAAAAAAAATTTGTTTGTTGCACATAACTTCATAATTTTATAGATTTGTGAAAAACAAATGAGATGGTATACTTTACTGCTAACACCTTGTTTGGATGGAGAGTAGAGGAAGTAAGGGAAGGTGAAAAATAGAAGGGAATGGAATAAAATAGTAAGGAAGATTAACATATTTAACCTCTTCGTGTTTGGATGATTAATGAGAGAAAGTAAATTTAATTTTTCTTTCCGTCTTATTTCTTGTTTAGTTGATTAAAATTTAGAAGATTAATGAGAAGTAGGTTTGTAACAAAAAACTTGTATGAGAAATATATATGTAAGATATAGGGTTGAGCATTTGTGCTATTTTTTTAAAAATATTTGCAACAAATTATTTCTTTCCATCCATTACACCTCAAATCGGAAGGGAAACCGATTCTATTAATTACAATGATACAAGGTTAAACCTTTAACCTCCTATATCCTTCACCTCCGACATAATTTTATCAACCAAACACGATTCGACAGAAAAAATTTCTTTTCTTTCTATTCCCTCCCTTCCTCTACTCTCCATCCAAACAAGGTGTAAATGTTGCTTTTAGTGTTAATACATCATTACTAATTAAGGCAACATAAATGGTAAATATGGACAATGACAATAGCAATATTGGATAAATACATTCTTTATCACAAGAGTATCAATTATCAATTAATCCAAAAATTTCTTAAATGACATTTTCAAAAAGAAAATAAATAAAAATTAAGATAAGACAGATTAAATAAACTTGTTGCGAGTATGTACAGCGAGTACGTATTTAAATAAATTTAAACTTCTATACGTAAACATATAGAATTAAAAGAAAACAAACTATTTGATCGGATGACTGATAATCACCGCCAACAACATCTAGTACTTAATATTAATATTAGAGGAGATATTCAGTCGATTGAGCATAAAAAATGCCGATACCAAACTTGGAAAATCATGTCGTGAAGCACATGATCCGACTCTTGTAACCCTATTTATCCCTAGTGAGTATGAAACCTTATCAATCTTAAGAAAAATATAAAGAATGAACCCACAATATGAGTGACTATTCGGAAAAAATAAATAAACAATTTATCTCTAGCGAGGATGAAACCTTAATCAATCTTAAAATTTCTTCCTTGCTTATAGTACAATTACAGCTCTTGATTTGCTTGAATGTCTAATTAAGCACTTGGGAAAATCTGTCATGTGATTTTGGAATTTTGATTGATTTCATATCGTAACGACAAAAGACAAAATAGCGGTTGCGAGGTTTATAAGCAAGTCATTGTTGCATGACAACACATAAGATACTGAAATAAAGATTTATGTATAATTCTTAAGTCCATCTAGCCTAATTAGTTGGATTTAGCTTGCATCACACTAATTGTAATTAAAAAGATCCTATGAGATTTGAATGAAAAATAATATAACCAAAGCAAAATATTGGACTAGTAAATATGCTGACGTTCAAATTATTTATTTTTCTATTGAAGTAGTGTGTAAGATTAGGACTGGCAAAAAAGTCCATCCCTCGTGGTATGTTTGGGATGTATTCCGTGGTTTGATTGGTAGAAGCTTGATAGTTACCGTTCCGAGTTGTTACCGAGTTAGCTGGTTCAATTTAGAATTGGTGAGTTTGAGCTGAGCCTAGCTCGGTCGGACCAGCCCGCTTATGTGAATTTGTGTGAATTTTATGATGTATTTTGGATTTCATTATCTAATTTCTTTGGAGTACTGTCCTAACAATGTCCAATGAACTATTACGTACGAGCCAACTCTAATTAAAAATCGATATATTTTTAAACTGATTATACTTTCTTAGGAGTAGAACTAGGGTGCTCCTAAGCTCACCAAGTCCTTCGTGAGCACGACTCTAAAACCTATCGAATCGACTTCAAACGACATTTTCAAACCATTAGATGTTCAATCTATATTAAAATGTGCTTGGAGACCAAATTTTACATTTTTTGGAATTTTTTTACTATTTATTAAGATGGTTTGAAAATTGCTGTTTTTATTAAAATTCTGCACCATTGGAAAACAGCGATTTTCAAACCATCTTAATAAATAGTAAAAAAATTCCAAAAAATGTAAAATTTGGTCTCCAAGCACATTTTAATATAGATTGAACATCTAACGGTTTGAAAATGTCGTTTGAAGTCAGTTTGAGAGGTTTTAGAGTCGCGCTCACGGAAGGGCTTGGTGAGCTTAGGAGCACCCTAGTTCTACTCACTTTCTTAGTCTCAACTCTCTCTCTCAATTAATTAAAAAAAAATTAAGTGTCTAATCAGTCACACGTCACAATTTGAACAGGGTATATTCTGAAATTTTTATTTTCCTTTTAACTTTCGTCATGTTATATTTTCTAAAGATAAGTTTTGAGTAGTCAAAGTTTCATCCCAGAAAAAAAGAAAGGATAAAATAGAATTATACCATGAATCTCAAGTGGGAGAGGCTACATCAGTGTCAGTGATGTAGAGTAGGTAGATTCACAGATAGCATGAATCAGTAGCCAGTTGTCTTTGTCTTTTCTTGGCAAAGAAACATCTATTTTCCAAATTTATTTAATTAGGTTCCAGGAAATCGTAGCTGTTCATAGCCAATCTGAAAAAGACATTTAATGCAGAGTAGAACTAGGGTGTGATGTGCTCACCAAACTTTTTGGTGAGCACAACTCTACATAAATTATCGGATTCACTTCAAATGAGATTAATCCAACCGTTAAAACCGATGTACTTTACGAGTGATGGGCGTACATGCAAAATTTTGAATTTTTTGAATTCATTTAGTCTCAAGTCAAGTGGTCAAAATTGAGAATTTTTTGAATGCATTAAAACAACTTCATTTTGGATCATTCATTTTTCATCAATTTTGACCACTTGACTTGAGACTAAATGAATTCAAAAAATTCAAAATTTTGCATGTACATGCATCACTCGTAAAGTACATCGGTTTCAACGGTTAGATCCATTTCGTTTGAAGTGAATCCGATAGTTTATGTATAGTTGTGCTCACCAAACTCTTTGGTGAGCACATCACACCCTAGTTCTACTCTTTAATGCATACCGACGAATATTCATTTTTTTTTTCTGAATATTATCATTTTATTTGCAATAAGTGTTTCTGTCAGTGGTCGCTATCTACTGTAACACACCGCTATTGCTTGCCATAAAATTTTGCTGACCTGACAATTTGAAGTGCTTTCCAATTCTCAGTAGATCGGAGAAGGTGGGAAAAAATTATTAGTCACAATGTCACTATTAGAGCTTTAATTACATTGACCAAATTTGCTTAAATCGTCTAGAATCTTATGTTTTCCTTTTTTATTGAAAATTTGTCAGAACGCCTTTATTCATTATGTTCAAATAAGTAAAATTAGGTGTTATTAAGTTCATCAAGTTTCTTATGTGAGTTTTTTTTTTATGATTAAAAACTCAGTAGAGGTTTTCTTTTGTGAGTTTAACTCTAAATTTTTTTGAATTGACATTAAATATTTGTTGCAACTGATATATTTCACGAGTAATGTGTATATATGTAAATTTTATAAAATTGTAACTTAATTTAGTATAAAATTAAACTGTAAAAAAAGAAAGTTTATAAGTTAATTTTAATACATTTACTTTTCGTACTTTATATTCATAAATGTAAATTTATAAATTTTGCATGTAAAAATCACTTGTGAGGTATGTTGGGGTTAGAAGCGGAAGCGTTCAAGGATTAATTTTATCGAACACCTTGTAGGCATACACCAATACCTGATAAATAGAGAAATATGAAAGCCAAACAAGAAGCCAACACAACAAGTAATTAATCACAAGAAAATAAAAGAGAGACACAAGATTTTACGTGGAAACCCTTTTGGGAGAAAACTACGGGTACAAATTCACTATATCAAGGAGTCTTACAAATACAAGGAGATAATCAAGCCATTAATACTCACTCTAACATTCATATACTAATATATGAGATTTCCAAGTGTATAGGTGAATTTGAATTAAGAGAGCAAAATCCTAGAGTGAGCTTGGAGAAGAAGAGAAGAACTCACGATCAAGACTTAGACTCAATCTCTCTCTGTCTCCGCTTATTTCAATTTCCAATCGAAAATGAATTTCTGTGTAAACAACAACATGGGCCAAAGACCTAATTTATTTTTGTCTTCACATTATAACAAGATAGATTGATTTCAACTGTTTAAATTTTTTATTTGAAGTCACTCTAATAGATTCTGGAATTGAACTCATAAAAAAAAATTGACGTGCTGAAAAACAGTCTAGTCCTACTCAGGTTCATATCCTTCCTACATTATATCAAACAAAATGATGGAAAAGAAATCTGGAGGTCTATGGAAGTGGCTATGTTTTACAATTTTGTATAAAAAAGAAATTACTTTTACTCCTAAATTAAATTACTCGTACTCATAAAAAGAATAACAATAGAAATAAACTATTTTCGAATCAATTGCTTAAAGTCTCTCCACTTGTAGTTTATTAATAAAATTGGTGGCTTGATCACACTCTAGAAGAAGTTGCTTAAGGTTATACTTTGTTGCAAAGCAGAAAGATGGAGTAAACTTCTTACTTTTCACCTAAGCTGTTAAATGAGATGTAAAACGAATAGTAAAATAGAATTACGATAAAATAAGTTAAATTATCTCTTTATATATATTAACTTCATATTTTGCATGTAGAACCAACTGTCATAAACATAGATGTATTTTTCAATCTCTTTTTTTTTTAGACAGATTAATTTAAATCATAACTTAAGCTGTCAAATAAAGTATGAAATTAAAAAGAATAACAAATTCTCCAAAAGCAAGGTAGTAAATGCACAGCTACCTAGAGCAGTGAAAAGAGTTATACTACAGTCTGGGCCTTGTCAAGTTGGGTTAGACTCATGTTCCATTACTTGATACAATTGATATTCTTTTTGGACCTGAATTTAGCCTGTTATTGGACTCTTCTTTCTTCCAAATACAAAAAGTTATTCAAAACATAATAAAAATAATAGATAATTATAAATAACCTTTTTATTGAGTTTTTTTAAGGTTGGTGAGCAGATAGCTCACTAACTTTTGTATTAAAAATTAAAAAGTCTCTTTTAGCGGGCACTATTAAGTTTAAAAAAAATTTAAAAAAGTCAGAACCACAGGCTTAATATAGTGGCATGAACTCTGTCTTTATGCAGACAAGTCGCGCGTTCAATTTTCGAATGATAATGATTGATTAAACAATTTATATTAATTCTAAACAATTTCTAACTAATTTTGGACATTTTGTAACATTTTATATTAATTTCTAACAATTTTTAAACAATTTTAAACTAAAAAGTTGAGGGACTTACATGTAAAAGAAGAGACGATCTGTTGGAGAAAGAGAGAAAGTGAGGAGAGAGTGACTGAAAATTTGAAATGAATGAGGTGAAAAACGGAAGGGCGGGGTACCCTCCAATATATAGGCAATACCAAACCGTCCCAGTGTGGGGCGGTTTGATACAAGCAACAGACCACCCAAATGTGGAGCGGTCAGGTATCAATATTAAACCGTCCAAACACAGAGCGGTTGGGTATTTTTCAATAAAAATTTAGTGTGGGGGCAGATGTGCTAATTTTTTTTAGGGTATTAATAAAAATTTCGGCAATAAAGCCTCTCTTCTTTTTAAATATTTATTGCCTAAGGATCTAAAAATAACGCATGCTTCTAATGCGATCGACTTAGAGGGCGATCTTGCTCTTCCAACAACTTTCCTTCAACCATTTTTGGTCTCTGCATCAAAAGAAATAGCATTCGGCCGATAGTGAGAATCATGAAGAAAATTTGGGTGGTTATGGAACAAGTACAGTATAAGTTTTGAGTGACGGTTTAAAATGCAATCAGCTCTTTCCAAGGATCAATATTAAGGTGCTTGTTTTCCTTATGAAAAAAATAATTGAATTTGATATATATTATATTTGCTTATGAAAAAAAATGCATACCTTTAGTTTGAACTTGATGATATTTTAGACTCAAATTTAGGCTTGTTGTTGAACTCTTCTCTATTCTCAACGTAATAATTTATTACAAAATATAATACAAATAATAGAAAACCAGAATGAAAATATTTTCTTAATTAAGTTAGCTTGTCATCCGACCACATGACATGTAACGGTGCATATTATCATGCATTATTTGGTGTTTTACTGCTTGCACGTAGCTCTAGACCAATGCCAATGATATAATAATATAATATGCAACATATAGTAATTTTTTGTAACATCCAATTAATCTTAGTAGCACTATGCTATGTCCCTATTCATTGTACAGTGCTAAGTGTTCAATCTTTCATTTGTGATACTTTTACAATGAATTCATATCCTCTGCATTAACTCAAAAGAGAATCTTTTGAGTTAATGAATCTCGACTGTTCAATCTGTTTTAAGATTCGTGTGAACTAGATCTGCACTAATATTAAAAAGTTCTTATGTTATAAACACGAGCCGGATTGGCTCTGTTTAAAATCGGACGGTTGAAATTCATTAACTCAAAATATTCCCTTTTGAGTTAATGCAGAGGATACGGATAAAAATTGTAGTCACTTTATGTACAACTTTTAGCAACCCTTGAGACCTCTATAAAGTAGCTCGAATGTGTTCCCTGCGACATGAAACCAAGAGAGAGACGGAGAGATCGAACAACTGCAGCAAAAACATTTCTCTTACCATTGGAGAATGTTGTTGACAGAGAGAATATTTGGTTCCTCTCTTTCTGAGTGGTGGATGAAGAGATGGAATTCGCATCCTCTGAGATATCTCATATTTTGAGTGACATTTTGGAAAATCTCAACCGTTCAAATACGATCTGCGCGAATCTCAATGCTCAAATAATACTGCGGCTGGCCCCTGCGTTATTCCGAATAGGCACCGGACACGTCGGTCACGCAAAATAAAAAGATGAGATCACATGCACTGAACCTTGCCATTGGAGAATGAGACCAACCTATTCATTATTTTTTAAATATCCCTGACTATTAAAGGATTTGAACCCTCAAAATAATAAAATATTGGTAGTCTAAATACATGCACATGTTAATTGTACGCAGACACATAATAGTTTTGAAATTGTTACAGTTGGGGACCTTAGAATCAGTCCTTTATAACTCAAGTCGTACTTGGTCCCTTAGAACCAGTTTTTTTTTTTTTTTTTTTTTTGTAAAAAAAATGTTGGACTTTTGTTATGAACTTATAATTATGGTGTTGAAAAATCTTTTCACAATATTTTAGAATTGACTTCTAGGCTCTAAACATTGCTAAATGAGCCGGCACATTTAACAATTTTAATTTTTAAGCAACTACGGCAACGCAAATTTAACAACTAAGGCAGCCAACAAGCGACCGTGCCCAACTTTGAAATGGATAATGTCCAATAGGCTCCTTGTTTCCAAATAAAATGGTTTGGGCCTACCTCTAAATCTGCAATCGCACGACCACAGCTGTTTAATTTTTTACATAAAATTATGGCCCAAAAAGACCGCTGCATGGTTTAGTTATGCACGTTAAATACTCCAAAAGGCTTGAAGTTTACATTGCCTGTTTAATAGAAGTTTACGTCTAGGGGTGTCAATGGGTACGATACGGGTAGGGTGGAAGCATTTTCATATCCATATTCATTAAAAATTGATCTTACTCATATCTTACCCTTACCCGTTAAGAATATGTTTTACCCTACCCTATCCGTACCCATTAAAATTAGCAGGTAACGAAACAGTAGCGGACGAATAACGAATAATACTAATATAATAATTTTATTATTTTTACAAATAAACCATCAAAACTCATCATGTCATACATATGCAATCACAATTACTAATATAAAAATCAAAATACAAATATGCAATCAGTTCTAACATAGAGTTTTTTATAAAGCAAAAAAAAATCAAAACCACAAATATCTCTTCTAACAAATATAATTCAATTCGTTACCTAACAAAATATTCAAATAAAAAAATAATATGTTTAACATGATATTCTTCTTACAACAAAAACATACAATTTCTCATAATATCATTATTAATAATATCTAATTATTGCAACGAAGAAGGAAAAAAAAATTCTCATTAGTTTGGTTAACGTGGATACAATGATAGATTAGTGTGGATACAACGATATGGAAAACAGAAAAATTAATAAATTGAATATAATATTTATATATTTATATATATTTTATTTTATATAATTACCCGTTATCTTACAGGTACAAAATAACCTTTACTCGTACCCATACCCAAGAAGCTAACGAAAAAAAAATCTTACCAATACTAATCTTATCGAATATAACACAGGTAGGGTAAATGGGTAAACAGGTGTCATTGACAACCCTATTTGCGTCTCTTCCCCTTGTGACCACGAAAACGAAACTATATAACGATAAAATCAATCTCTAGGGACTTTTGCCACACAGAAATGGCAAGGCGTTGGCAACTACCTTTTCTCTCTTCCCTCCCGTTTCTTTCAAAAATTTGGGCATTGGAGCCCATCGTGACACCAGCTAAATAGGAGGCAAACTGATTAAATACCCATGTATCATACTAAAGAACACAGCTCCAAAGATTTTCCACGTCAAAAATTAAAACACATTAAATGAAAATTTATGGTTGAATCAGGATGATCCGATGATGGCTGATGTGAGCTTCGGATGTTGAAATTACTGAACGCAAATGCACCCAATCTCCAAATAAAACAACGCATTATAACCCAAGAAAGAAAAATAAATAGCTTGCTAATGTTTTGGAGGGCTCACTATTCAGTACACCAAAAAAAAAATGCCAGAAACAGATACCACTACTGGTGCGACAATAAGCCATACATGTATTTCAAAAGTACAATACAGGTTGAAACTAAAATGTATTCCCCATAAGATAATTGCACAAAGATCACATCACCTGAAATAGATTTGGAAAAAAAATTGTGGTGAACAAAGGAGTTTGAAGTTAAAAACATGCACATTCAAAGTGAACGAAAGGAACAGGAATTGAAGGGTAGTTGTGTTTACATGTAGAGACCCTCAGGAACACCTTCCTTCTTTTTGAACATAACCTTCTCCTTTGCTTTCTTAAAGTCCACATGTGTAACCTATTATTTTGAAATAATCAAATAAACGGAGAATAATCAACACCAGAAACAAGTTTGCAATTGAATTTATGACAAGCCGTAACAACTGATAGGAGAGATTATGTACCTTCATTCGCCGCTCTCTCAAGGCAAGCAAGCCGGCCTCAGTACAAATTGCCTTGATGTCAGCACCGGAGAACTCATCCTTGGTCATGACAAACTCCTCTAGGTTCACATCATCAGCCAGTGTCATCTTTGATGTGTGTATCTGGGTCCCACCAAACAAAAACTCTCAGCATGAGCAAAAAGAGGAAGAAAAAAACTAAGTATATCAACTGGTTAGCTTAATAAGACCAGGCATGTTTGTGTCATTACTCATTGAATTTTGCTTGCTTCCATTTTTAGCATATCCACCCTACAACAGAAACTGCACATCCCCTTAATTTTTTGTTCAAGAAAAGTTGGAACTACCCCAATCCCCCCCCTTCTGCAAATAGACTACTGAAGTTAATCCTTCTTGCTTGATCATCTAGTCATCCAGGAGGAGAGAATGAGAGGCACTTTTGGCATATCTAACCATATCTACCAGACTGTGCTTTCAAGAATTTTACAGAAAACAAGATGATCTTGCCAAAACCATGTCAAAAAAATGGAAAAGAAAAAAAGAAAGCAACCCAGACACTCAAAGATGTATACCGTAAAGATGCGACGGCGAGTTTTGATGTCAGGAAGAGGAAACTCAATCTTCCTGTCGATACGGCCAGGCCTGAGCAGAGCGGGATCAAGAGACTCTATACGATTGGTTGCAAGAATAACTTTCACATCACCTCTTGAGTCAAAACCATCAAGTTGATTGAGCAACTCAAGCATGGTTCTCTGGATCTCACGTTCACCTCCCGAGTGTGCATCATATCTATAAAGTAATATTGTCAAAAGAATATCATCAGAATTTCTAACAGAAACCAACTTGAGTAATTCAGCTTCTTCACTAATGTAATTATGAACTTCAGTAATAATACCAGAACAAACTTGAGCAATTCAGCTTCTTCACTAATGAAATTATGAACTTAATAATATTTCCAGTATGCATATTACGAAACATTGCAATATATCATGATATATAAACAGCCTGAAACATGAAATATTAGCCACCTCTGAAATTATTTCCATATGCTGCCTACCATTATATCTTTACACCCAATAAATAAACCTCCTTTCTCCTGATTTATGCTGAGATAAATGTGAACTTATGTCAAGATATATACTGTGCGAGGAAGATGTGGATTCTTCTAACATTAACAGGATGAGAGGGAAACAGGATATTTTCATGTATTGTGTTAGGTATATAATCCACATTCCTCATGCTTTGCAGATGTGGGCAAGATATTTCTCATTTTCAAGAAGTATGTGAAATAATAATACATTTTGCAAAGAGAAGTATACAAATGAAAAGGTATCCAATGTGAAAGGTTTTGAAACAGAAGTCAGTGCAAATAACAAAATTAAGTGATTGGATATATTATACATATCATACACTACGTGTATAAACACAAAGCATTACATCATTCTGACTCTATTTCAGTACCAAATTTTGTCATTTTCTCCATCTGTATATGGATACTGAAATAAAGTCCAAACCATAAATTTTTACATGCACGTAATTGAGATGATATACTGGTTTATACTAGTTAATTTAAGCACAAGTAAAAAAATTGGCACCATAAACCAACGGCACTGAATCCCTCATTATAAATATCCTGCTAAAACCACTTATATTATGCGAGTACTGTACCAATTACCTAGTATGAAAATGCGTGTTTAACAGGATACACATATTTTTGTGGTTTTGTAAAAGACCCATGTAAATTTTCACCTAGAATAACACTAAAATTTTACGAAAATCCTCTTCATATATGGAACTGCATAAAACAAACTTAAACTATTTGCATAAAAAAAGAAACACTACTGAACCTAACAAAAGGACTGAATTAAATAATGTCGACCCCCCCATTTACAAGCCTCATGCTCGTCATAGAATAGAAAACAAGATATAGCTAACAAACCTCTTGGTACCAACAGCATCAATTTCATCAATGAAGACAATAGAGGGGGAGAGGTCATCAGCGACCCTGAAGAGCTCTCTGACGAGCTTGGGCCCATCACCCAGGTACTTCTGTATCAGCTCACTTCCCACCACGCGCAAGAATGTTGCTGATGTTGAGTTTGCCACTGCCTACATGCATTACAAAGCACATCTGATCAATTACTGATTTGTGATAAAAAAAAACATTTGTAATCCTTTAGAAGTTGATGTTCTAGTTGTAAAATTAAACAATAATAACTTTGGCATGCATTTAGAAGATATTTATGAATTCATGGGTAACACAGAGAAGGATTTGTGACATATAGATGCATATCCAAGGATTAAATAAAACATGAAAGAGCATGATATCTTTTGCAGTTCCTTGTAAACCCCTCAAAGCATTTTGTTTCATCAATTCATCAAAACAAAAGAATCATTGATTTGTGAGGAGGTTAAGGAATAGCTTTAACTAAAATATTTTGATATGTTTTGGATCCTTAGAAATTGATGATAAAACATGCACTGCAGAAGAAATGTATGCAGTGCCTCTACTTAAATCAATTTCCAAATTCCTCGACTGTATTTTTTTCCCCAACAAACAAGATGAATGTAGGATGGCTCTATTTACTCTTCAAGAAGCTAGAAGAGCAAAGGTAATAATTTCATTTTATCATATACTGGATAATTTGGAATTTCCTAAAATAAACATGCAATAACATTATTTAATTTGCATATAATTTGGAATTACCTAAAATAAACATGCAATAACATTATTTAATTTGTATATAATTTGGAATTTCCTAAAAATATATATATCATATACAAATTCGCTTCAGATAATTTCCTGGGAGATAAGAAAGAGCACGTTTTGAATAAATTATAGGTATACAGGACAGCATTTTCAGTGGATAATCTCCATGATATTTCAAGAGCACAAAAACCCCTACTTCCACAATCCCAATACCTAGGTTAAAGATGCCCACAAGTACCCCTATTTCAAAAAATGCTCTCAACAAATGAGAAAAACAGGCCAGTTTAAATGTGTCCTAATAATACTGAGAAAGGTTGCAAGGTCTAAAGATTATACTTTGATAATGTAGTGGTTATAGACAATAATTTTAACAATAGCAAAGACAAACAAACAAAATTTTATAAGTCAAACCTTGGCAAGAAGAGTTTTGCCAGTACCGGGCTCTCCATAGAGTATAACACCTTTAGGAGGCCTAATACCAATATCTTCATATAGCTCAGGATGCGTCAGAGGTAGCTCGACTGCCTCTTTAATCTCTTGAATTTGAGCATCCAGACCTCCTATGTCAGCATATGATTCAAGAGGGGCTTTTTCGACTTTCATCACTGACACCATGGGGTCCACATCATCTTGTAATATACCAACCACGGATAGTACCTGGTAATAAATCGACTCATCAGCATGTTATATGGTCATCCACAGGGGGGCTACCTTCATTCTTGTCATCAATTAAGTTTGCAAATGTTACATAAGCAATTCAAAACGAAAATGTTAATGGAAATACATTGGACCAGTGGCTACCTAACCAAAATGGGATGGTACCAATCAATATTAATTATTAACACCTCCAATGTAAATAAAGGCCAATATGATGTTTCTTCATGAGCTAACTAGAAGTGATAAAATCTATGAAACAGATATACAACCAATTATAAACTGTGTAGCTGACACGAAAAACGAAGTAAATCAGAAGGAAACTTAACATCAAGTAATTGGCTGCCTTAAGTTGCAAGATTACTCATTGCTAACTATACCAATATGAAAAAAAAATGAGATCCTTAAAGTAAACTCTTTCTAGTTATCCTACCAAAATTGAAATCCCAAGATCCAAAATTCTAGAAAAAGAAATCCCACCTTATTATGCATGAGAATGGCACAGCCTGGCTCGAGCTGATCCTTATCAACAAACGACAAAATTCCAACATAATACTCAGGCCCAACAGAGCTCGATACAATTGCATGGTTTTCATCTATAATCTCCTCCAAGTTCCCCACACTCATCGGCGATCCTCTCAGATCATCGACCTTAGATCGATCCTCTTCGCTCTTGTCTTCATGCGGCTTCAACCTCTCCTGACCAGCCACGAACTCCTCCTCCATTAAGAGGTAATCCTTCACCCGCTCCAGCTTGAGAAGACGGAGGCGACACTTAGAGAGAGGCGTCACATGGGGGAGGCGTGCGGCCGCCTCGGGACCTTTCTGCTTGCGCTGTTTCCGGCCGACGCGAGAAGGCGCCACCGGCGGTTCGAACTTTTTGCCTTCTTTCTTGTCGTCTCCTCCCTGCTTGCGGTCGCCGGACTGGCCTTGCTTGCCCATGCCACCTGGCGTGCCTTGACCCATGGCTGGATAACTATATCGGTGAAGGCTAGGTTTCCTAGGGTTAGATTGGGAAGGTCGGGGAAGGAGAAAGGAGGTGAAGCAAGAGATGTTAAGCTTTGGGAACAAGAAAGGTTTAGGTGCTAGAAATATAACAGGTGCTGGAAATACAACAGAAGAGCAGAAAAGGAACCCGAATTGTGTTTTATTGGATTTGTATGTTATGGGCTTTACAGCCCAATTAGTCGAATCTGTCAGTATAATTTCTCAGCCTAATTTTACGAGTATATTAATGTGGGCTAAAGTTATTAAAATCATCAACAGACTCGCACAATTACAAACACATTGCAAATATATTATAGCAGAATTCTATGGATGATATTCGTTGTATTTGTTTAATTTAACACAGATAAGTGTGTACACATGTAAAATATATTTGTTAGAGTTTATTTGTCATTTTTGGTGATCTTACAATCAAATTTGCGAAGGTAGAAATTTTTTTCTTGACAAAAATGACTAAGAAATTTTATAACTGAATTACTAGCAAAAGAAAATGAATATATATTTATTTTCATGCACTAAGAAAAAAATTAAAAAGGGGAAAATGATATGTTTCAAAAATAGAGGTTTGATAACTACTTTCCATAAGGCTGTGCTCCAGAAACAATGGCGTAGAGGAAGGGGAAAGAAAGGGAAGGGAGGGATCAACATTAATTTCACTCTTGCTACACCCCGATTTGGAGATGACAAATCTGACAACTTTTGTCCAGCGAACTCATTATTTTTCCTCTTCGCTTCTCCTCCAATTTTTCTCTTCTGGAGCAAGAAAACGACTCAGTCAGATCCGGTCTGCTGGCCTTTCCCCTCCGCTCCCTTCCCTTCCCTTTAATGAATGATATTTCACCTCTTTTAGAGCACAGCCTAAAACTCACCCATAAACATCTTCGATGAACTTTTAGAAATGCATACATGCTTATTGTATCGATGCACATCTACTTGTTGTGCCAATGCACATCTACTAGAGTGCAAACAGATTGGATAGTGGTAAAACCATATCTGTAAATATTTTTATCTTTCGGATATGGATCAGATATCTCTAGATATATACATACTTTTTTTTTCAAAATATATATTAACTATATGGTATATATCTATTTCAGTTAAACATAATTTTTTTCACTTGTCTATCCGTAGCATCAATATACACTTGTCTATTTCAGTTAAACATATTTTTTTTAATAAAGTTGGAGAATCAAGCCACCCAATTATTTTAATATCCACAAAGAATCTCTCATTCAGATTTCGTGTTTGGTGACCAGTAGACATAACTATTGATAATGACAACGATTTTGACAGAAGTTCGTTTTTCGAATTTTTTTTAAAATGCACACTTATTCAAGCTCTGGAAGTTGTTCAGGCAGTGAATACTTCAATCAATTACTTCCATTTTGTGATGCAATGTTAGCTCTTCAATTTGAGATAGTTGTTCTATAACAGGTGATCGAATTTCGAAATATTTTTATTCCACCACTTCTACTATTACCTACTCTTTTCTAGTGCTTGCTTTCAAATATATCAGAATTTGCATTTTTTTTTCGGATTTAAAAATCATTTTTCTTCTTTTGGTTAGAGACTTGAAAGACGTTAGTATGTTACTTCTATTGTAAATTAGAATAAGAGCTGGTTTTTTTTTTTTTTTGTGTACAGCATTGCAGTATACTCAATAAAAATATTGGAAGCGGATAACAGTACCCGTACTAACTTGCACCATAACTACCATAACTATCTGGGAGCCGCAAAAACTCCAGCACATAATTTTTTTCTAAAATATTAATACATCAATGAAGTATTTATACCTATGCACGAAAATATTTATACCTGTGAGGTGAACAATTCTTACGTAAATACCTGCACCATAAATACCCGTATCATAAATACCTATGGGGGACCACTCAAACTACATGGGGAGACCTTACACGTTTTTAGAGGTGGATTTTTTTCTCTGTTCAATCTCGTCCATATTTCTGACGATTTGTGAGAAATTTTGCGAATCTAAAACCACGAACGTCTTCTACACAATTTTCTCTTTCAAATAAGTCCATGATGACGTACTTTTGGACTCATCGCCACACAAGTATTTATACCTCGGCGTGCAAGTATTTATTCTTATACATGCAAGTATTTTTTATATATGCCACTAGATGACGTCTAAAATATTAATATCAAGTACTGCAAGTATTTATATCTCTACATTGAAGTATTTATACCTATGTGATCAACTATTTTTGTTAGAGGAAGGTTAATGCTGGGACGATTGGGTAAGGTTAATGTGGTGATACGGGATCCCCACTACTTAATTAGAGGAAGGTTAACGCGGGGACGATTGAGAGACTGAAAAAGTGATGATCATAACAAGTTATGCATCAAAGTATTAATATCTTTTTTTTTTTTAGTGTTAATATCTTATCTTCCAAGTATTTATATCTATGAAAGTTGACGCGGGAACGAGTGTAGGAACTGAGAAATGGGGACCATATAATTAGTGGAGATCATAGAGAAAGAGTGTTGCAGAAATTTTAGAATAATAATTAGTGAGGATCATATAATATATGTTTTAGAATAATAATTAATGGGGACCATAGTATATAATTTCTCTAAATAGGGTGCGGAGATTTTGATGGTACAGGAGTGAAGATACTCAAATAATTATTCTAAAATATTTAAGCCAAATATTTGCCCATAAGTTGTAGATGTTATGATATTGGACTAACTTTTAAGAATTTGTTAAAGGGTCACCATCATTTCTTATCTTGACAATTTTAACAACGCTTTCTTAAATCATGTCAAAAAAAAGAAGAAAATAAATTATGGACATTCTTCTTGTAGATTGGTCTTGTATCAATTTTTATGAAATTTTAAAATTATTTGATGTTCCATTAATTATCGTTTAATATGGATCGTTGCATATTTTATGTCATTTGATGAACGGTGAAACTTACATCAAATTTCATCATTTTTCATCTTGAAAAAGTGTATAAAGTATTAATTATATTTTATTTGCATAACTTTATAGTTATTTTTAATGGTTGTCAAAATTGTCAAACTAATTCATTGTTAATAAATCGTCATCCTTTGTTAAAAGGGTTTTGTTGCTTCATGTGTCAGCAAATTAATTTTCTTTGCAATAATGTCTTGTGTTTTTGTTGCCATATAGACTGGTACAAACTTAAACAAAACATGCCAACATCCGTTCATTTAAAGAAACAATCTGATAATTAGTTAATTACAGTAAATAACTTGAAATGCTAATCAGGATATAGCCCTATTTTCAATCTACATCCTAATTTCCCTATCGTAATTTGCAAATTTCTCTATTGTTATTTCTGAAGTGCCTCCTTGCTGTGTTCTTTTTGTTATGATAGCTAAAACTTAGTTCAAAATATGTTGACAGAGAGAAGACAAAAGACAGCAAATAGAAATATAGCGATGGAGATGGATATTGAAATTGTAACTAAGTGACTAAATTTGGATGAACATCAAAGTTTTAGGGACTTACGACAGAAAATGGAAGTTCGGTGACTTCCCAAAACATTTATCCAATTATATATATATACATAGAGAGAGAGAGAGGAGGGATTACACCTTTTTTTTGACAAATTTTGACACCTACCATTTTCAAAGTCCAAATAGTCGATCCAAACCGTTCAACATGATGGATATATTAAAATGTGCTTGGAGATAAAATTTTACATTTTTTTAAATTTTTTTTACTATTTATTAAGATGGTTACAAAATCGTTGTTTTCAGACCATTGAAAAACAACGATTTTGTAACTATCTTAATAAATAGTAAAAAAAATTCAAAAAAATGTAAAATTTGATCTCCAAGCACATTTTAATATGATGATCATGTTGAACGGTTAGGATCGATTGTTTGGATTATGAAATCGCAAAATTGACCTATAAAAAAACAATGTCAAGATGTGTCAAAAAAAAGAGTGTAATTGAATCCCTCCTCATATATATATTAGCATGATTTTAAAAAGGACTAATTCTGCATAAAGTATGTCATGCGCATGAGAGAGTATGAATTCAAACAAAAAAAATATATATTCATGAATATACTGGTCCAACAAATTGAATTAGCAAAAACAGAGATTTCTTATGTCATCAACACTATACAAATCACTGATACCGTAACAACGGAAGCGCGATTTTGTATCGCCTTTTGTTTTCTCTATTACAATTATTTTCTTCACAATGTCTTCTAGGAATCAGACATACTGCCCATCTCTTCATTTAGCAAACTGGACAAGCTTTTACAAAACTGGTTCATAATAGTACCAATTGTAAGTGTAATATAACTATTCTTTAGAATTTGAAAAAAAGAAAAAAGATCAATGTAATTACTTGAAATACCTCATTATATAATCTTAATTCACCCGCAGATTTTGATATTTGCACTACACAATGCATCGGTGTCACTTCAATCACCTGAAAAAACATTTCAACAACATAAAATTAGTAAACCAATAAAAGGTGGATGAAGCGTATGATCTAGGTTGACACAGTAATTTTCTTCACCTCTGCTGAGAGAGTTACATTTGATCTGCTTCGTCTCAATTTTGGGTTATCATGGAGTTTGACCTGAAACAATGAAAAAAAATATACTGAAGTATAACCAAAGTACATAGCATGTAATATGTATATATATAAGTGTAAAACTGTACCGTGGAAGTGTTGGTTTTCTTGAAAGAGAGACTGACTCCCTGAGCCGCAACCTTGATTTTCTCCAGCGTTTCATTTATTGGATGCTTTGATCCTAACTTTGTCTTCTTCTGTACAATAGTATACCTCTATTTTAGTTTAAAATAAAAAAAAAGCTATAGAAAATTAAGTGAAAATAATTGAACAAACTATTGGTTCATGTTTTCTTTTTCCAGTAATATTTGTGTTCAGGGGAATTTGAATTTATGCAGACTTGTCTGTACCAGTATGAGCTAGGCATTATACATGTTTAAGATTGATAGATGGCATTACATTTCAGTCACATAATTTTTCTCAAGTAGTAACAATTTTTAACGGTGATGTAGTGCAAAGACTTAATTGTAGGGGTGTAAACGGATATGGATATCCGTCCGGATATCCGCTCCGAATCCGCTTATTATCCGTATCCGAATTTAAACGGATACGGATATCACGGATACGGATACGGATATTTTTTGCATAGGAAAATTTGATGCGGATACGGATACGGATAATTCTTTGAAAGTATAAACGGAGCGGATATCCGCACTATCCGGATCCGAAATTTTAACTTCTCTGCTTCGTTGTAACTTGACTTTCAGCGGTTAATATTCCCTAATTCCTCTCCATTCCTATATCTTCTCCATTTATTTACCTTTTTTTTAATTTACTTTTGTTTTTCTTAATTGTTTTTAATTTTTTAATTTAGTATTTGTACTTAAGTTCATATGACTCAATTATCCGACAATTATTTGTTTCGTAACTGTATTCGAATCCATATCCGTGGATTATCCGCTCCGTATCCGTATCCGTTTAAGACGGATTTGGTTTTGAATTTTGATATCCGTTTACTATCCGTATCCGTATCTGTATCCGCTCATTGAAAAACGGATACGGATTTAGTATGAGCATTATCCGCTCCGAATCCGCTCCGTTTACACCCCTACTTAATTGAAAGGAATGCATTACCTCATCTTCAAATAACCCGGATAAATCAAGTTCGCTTGACATAGCTATCAGTTGGAAAGCATTTATGAATCGCTCTGGATTTCCATTTTCTAAGTAGCTTTCTCTCAACTGTCAAAAACACAAACGAATTATCAATTCTTTAATTCTTAATTAGATTAGTTCTCTTGAGGGAAAAACGAAAAAGTAAATCATCAGAAAAGCTACAGGGAATTTTCCCCTATGACCTCTGAAAATGTGAGAATTCCGTAGACCTCTATAATGTGACCGTTCTTGGAAAGCAGTGGAACTATCCTCACTCTTTTCTCAATTGATCAAGGGATAATGGTGATTTGTAATTTTAAAATTTGGGAATGATACATGCAGGAAATGTTTCTTGTATTTTTTTAGGAATGTTTGCATATGCATCCTAAAGTTTGCATGTATACCAAGGAAACTTGTGATAAATTTACAAGGTGCTGTAGTTTACTCACATTGCTGTTAGCCTCTTCAGAGTTTGTGCAAGTTTCATCCTCCAATCCAAAAGAGGGCTTGTAATCGACTCGAAACCAGCTATCCGAAAGAATCTCTGTTATTGTAGCTCGCTATCGTGATAACAAATATAAGCTTCTTTCTAAAACTAAATAGACAGTTATCAAGGCTTCCGTTGCAGATTTTGAAAAAAGCAGCAGTGTTTCTGGGACCTTATATTAACAACCACCTATCATATCAGTGTGTGTTTGTTCAATTGAAGTATTAAGGTTATAGATGGTACAGGACCTATCTTTTTGGTACCAGGATGCACTGATGGGGACCCAAAAACCAAGTTAAAGCCAAAAGATTCAAACGGTGCTAAAACTCTACAGGTGCTGAAAAAAGGTAAGTTTTCTCAATAATGCATGCTCAAATTTAAAGCATATGTTAAGCCACGTATGACAAGCGAACACATACATAACTTTTTTCTAGTTTACGTGTGCTTGAAAAGGTTTTTTGTGTTCCTGTGCCTTTTGTTGTCAAAAGGATAATGTGACTAATTAAAATTTAAACCATTCTATAAATTTACTCGAGATATCAGTGACAGTTTGACAAACATATAGATATAGAGAATATGTACCTTTGCAGGCATAGGGTTTAAAATCCTTGACATAAGTCTTTTCTGAGGGGATGTGAACCATTCTGGAAATGTGTATTCACCTCTTGAAATCTTTCAAATGAAAAATGAAAAGAAGGTTAATGAATAAAGCATAAGAGATTCTATATTTATTTCAATATATACCCTTTGCTACGGGTAGACATTAAATTGTGTTCACAAAACAAATGGAATAGAATTACCTTTCTAAATAAGTTAATTTGGTTACGATCTTCAAATGGCAAATAACCAGAAAGCATTTCAAATAAGATCACACCACATGACCATATATCAGCTGCTGCTCCATCATAACTTCTATGCATAATTACCTAATAAATTAGATCACATTTTCATTTGGTTTTTATTAACAATATTTGACATATGCAAGTAGATGAATAATTAAACAGTTATTATATACTACCTCTGGCGCAACATAACTTGGTGAACCACAAGAAGTCGATAGTAGTTCGCCGGGCTGCAAAATAAATTTGAAAGTAAGTAAATATAGTAAAGATTTTGAGTTTGCTATATTTTTTAAGTGATAGCTTTTGTACGAAAATAACCTTCTGTAAAATGCTTAGCCCAAAATCAGATAGCTTTAAATTGCCGTTGTTATCTAATAAGAGGTTCTCTGGCTGTTAAAATATAAAAAGAAGAAAAAAACGGTTCAAGATGAAAATTAGAAGTCTCATCATAAATTAGGGAATGTCCCGTTAGTGTTTACATTTGTTCTTTGGGTATGGATAAATAATAAATGATCATCAGGTTATAATTCATAAATTACCTTGAGGTCTCTATGGTAAATTTGTCTACCATGGCAGTAATCCACGGCATCTATTAACTGCTGAAAATACTTCCTTGCCACCACCTCATTTAGTTTCTCAAGATAGTACTGCAAAATGCAAAATAATCAAATCCATATTTACACAACGTCAAACAAAGAGCACAATTCAATTTTGATTTAATTTTTAGCTGGTTTATTTTTAGTAACTTAGGCGTAATTAAGGCTTTGTTGAGGGCTCTGGGCTTAAAAAAATTACGTCTCAGCCAGAGAAAACGATTCTGAATTGGTACTGATCACTCTGGTACTGTACTGATTCTTACTGGTAAAGGGAATTACTGCTATATGGTATTTTTTCAATCATAAAATCATGGCTGAATCTTACTAGCTTGTCAGATAGTTGCCCTCCCGAAACATACTCCATTACAAGATATATCTTTGTTCTCGTTGCGAAAACCTACATGAATTTGTTCTTGCAATTTAATTATTCAATTAACTTAATGGTATTATAAATAAATCTAGATTCAATCTAACCGGAATAAAACCTCGTAAATCCGAACGATGTTAGGATGATGCAGAATCTTCATCGAACTTATCTCTCTCACAACCTTAAAAAAACAAATAAACAAATAACCATAATTTATCAAGAAAGAGATATATTATGAATGACAATCTCATAAGAATTTAGTAATAACAAGTACCTGATCCATTAGGTTTTTTTGACGAACCATGGCCTTGTCGATGATCTTTATTGCGACTTTTTTGTTGGTCTCGACATTAACTGCCAATTTAACCTTTGCAAACATGCCTTCCCCAATTGTTTGGCTGAGATGGTATTTCCCGACAGTCATCTCAAAACCCATTTTCTCATGCTTACATTGATTGCAAATAAGAGATTTAATTTGTGTCGCATCATATATAATTAGAAAGGATGGTCTAAAAAAGGAGTGGAGGCTATTTTTGATGCTATTAAGAAAAAGAAATGGGGAAGAGAGGTAGTTGAAATTAGAGAGGGAACGTGATTTGAATGGAAGGTGTCGTCTACTTCTGACTTCAACTTAGATCCTCTACTTTTGTGAACCCAAAATGTGAATATGGTTTAAATCATGTGTCATGTGTGCCTATTTAATTTATGTAGAAGGGAGTTGCCTTTTTGCTTTATCAGTTCTAGTATGAAAAAAAAATTATACGGACATTTAATTTAGCAAAACAGCAGCTGAGGAAGAAGAATCTTTTAGTGAAGTCTAACTTAATTTGGTAGTACAAACAGTTTATCAATTTTAGATTTTTTAGTCCCTTCCAATCATATTTCATAGAGTGAATCAGATATCATATTTCATATGTCGTGATTTGAAACAGTTTTAACTTTTGTTTTATGCATGATATTTGTCGTGCTAATCTGATTTCGCATGTCATGATTTAGCAAATAAAAAAACATGACATCTTACATTCAAACCCTTAAATTTTGCTTTTATAATAGGAGTGCCTAATAAATATAAAATAAAAGTGTTAGTTTAATTTTTATATACTTGATAATTTTTTTTTTTAAATGTTGAGGGTGGCTTAATTACTCTTACACTGTTGCACCTTGTTTGGATGGAGAGTAGAGGAAGGGAGGGAATGGAAATAAAAGAAAATTTTCTCTCGAATCGTGTTTGGTTGACAAAATTATCGGGGGGGCAAGGGGGGGGGGCGCTAAAACCTAAATGTCGAAGGTGAGTTGAACGATTTTGATCATTATTGCATGTTAAAAAGATACTATTTTTTTAAGAAAATTGCACTGAAATGTGTTTCATTTTAGGGTTTTTTTTATTTTTAAAAGTGAAATTTCTTTCCTTATAATTCTAATTTGTGCAGTGTGTTACATTGAAAAAACATTACTATATCATAGAAGTTCACAAAAATAGGCCATCAGCGGTTATTGGTTTTGGATTAATATTATTTGGGAGGGTACCAAGTTGTATTTTGAAATTTCAAGCTTGGACGACTCAATTGATGTTTAAATTGGTCATGCATGCATGTGTCCTGCTAGGAGATGTCCCGAAATCTTTTTTAGGGAAAATTTCTGCTGTGCCCATATAAACTTTTAAAATAGCCAATTTCCCCATCAAAACCACAAAATATCCAATATCCCCATACAAACTTTATATAATTTCTTCTATCCCCTTTCATCTATTTAACTCTTTGTTTAATTATTTTATTATTATTTTGACAAATATACCCTTCTCTCTCATCAGATTTACGTTTTATTTTGAAAATATAAAGGATATGTTTTATACTGGTGATCCATTTCCTCTCCAATATTCCTTAAAAATCAGCCACGCATGTGAATCGATCAGGTTCAAATTAAATTTTTTGTCCAGACCTTATTAGATTAGTGTATCGATCAGCTTCTCCTTAAGCCATCAAACTCTGTTGCAATTTCCAAGCGTACCACCATATCTAATACCGATCGGCCGACAAGTTTTGTGGACCAAATCCATTAGAATCTGAAGATAAACAAAAAGGAGTTCCTCCGCTACTAGGAGGTGCTGATATACATGAACTTGGCATATGAAAACCAGAGGTGTGTGGATAATTTTAAGTTGCTTATCTCGGACCGTGTAAAGGAGAAATATTAGACACTGAGGATGGGGTGATGGTCTGATGGATAATGCGAAGAAGGTTTTTTGAGTTGCCGAATGAATACGAAAATACGATCATGACATGACTTCTGTTATGTTTTGATGTGAGGGAGGGGGAGATATGGGATATTCTGTTATGTTTTGGTGTGAGGGAGGGGGAGAGATGGGATATTCTGAGATGGGTAAAAATGAGGGAGATGAAGCAAAACAAGTGGAGCAGCTTAATCAGTTGGTTGAAGAGGAATTGGAGGAGGTTAGCAATAATGTTACCAAAATAAAAAAGGAACTATGTTGAGAAAGAAGGGTACATTGGTCAAAATAATATTTAAAGTAATTAAATAAAGAGTTAAATAGATAAAAGGGGATTGAAGAAATAATATGAAGTTTGTATGGGGATATTGGATATTATATTGTTTTGATGGGTAAATTGGCTATTTTGAAAGTTTGAATGGGCACACCGGAAATTTTCCCTTTTTATTAATATTAAAAAAATATTAAATTTCAAAATCTACAACCCACATGGAGGAATTTCGAAATATGTCCAAACCGAAAAAAATTTCTCCAGTACAAAAGCCTAAAACCACAAATTTATTTTACGATTTTGGAATTCCAAAAACGCAAAAAAAAATTGCGGTTTTGATTTTGGAATTTCAAAACCGCAAATTATTTTTGCGGTTCTAAGTTTTTTTAATTAAATAGAAATGTTATAATTTATTTGTTTTTTATTGAAATATTAGAAATATTTTATATATTTCTTTGAAAATAGATGGAATACTATATAATTTGATTTATTAGAAAGACTGCGACAAATAACTTTGATGAATATTTTTCAGACCGGATTTTTTGCAGCTGTAAGAAAAATTAAAATATTTCTTTGTGTGTTATTGGAAAAAAAAATGTTTTGAATATGAGTTATTGATCTCGATTCAAAAGTCACTTCTAGATAAATACAAAAAATATTTGGATCCTTCTATTTTTTTAAAAACAAAAACTTTCTTTGAAACAAAAAATTGATCACATGTTTTCTGACAAATGTTTTTATTTTTTCAAAAATAGAAAGATCACAATATTTTCTATATTTTCGTAGAAGTGACTTTTGAACCGAGATCAATAACTCAGATCAAAACATTTTTATTTTTTTCAATAACACACAAATAAATATTTTAATTTTACTTACGGCCTGAAAAATGTTGATCAGGGTTATTTGTCACAGTCTTTCTAATAAATCAAATTATATAATATTCCATCTATTTTCAAAGAAATATATAAAATATTTCTAATATTTCAATAAAATAAATTATAAACATTTTTGTTTATTTTAAAAAAATTTAGAACCGCAAAAATAAATTGCGGTTTTGGAATTCCAAAACCATGGCTTTTGAACCAGAGAAAAATTTTACGATTTGGACAGATTTCGAAATTCCTGAGTTATAGATTTTGAAATTTAATATTTTTTTTTGGATATTAAAAAAAATTTCGGGATGTATGTCACATCCTTCATAGACTATCTCCATCCATCACTTATAATAATTATACGAGAAAGTTTGTTGAAGTAGCTAATTTAATGTCCTGATTTCATATCATCTCCACAATTGCCTCACAATAGTATTTTCCTTCGAAATTTTTAATTGCAGCACAAACAAACCAAAAATAAACCAAAAAGGCACCAAATCTGGGAAATTCTAGAAGTAGCACGGCCGCAGATTGGCTGAGCGGCCCCAGAGCCGCATTTCAGCTGAGCGGTCCCTTGGCTTTATATTCCCTTCCAGGAGAGAGAAATTCATTTCACACTCTCACTTATTCTCTCTCCTAGACAACAGTTTCTTCTGTAAGTTTTTTTTCCTATTCTTTTCAAAAAATTTAATTTTCAGTAGGTTAATAATTAATTTAGTTAATTTTTAATTTTAGGTTTCTTGTGTATTGGATTCAAAATGGCTTTTATGGTATCAATTTATACTGGTGATGATGTTTTAACAGGTCCTAATGGGGTTTATTATAGTATCGGACCTGTTACTGTGATTCCGGTATTACCAGGTACTGATTATGTGGGGCTTAGATCGAGTATATGTCAGAATTTGGGATTGGATCAGGGCCAGTATGACCTTAATTGAGGCCAAAATTAGTATGCCGACTAGTTCAGCACAAACCTGGTTCCAACTCTTTCCAATTCAGAATGAGGGAGTCTGGCAGGTATTGTACAACCAAACTATGAGTTTTTCTGGAGATACATACAAGATAATTGACCTATATGTGGAGGTTACCAGAGTCTGGCGTACCAACCCAGTTATGAGGTTAATCCAGGGTCGTAGTCAGGGTAACTCATCCGGCTCTAGTCGTTCCCCTATCCAAATTGACCAATCGTCCAGTAGCCGAGCCCCAGTTCAGAGGGACCGACCGTCCAGTAATTGGCCCTCCCGTCGGGCCCCACCCCGGACTGACCAGCTTTCATCTAATCGGAGCGCTCATTGGGGTCAATCTTGTGATCCGAATGAAAGTGATGAATCAGATGATCCGAAATTACTAGAGGCAGAGGAAAATTGGGGTGATGAAGATCCTGAGGGTATGAGCGATCATAGTGACGAGGAAGATACCGGGCCTATGCTTGGACTTCCGAGGGCTTCATAATGGATCACGATTTTCGGATAATGGATCGCAGGTTTCAGCACCCGTGTTCGGCTTTCAATGACACATCAGGGTTTCAACCCGCAAATTCGAGTTTGTTTGGAAGGAGGGCAGAGTATGAGAATGAATTGTCTGAGGGTCAAACATATGACTCAAAAGATGCCATGAAGAGCGCAATTGCCAGGTTTCACATACTTTGGAACAAAGAGATAAGGAATACGCACAGTAGTATCACCAGAATTAGGTTCAAGTGCAAGGACGGTAGATGTGGCTGGTACATATTCGCAAAGGCCACCGGTTACGGTACACAATGGCGTGTCTCGAAGTGCCCAACAAAACATTCCTGTCATGCGGATGTGATAAGAATTGATCATGCACAGTTGTCGGCTAGTATGGTTGCCGATTGCATATCGGCTCACATGAGGAACGATGTCAATTTGAGTATCCAGACTGTAAGGATCGTTGTTGCTAAAAGATACAACGGTCAAATACCAGTGTACAACAAACTGTGGCGTGGCCATGAGTTGGCAATTGCCCGCCAATTTGGTAGTTGGGAGGGGTCATACGCTCTTATAGTTCCGTTGTTGGAGGCAATCAAGAGAAAGAACCCAGGTACTAAATTGGGGCTTATTTTTTTACGTCATTGTAAGAAAATCAACAATTAAACTTATTTTTTTAATTTATTGACAGAAACATTGTTTGAGGTGACCTCATTTTCCACCGGTGAACCTAGACCATGGAAGTATTTTCATAGGGCGACTTGGGCATTTGGACCGTGCATAGTTGTTTTTCAACACATCAAACCAGTCATCACCGTTGATGCATGTTTCCTGTCAGGCCAGTACAAAGGTAACTAATTTATTTAATTAACTTTACTTAATTTAGTTGATTTAAATTTTTGGAAATTAATTTGATTATTTTAATACATGCAAATTGTTGATTGCAACCGGGTACGATGTAGAAAACCAGCTTCTCCCATTGGCTTTTTCAGTAGTAGAATCAGAGAGTTTCGAAGATTGTGCGTGGTTCATGCAATGGTTGCGCCGCAATGTAATTCGCTCCAGATTCATGTGTGTAATCACTGATAGGGACAAGGGTATCAAGAAGGTGTTCAGACAAGATGATCTGGGGTGGAACGATAAGAATGAAGATGAATGTGTTCACCGTCTTTGTGCTACTCACATAGCCGAGAACATGAAGAAGAACACAGTGAGACGGTAATCAAGTTTTTTAGGATATGTGTGGCTAAGAGAAAGATGAGGAGATACGAGCAAGGAATGCAAGCAATGGGGGACGTATGTGACCTTGCTCTCAATTGGCTGGACGATGTGGGTAAGTATTTGGATCAAGATGAGAACGAGTGTCCGAAACCATGGAAGATATTCCAAGCGCTGGACGGTGGTTACCGTTGGGGAATTATGACTACAAACGGTTTCGATTCGCTAAATAATGTTTTCAGGTCATCTCGTAAGTTACCGGTGGCAGCAATAATTGAAGACACATTTTACAAATGTCTCACATGGTTTGCGCAAAGGAGGGCCAAAGCGCTAAATGAAGCCAGTCAAGGTCAACAGTTCTCGTGTCGTGTGCATGAGGTATTTTTATTTGTAGTTTTTTCTTCATAATTTTTTAGTAACTTTGTTAAAAAAATCTGACTTCTTCATTATTTTTTAATTTTTCGAAGCTTATTAACCACCGGTTCGAGAGGTCCGATACTATAAAGACGCTTGGGGGGTTTGGCCACAACAACGAGTTCGAGGTAACCTCTACACAAGAGAGAGTTCACGCTTACATACCTGACGATTCTGGCCGGTTTACCAAGGCCAATTTCAAATACACGGTTATCATCAAGGATGATCACACGGTGGAATGCACATGCCAAAAGCCTCAATTGGACAGACTACCGTGTTCTCATGTTCTGTATGTGTGTCATCTCTGAGGCATCGACCCTGGCTGCTTTGTTAGTCACTACTACCACATCCGGACACTGATCAACACATGGAGTGCTGAATGGCATGTGTATGAAAATCAGTCGGAATGGCCTGCAAACGAGGGCCCTGTCCTTGTTCCAGAGGATAAAAATATTTCTTTGGGTAGAAGAAAACACAACAGGATTCCGATGTGGTTGGACTTACTAAATAAGAGGAGAAGAGGCCACCAAGCCGGCCGAGATACAATTGAAAGACAGAACAGAGCTGCTTGAGATGCACAAGGTAGTTAATTTTTTTTACTAATCAATTCCAACTTTTAAGAAAATATTTAAACAAACAGATTTAACAGTCACTATTTCAAAATTTACAGGTTGAGAGTCTATCAATGAACTGGATGTTTATTTAGTTTTAATTGTATTCGTAAAAACATTGTTTATTTTCAGTTTATTAGATTTGTAGGCTTTGACTTGTAGTTTGTTAAAACCCTAATCCAAACAATTAAACATCAGAGTACTTCCACAACTAACGACTCTTGCAAGTGGTACAAATATTTCAAACGAACGACATTTCTAAAATTCGATACGACAAAATATTCGTAACGAACATTTCAAAAAGATTTTCGGTTTATTAGATTTGTTTAGCTTTGACTTTTAGTTTGGATAAAAATATTTCAAACGAACGATATTTTTAAATTACGATACGACAAAATATATCAATTCAAACAACACTACAAACTAAAACTTAAACAAGTACACCTATTTTTATAACAAACAAAAAAATTGTTTTAAATAAATAAATAAAAAATAGGGGACCGCTCAGCCGAAATACGGTCTCATTTCTGGGGCCGCTCAGCCAAAATGCGGTATCCAGTAAATGGGACCACTCAGCCAATCTGCGGCCGTGCTACTTCTGAAATTTCCCAGATTTGATTTTTGTTTTGTTTATTTTTTTTTGTTTGTGCTATAATTAAAAATTTCGGGTATTTTCCTGTCACGGGAAACTTGACCAGATGTGAAGTTATAACTTAATTTAAGCCTCAAAAAGATTTACAATGGTGATTCAATTACTTTAGATGTCTACAAATCACGTTGATAGAGAACTTTTTATATATAAAGTTGCATGTTCAATATGTTTCAAATTAAACTATAAATTTTATAGATTACTTAATTAACATGAATTGCGATTCATTAAAAAGAGTAGAACTAGGGTGTTCTTAAGCTCACCAAGCCACTTTGTGAGCTTAACTTAAAAATCCATCGGATTGGTTTCAAACGACGCATCCAAATCGTTGAAACCGATCTACTTCACAATTGATGAGTTTACATGTCAAATTTATAAATTTTCAAACTAATTTAATATAAAGTCAAGCAGTAAAAAATGATGAAAAATGAACACATTAAAATTAATTTATAAACCATTTTTTTTACCACTTGACTTTATACTAAATTAGTTCTAAAATTTATAAATTCGACATATAAACGCATCACTCGTGAAGTAGATCGGTTTCAACGGTTTGGATACATCATTTGAAGTCAATTCAATATATTTTTGAATTAAGCTTACAAAGAGACTTGGTGAGCTTAAGAACACCCTAGTTCGACTCCATTAAAAATATATTTACTCGATAGTCTTAATAAATTGTTTTTTATATCAAATCTCAAAAAAATTGCAAAAATAAGAAGGAAAAAAATTATACACATTTTGTTGGCTTGTAAGTTGGTCAGGCATCAAATTCATATAATTTGATTGTCTTTTTTTTTTTAAGGTCAGCTGGCAAGTAGCCAGTTGACAATATATTAATAAGAAAGGTTATTTACAATCTCTCAAGAGGAGTTTTACATCTCCAACTCAAAAAAACTCAGCAGCTAGTAAATAAAACACTAATGAAAACAAATATATATGTAGACTAATTAGAAACGACTAAAAAGCTAATATAGAAACTAGTCTAATTGGAAACGACTAAAATCTCAAATTTAGAAACGACCAAATTGTTGGTACTTTTCATATCATATCAGTTAAATCAAGCAAATATATGTAGACTAATTAATTTGTTGTCTATAATAAGAATTAACAAAAGGCTTCATAGGTATTTCATTCAAACTAGTCTATTTCGACTAAAAAGTCAAGCCGTGTACATCAGTAAACTCAAAATCTTAATTGTAAAAGCTAGATGCGGGGAGGGAGAGAGAGAGAGCTATGTGGTTAAAATGGGTTTACTTGTTGTTTACACATGCAGGCAATGGTACAGTACCATCACTGGTACGCCACTGTGATGCATTTTTTTCCATTTTTTTGGTACTGATTATATCAGGGTCTGTTGTTAGATGCTTTATGGTTGAGTAGGCTAGCAAGCGGTTTGTGCTTGTAGCTCATTTTGATTGTCCTGATGTAAACGGTTACTATTTTTTAATCTAATTAACCCTTGGCAGCCTCTGTCAAGCATTTAAAAGAGAGAGAGAGAGAGAGAAGGGTTAAGAGAGTGTCCTTTCTCGACCACAATACCCTTATATCTCCCTGTGTGATGCAATTCCGATTTCCCACCTAATTGTCTCAGATTTTTCTGACAAGATCACGTTGAGAGCGGACAGAGATGCGCTAGTCTGGAGATGGACTACGAATGGGGAATACAATGCTCGGTCTCTTTACAACACAATGATAGGGCCGGGTCTCATTCGGGACCGTCATGCTTACATCTGGAAACTCAAAGTGCCATCCACAGTGAAAGTTTTTGGATTCCTGTTGTTAAAGGATAGGCTACTTACACATGACGTTTTGCTACGCAGAAACATAGCATGCGATACACCTTGTGCATTATGTCAAAATTTCCCAATGGAATCCGCCTTCCATATGTTTTTTCTGTGCCCATACGTTGTACATGTATGGTTCATTTTGAGTAATATGGTGGGCTTCAATCTGGTTCAGAGAGGGGCAGACGTTCTAACCACATGGGACCTCTCCATCCGCAGCTTGAGGGGCAGAGGGGAGCACTGGAAGAACTATGGTACCGGCCTGTTCCTCTGTACCTGCTGGATGACTTGGAAGAAGAGAAATTCGAGAATTTTTACAGATGAAAGGATGCAGCCACAGAGGTTAGCAGATCGTGTGTGGCATGAGTTTGATTTATGGAGGAAGAACTGTTGATGGCCACATAATTGGCAGCTGTTTTTATTTTTTATCCTAGCTGTATTGAGGGTAGTTTGTTCAGATGTATTACTGGTATAGATGGAGGGTGTATAATGTGTTACCAGTGAGAGACTGGACCCTTGATGTGATATGCACTTTTTAATATTATCAATATACTAGCCTTGGCAGCCGCTGCCAAGTTTTTCAAAAAAAAAAAAAAGAGTGTCCTTTCTCCATTCAAACGACTAAATTGTTCACTACCTAGTTACTGAGAAATGAGAGGACTTGTACTTGACGAAGGGATAGAAGGGGCAAGGACAAAAATGTCATTTTTTATCAGTATTAATTAGTGTTTTTAATTGATTAAATCACAAGATGGGGATATAAATAAAATGAATGAGTTTGAATAGGGCAATAACTAAATTTAAAGTTTTGATGAGTAAATATCTAATAATGAAGTTACGATGGGTGTATATCTAGATTTCTCTTTTGATAAATAGCATATAATACACTAGGATGGTATATAGCCTATAATATTCCTGGACCAATATATCTAAATTCCTGAGAAGAATATGTACCCAAGAAGGAAACAAAAATGCTACCCATATAAACAAACAAACACCAAAGAAGCCGCTGCAACAAGGTAACTAATTAATGTTTAGAAAGCCAGATACAAAGCTATTCCAAACAAATAGAATATCAATCTTGGCTTTTAATTATAGGCTAGCACATGTAATATTGAATTTAATATCTTCAGAGAAAAAAAAACATTTGATGTAAAAAAAAAAGAACATCTAAATAAAATGAATGTAGTTAACAATAAAGGGAATATGCACATGGAATGCTGCATTTAATTACACGTGAGATAATCATAAGACAGGATTATCATGTATTTCTTTTTTCTTCACCTTTGTCAAAGAATTGGGCTAAAATTTTATATCTTCAAATTCCAATGTTACATATCTACATAAATTCACATATCCAAAATCTCAACTCCAATTAATCAATAACTACAATAAAACTAAAAAAAACCAAAAATAGTCACAATGATCAAGAAAGGAATGCTTTAAAGATAAGCATACCTGCAATAAACCCGTAGTAGTGTGGGATGTACATGTCAGCCAGCCTCTGAAACTATTCTGAACAAAGCACGACAGAATTATATAAATCTCAGCTAGATTACCTCTAAAGCTCGAGAAAAACAAATTCCTCGACATCTGGAATTTCACCGATCATTTTCAGAGTCTCCCTCTCAGGCTCCTCATCAACCCCAATAGCCATTATCGCTTGCTTTCTTGGCACTGTTCTTGCCACGCTCATGAAACTCACATTAACATTTTTGGCCCCAAGGATAGAACCAACTCGGCCAATCATCCCAGGCTGGTCCACCTGGCGACACAAGATCACATTTCCTTCCAAGCTCACATCCACAGTGAATGAACCAACCATAGTCAGCCTTGGTATGCCATCCCTAACTCTCCCCTCGACCCGCACATCGCCTGCATCGGAAAGGGCACTTGCAAACCTGTTAAGTGCATATATGTTGAAAATATGCATGATCTAACAGATTAAGCTTTTCAAAAAAAGTGTTGATTAATTAGGTATTGGAGCACGAGTTCTTGAGTTCAAAAGACAGGATACCTCCAGTTAGTAAGGAACTAGAACAGAAAGCACCCCAGCACATCTTAGGATTCAGAACTGAATCTGAGATGCTTATATATTTACTTGAATATACTAACTTCTACATTTTGGCCCTACAACCTCTGAAAAAGGCCTGAAATTTTGCATTTGCTCCTTAAATCTCTAAGTAATGCTATGCATCTTAATTATTCCTTATACAGTGGCAATATATATTAAATTGTATGGTTGTGTGTAAAAGATAAATGATTAATTTAGTGAAAATTTCTACTGTACCCACACAAATTTTTGAAATAGCCAATTTACCCATAGAAACACTATAATATCCAATATCCCCACCAAAATTTAACATCATTTCTTCTATCCCCATTTAATTAGTTAACATTTTAATTAATTATTTTAAAATTTAAATTGACCAACATACCCTACTAATTGTCTTCTTCATCTCCCCTAACCCTCCCGGCCAATAAAGATTCTTGTCTGGAGAGAAAAAGAACTTCCCTCAAAGATGCTTCATCTCTCCTTACCCACTGCTTTATCGCACGACAGAGATAAAGGATTTCTCCTCTCGCTACCTATACCCCCCTCCCTTTCTCTCTGACATTTCTATTCAACCACTTAATTAAGTATAAAATAATCTTGGAAAATGGATTTCTTATGAACATAGAGATGATTAACACATTGAATTATGTCATTCGAAACAGAGACAAATAGGCATAAAAATGTGTATGAACGGTAACATGTTGGTTTCATTCTTGAACGATTCATTGGGTTTCTCTAAGAAAACCGATAACCTCGAGCCAACCTTCCTTCTGACAGTTCCTGGGAACCACACCCTCTGATGCAGCGGTCCCACTCCTTCAGACCCTACCTCGCCCGGTCCTATTCAACTATCAGCATGCCTCTTCTGGAGAAATCGAGGACGGACTCCACGTGGATCATTCTTATGCTAACGGCTGTAAGGGGTGAAGTGCCTAACGCTTATGGTCTCTCTCAATGTTGCTTATTCTATGATGGAGCTATTAATCAGGATATTTAATGGTCGTGTGGGTAAGTGTCACTCAGAATTTCAAATAATTTGCTATTTTTTGAACTTCGAAGAAAAATGATATGTACAGAGTTGCACGCTTACACTAGCTATAGCTATTGATAATAACTTCAGTACTAAAGAAATTATGTTTATTATTAGTACATTTCAATTGAATAATTGTGTAATTTTTCTTTCTTCCAAGTACTTGTTATTTGGGAGCAATGGAATTTGGAACCTCACCTGGATAATACGAAAAAAAAAAAGATGATTGCAATGTTTCATTTCAGGCTTACTATCAGATGCATTTCATTTGACATTTGGTTGTGGGATTCCTACAATTTCTCTACTCGTTATGGGATCTTTGGAAGGAAGCCCGACGAAACCTACCCCTACGGGTTAGTAAGTTAAAACTAATCAACTTTTGAATATATTTTGCCATTTTACTTAATCTCCATTGTTGAAATTTTCTATTAGCCTATTTGTCTATGTTAACATATTGAGCGAAGTTCTTTTTCTCTCCAGACAAGGATCTCTATTGGCCGGGAGGGTTAGGAGAAATGAAGAAGACAATTAGAAGGGTATGTTGGTCAATTTAAATTTTAAATAATCAATTAAAATGTTAACTAATTAAATGGGGATAGAAGAAATGATGTTAAATTTTGGTTGGGATATTGGATATTATGTTGTTTCTATGGGAAATTGGCTATTTCAAAAATTTGTATGGGTACACTAGAAAATTTCCCATTAATTTAAGTGTTCTTTGCTTGCTCTAATCCTAATCTTCTGAAACATATTTCTTAATTGTTTAGAAATATAATTTATGGGTGCTCATACATAATAAAAAATAATTTCATACATCACGAATTGTGTCCTAGGTATTTGAAAAATGTTGTATGAAGGTATTCATATCATAAAGGATACAATATCTTTATCTGTATCCGTGCAACATAGGCACAAGCTAATGTATTATAAAAAATATTCGGCTAAATTGAATCTAACTTCTGCACTTTAGGGTAGTAATAGTAAAAAAGGAAAAAGGAAAATTTCATGTGTACCTTACCAAATGCCTAGATTTTGATAGCATATAAAAATGGAGTAATACTTGTATTCCCCTTTGATCTATTATTTGAACAAAATAACCAATCAGCAATTCCCCTTTTCTATCATTTATTTGGCCAGAACATAAGAGGAAGACAATTAAGATATCTTAGCTTTGGATGTGGTATCTAAAAAACTTTGATTTTCAGCAAGTGTACACGTGAAATTTCCTCAAAGATCAAACATGTTATCTCGGTCAAAAGTCAAATAGTAACCTTACCTCGATTCAACATTTGCCAGATGTATCTGGATGGAATCTATAGGAACCCCAGGCGAACCATCAACGAATATTCTCTCCTCGCTCAAGCGAAGCCCCCGCAGCTTAGAGACATAATCTGCATTGACAATGTTGACAAATACACTCGAGATGGGCTCCAAGATGCCTTTTGTTACCATGGCACGAAGGAGCCTCGTGTCTAAGTCATCAGGGTCCCGTGAAGAGGTGTATACCACCTTAATGCCTTTGACGCCAGTGTTACCAGCCACAAGCTGAACAGCTAGGCGGCCAAGTTTCTCAGCCAGTGTGACATAAGGTGACAGCTCTGTCACCACCTGTCATGTTAAGGGAAATTTTTGGTTTCAGGTAAAAAATATAAATAAACAAGAATGTTTAACATGATCTCCGTATAAATATGTACCTGCAGACTAAATTTTACATTTTTTATAATTTTTTTACTATTTTTTTAGATAGGTAAAAAATCACTACTTTTGAATGGTTTATAATTTTTAGATCAAATGTTTTTCTACCTATCTAAAAAAATTCTAAAAAATGTAAAATTTGATTTACAAGTACAATTTCATATGGAGATCATGTTGAACGGTTCAGATCGACTGTTTGGACTTTAAAAACGGAGTTATTGATCCATAGTACGGACCAATCCACGCTATGCATAGTACCATAGCCTCACTCAACAAACAATGTATTTTTTTTTTTTTTTTTGAACAAGCAAGGACATTATTTAAAGAAAAGGCTCCAACAAAGGGTACCTCAGGAGGAATCATAGGGGCATTTACAGCTGTGGCAGAGAGTTCTCCTTTAAGTGCTCCAATTACTGCCTCGGCTATCTCCATGGCTACTCCTTCCTATGATATGAGCTTAGCTTAAGTGAGTTTAAAAAATAAATTTCCAAAAGCTCTCAAATATCAAGTTTGCCCATCTAGGCAACAATGTTCTAGGTACCTTACAAGAAGTAAGATAGTAAAATAGTATCCTTCAGTGACTAAACTGCCCTCAGGTCCTACTAGTGCCATAAAGTAAAAGGCATCTGGTTTTAGCATAAACCACCTTGTAGGTACAAAGAATTAGACATTTTTGTTGCTCAATCGACAGAAAAGGTTGCTTTGGTCGGGTAAGATTGATATAAGAAACTTTGAAAGGGTGTTTTGAGAATAAGACAGAAATAAATAAATGAACCTGAGCTTCCGTTGTGCTAGCTCCCAGGTGAGGTGTAACAGTGACATTTTCATGCTGTACCAACCTGCTATCCTCTGGTGGCGGCTCCTCAGTAAAGACATCAAGTGCAGCCTGGTCCATTAAATCAAAATCAACTGGAATTAGGAAAAATGTTATTTTTTAAGAACTGAAAATAAAAAAAAAACTCATTTTAGGAGGCTCTCCTCTAAAAGAATAAATCATCAAATTTGTGCCTTGTATTTCCATTTCTAATCGCAAAGAGCTTTCTCTGGATAAAAAAATAATCCATCATTTGTGCCCCTGTAGCACATGAAAGAAAAAAAAAAAAACAATCACCTGAACAACAATTCCATCATCAAGAGCTTGTACCAGTGCCTCTTCATCAATAACTCCACCTCTTGCCACATTCACAATCCTGACCCCTTTTTTTACCTTTGCGAAAGTTTCTTCATTAAAAAGTTTATTTGTTGTGGGAGTCAGAGGCATGTGAAGGGAAATGAAATCAGCAGTTGAGATAGCCACATCAAAAGGAACAAGCTCAATGCCAATTGCACGGGCTCGGTCTGCAGGTGCATATGGGTCATGGGCCACCACGTGCAGGCCCAAACCCTTCGCACGTCTCGCAACTTCAGACCCAACCTTGCCAAAACCCATCACAGCTAGGGTTTTTCCAACAAGAGATACTCCCACATACTTGCTCCGCTGCCAATTACCTGAAGACAGATGTAAATTTAAACATTTATGCAGTATGAGAACTGTTGTCTGGTATAGCATGGGACCAGACAAGTGGGGTTCTCTTTTGCTCATTTTGCTTATGAACAAAATATTGGCAAGGAAAAACTCCTGTACTGGCATATATAATTATGAAGTAATCATGACAAACGGCATACTTAGTTAAGAAATAATCATGACAAACTGGCATATAACGGTACAGTTACATTGCTTGCAACATGTCCCATGGTATAATTTGGTAACAACCAGTCGTATATAGATAGATGTTTGTACAACCTACTACTGTATACCATTGGTTAGTAGTCGACACTGATAAGAATTACAGATTATAGTGTGACAGCAAAGTATATCCCAAATTAGCTTTCTAGCAAGAAAAAAGCCCGAAGTTTCTACCGACTCTCATAACGAGAAATCGATTGCCAAAACAGTTTATAATTAAATATGCAAGTCTCTCCAATAGCAATCCGAGCCCTGCTACCACTTGAGAACAGAGGATTTTAGCATACCTGCCTTTAAGGAGGCATCAGCAGGAGCGATGTTGCGGGCCATGGCTGTCAGGAGGGCAATGGCATGCTCAGCAGCAGCAATAGTGTTAGCGGTGGGGGCATTCACCACCAGACACCCGCTCTCTGTTGCTGCTTGCAGGTCGACATTGTCTATCCCCACCCCCGCCCGCCCCACCACCTTCAGCCTCCCTTTTGATGCCTCAAACACATCTCTCGTCACCTGTATAGGCACAAACCCTTGAATTCACTAGCTTGTTGTTTCTTTTGTGTTATTCTGTTCTGTTTTTGCAAAGTGTGCCCGAGGTATTGTATCATTGATTTTCACAGCACATATCCCTGGGATTTGACATTGCTAGCATGTTGGGATCCATCAATTCAACTCTATGATATTGATACTAATTCCTATGTTTTCAACACTAACACAACAAGTGCCCATAAATATGTTTTTTATTATTGTTATGTGATTTTTTTTTTTATGGTCAGCGATTTAAACCGTCAACAAATATATTGATAATAAGAAAAAGTTTATTTACAAAATTGTTATGTGAATTGTCTTATGATATTTAAAGAAACAGAGAATAGTACAACTTATTGATATAAAGATGAGATTACCCAGTCTGGACCAGTATGAACCCTGTATTCATAAAGTCAGGAGCCAGTGAATAGTCAGTGGTCACAGATGCCAACCAAAGTGAATATTTAATTGATAGTGGTTTTTAAATAATAGCAACAATTACGTGGTTACAGCATCAGGCATGCACGTATTATGCAAAATCTGAATCTTTAACAATAAACGAACTAAAACGAGCTTATGCGTTCTAGGTTTCTATATATCGGTTGTGCCATATGCTACTATTGAAATGATTATTCTCAATCAAACCCATTCAAGTTTACGGTTTGCAACATTTTAATGAGGAAAGAAAGACATGAGCAAAAATGATTCCGTTCAAAACTAAAACCTTGGTGCCGCTCCGAACAATAATGGCATCGCAGAGAGAGATTTTCGCGCAAAGCTCCTCCTGCGAAAGGTTATAAGCACAATCGACATTCGCAAACTCCCTTAGAAAGGCCAGCCCCGCCTCGCCCAGCTTCTCCGTCACAATAACCGTCGGTTTGGTGCCAACTGTCTCTGCCGATGTGGCGGCAGGGGCGGAGGGAAGGAAGCGGAGAGAGCGGTTGGAGAGGTGGTGGTGAGTAGAGAGGCGGAGGGAAGGGAGAGAAAAGGAGGGCAATGGAGAGAGAACGGAGAGAAGGGAGAGAGAGGTTGTAGGGTTTAAAGGGGTGAGTGTGAGAGGTCGAAGGGAGTGAGCTGGAGGTAGTAATAGCGCCATGTTTTTGGAGAGTAGCGGTGGGAGTGGTGAGTGGGAGAGATTTTGGGATGATACGAAGTTATAATTGTAAATAAACCCTTAAGAAATGACATTTGTAGAGTTAAGAGAAAAATGGTTGTAAACTACGTAAATTCTAAGCATTGAAGGAACCATTTTACAAATATAGAGGTGGCAGAGGCTATGAAAGTACGGAGGGATTGAGTGAGCGTCGTTTTGTGCTTTCTGTCCAGAGGGCTTTGGACAGGCTCTATTTAAAGTCGTATCTAAACTGTCCGATTTATTTAAAAGTGAAGTTAGATTGACGGAGGCCGTTTAAATTTATTGTTTTAATTATTTGCACGTTTTTGATGCGAATCGGACGGTTTTTTCTAAGATCTGAATATAACTTGTCCAAAGCCCTTTGGAGAAAATCTAATTTCTTTCCAGTTGTCAACGGCCCATCTTCATTGGTCATTGCGCTGTTCGCTTTTCACCGATATGAAAACAGGATCCGTATCCTCTGCATTAACTCAAAAGGGAATCTTTTGAGTTAATGAATTTCATCCGTTTGATTTTAAACGGAACCAATCCGGCTCGTGTCTATAATATAGGGGGCCCTTTAATATGAGTGCAGATCTAGTTCACACGAATCTTAAAATAAATTGCACAGTCAAGATTCATTAACTCAAAAGATTCTCTTTTGAGTTAATGCAGAGGATATGAATTCATGAAAACATGATGATTCCTTGATTTCCTTCCCTGGAGAAGTGAAGATAGTCAAAAACAACAATAATGAAATTACATTCAAAGAAAAAACAATAAGGAAAGCATGTACGGTCTAATCAAATTAATTTACAAAATTATTCGGAATTTAAGAAGATTACAACAACAGCTGGATGCCTGGATCGCATATTAGCATATTAGCATATTAGTATCACATAGCTGGTGGGTGCAATAAACGTGTGTGGTGTGGTCTTTTCATATAGGAATTGTATTTGTCTATGACTGTACTTTGGAAAAGATAATTAAAGATTTCTCATTCAAAAGAAAAACAAATAATAAAATTATAAAGGTGATCGAAGATTTGATAAAGTTTCGAGTAGTGTAATTGAGTTACATAAAACCTCAATAGTTTCATCTGGACCAAAAAGTAGCCGACATTTTTATTAATACCCAAAGTTAATTACAAATTAATAAAATACCCATCAAGTATTTTTTTAAATATCCAAACCGGTCATTTAATGGCCGGTCCCTATTTAAAAGGGAAACTAACCATTAAATGGCCGGTCCCCTAATTTAATTATTATTATTATTATTTTATAGATAAATAGCTAAAATGCTGAAATATAACACTAAAAAATCGAATTTTTTTCTTAAATATTTGTCAAATTAATTTTTTCATAGTATATTTACCGGTTTTTTTATTAAATATATCATACAGACTGTTTCTTGTTTGAACATATAAAATGAAAAATACTTAATATTAGGATGCTGATTATTGTCAAATTAAATTCACTAGCCGCATGCGAACACTAAACATCATATCAGTAATTTTGATACAATTTCTGACTTTTACCATGCTGCATACGACACTGTCACTAGCCGCAAACGGGTCGTTGTGTCTACTGATGATAAAAAAAACTTTAACTCAATTTTTCAGGCACTAAATAATGTTTTTTTGCAATTCTGACTCCGTCGGCCCCTTGGGGATGACCCTTAGGGCACCATTGCCCCCGTCTCGTCCCAAGCTTTCCGAATTGAGGTCGTATGCGCAAATCCGAGTTTCTTAGCCAAAGTTATGGCCGTTTAAAGTTGATTAAAAAACAACGATGCTTTCGTGCAAAAACACCGATGATGCACCAATGCTTTATGCACAGCTTGTCGATGGCAGAAGTGCATCGATATTTCATTACAAAAACATCAGGGACACACCGATATTTTTTCAGCACTACCCTGCTTAATTGTCAATGCTAAGGCTAACGAACCATCGATGTTTCATTACAAAAAACAACGATGTTTAAGTCCCAACTTTCATTACAAAACGACCCGTTTGCGGCTAGTGACAGTGTCGTATGCAGCATGGTAAAAGTCAGAACTTGTATCAAAATTACTGATATGATGTTTAGTGTTCGCATACGGCTAGTGAATTTAATTTGACAATAACCAGCATCCTAATATTGAGTATCTTTTATTTTGTATGTTCAAACAAGAAACAGTCTGTGTGATATATTTATAAAAAAACCGGTAAATATGCTATCAAAAAATTAATTTGACAAATATTTAAGAAAAAAATTCGATTTTTTAGTGTTACATTTCAGCATTTTAGCTATTTGTCTCTTAAAAAAAAAAAAATTAAATCAGGGAACCGGTCATTTAATGGCCGGTTATTTTTTAAATAGGGACCGACCAATGGCCGGTTTGGATATTTTTATTAATCTGTAATTAACTTTGGGTATTAATAAAAATGTCGGAAAAGTAGGCCCTGTATTGCAGTCTAAAATGGACTCATCGGATCTACTTCCAACCTAGTTTGATCCATTTAATTTATTGTTTGACGTCTTTACAAAGTCAACTGGTCTCATCCTTCGCAATTTTCATTTCTTTCATATCTTGCACGGACTCTTCATTCGCCGCTACATCGTTTAGTCCGTTTTTTTTATTAATAGGAAAAACAAAACAAAAAAATATCCGCAATGAGAAACAATTTTGTTAGATTTTGAAAAATAGAAAGAACGTTATAGTTTGTAATGTCCAGGGCACTGTAGCTAGACGTTATAAACCATAACGCTCAGTTAATCTGATCGCTAATGATCTCTAATTAATAAAAAACACTGTAGCTGTACGTTATGGTCTATAACGTCCAGCTACATTTTTTTTTTTAAAATTCTCACTTTTTTGTAGAAAATTAAGTGTATACGGGACATGTACTAGTATTTGCTAGTCCAATTTTACTTGCTAACACTGTGATTTTGTTTTATACTTTACAGTATTAGTGACCATATTTTATACTAAATTATAGTAGAAATTTGAAGTTATCTTACCGGTCTATACTGAACATCAGGTATGGAAAATAAATCAAGTTCCATATGTCCTGTATACACTTAATTTTCTATAGGAAAGTGAGTTTTTTTTCAAAAAAAAAAAAAACACTGTAGCTGGACATTATAGACTATAACGTCCAGTTTCAGTGTTTTTTGTTAATTAGAGATCATTAGCGATTATATTAACTGGACGTTACAAATCATAACGTTTTTTCTATTTTTCAAAATCTAGCGAAGCTGTTCCTCATTGTCGATATTTTTTTGTTTTTTATGTTAATAAAAAAATAGTCATTTAGTTCATATAAGTTTAGCACCAAAAGTGTGCACTAATCTACAAGAGCAATCCTTCTCAACACAGAGAGCAACAAGTGGCAATGCGACTTGCTATTTCGACAACACCGAACTGTGGCAGCATCGGGAAATCGATCGTAGCTAGCGTTTATCCAGTGCTTGTTTTAGAAACAATCAATAAGACGGCCATGCTTGTTTACTGTGTTTCGAACAGTGTTGTAAATAACAGGGTACCATCAAACGATTAATCGGTATGCGGCCGCTTAATCAGAATTATGCGGTCAATTAATTGTTTTCATTAAAATTATGTGTATATATTCATAATTTATTAAAAATGATTTATTTAACTCATCAAACTTATCAAATAACTAAATTTAACTTAGTTTTATTATTATAACATGACACTATGCTTATTTTTTCTTAACAACACATACACATTTTACATTTGTAAGTAACACATTTATTTAATGCAAAAATAAATTCGAAAATTAAGCTTTTCAAATATTAATAATATATTATTTGAAAGAAATGAAACATTCCAACATAAAATTACTAAATTTAGTTAATAATAACAACTTAATTTTATATATGAATATGTCGTACTAATTGAAAAAATTACACCAGTAAGTAAGAAAAACATATGTTATATAAATAATAGAAGAATTAATCAATTTCAAAATAATTAAGAAGAAAAAACATATATAAAAAATATTGAATGTATATCCAAGTACAAATAAAACTATAATATAGTATCACACAGTCACAGAAAAAAAAACAATGTGAAAATAAATATTCACTGGAATAAACGGAAATAAATGAGAATAAACGGTTATAAATGAAATAATCGGCCGATTAATCAGAAAAATCCGTTAATATTTGACCGTCGTTAACGATTAAACGGACATTTAATCGGCCGTTAAGACCATTTTTTACAACACTGGTTTCGAAAGAGGAACCCGAATGCCAAATGTGAATTCTTGTGCAACAACAGAAAAAATTTGGTGCAATATGTTTCAAGATTCATGCAGAGGATACGCTTTCTGGGTAAGATAACCATGAGAGCAAGGATGCACTCATATATGTATGTATGCCAAACTCTCCAACCGTATAGATTACCACTAGCTAATTTAAGGATTGACATGTTATGAGAGAAAGATCATATATACTAATTCATAACATTTAACAAAATATTATACATCATACAGGCAAATTAAAAAAGAGTCTAGCCTAGCTAGGCTAAATAATCCCTGGCCCGTAACACTTTCCCTGAAAACAATCCTCAAAAAGTCGGCACGACGCTGTACCCAGGATCGATCATGAAATCGAAGACACGGTCGAACTGCTCCACCTCAGGCTCGGTACTGTCTGTTCTCTTGGCGAAACGGCCCTTGATGCGGGGCCGTGTCTCTGCATATGCCTTGCGGGATGCATAGCGGATTGTCTTCTCGAACCGGCGGTTCTTGCGCTTCTCCCGGTAACGCATAAGCCTCGCCTCCCTCTCAATCGCCAGCTCAGCCTTCGTACTAACATGTGACGGCTTTGTTACATCAGGCACCACACCTACCTCAGAAGATGACATCTGAAGCAAGAAGAAATGAAACTTATTTCAGAAAACCAAACAGCATAAACATGCTTGTAAAAGGTTTTAATTCTAGTTCTTATAATGGTCGCAAACACAGTTAAATTTCACATTTTTTTTTTTCTTTTCTTAAAAGTACATATATGACATGGACAATAGAACTCTTGTTTAATCGCGGCAAGTCCTGCAGTGAATGGCCACACTAATTCCTTCGGGGTTTGGCCATAGAACAAATGAGCTCTTTAACTGTTACTGCTTAGTAGATAGTACAAGTACAGGTGAGAGGAGATTTTACGCTTTGACTGAAGGAGTTGGCGGGGAGAGAGCTATAAGCAGACTTCGCGTTGCCGCCAAAATCTAGCATCACGGTGGACCCCATTGGAACGGAGCTAGTACCGTTACCGTTACCAGCTCGTACCGGCACAACACTATCCATCTGCTGTTGCAACCTCTCCAGATCCACAAACGGGTCGACCTCAGCCTCCCCGAACCCGAATTCCTCCATCTCAGCTAGTCCCTTGTTCAGATTAAATCCAAACCCGCTAGCACCATTGTTCGAGTTTAGATTCGGGTTCATGCTCGGGTTCGGTAAGATCCATGACTCCGCCTCAGCCTCATTCTCCTGTGCTCCATTAGCCTCGCCATCCTCATCCTGGCCAAAGAGCCTATTAACGGATGCGGCTATGCCAGAGTGTGGTGAATCCAAGAAGGGTACGACAGGGACGCGCTCGTGGCGACGCGATAACGGGTTGGCGGAGTGGATATCGGAGTCGCACGTGGCACAGAGCGCGGCCGCGTCTGCCTTGCACGTGACAGAGGCTGGAGCCTGCTCACACACCTCGCACAGTAAGACGCGCTCGTGGCGTCGCGAAAGGAGGTTGGCGGTGTGCACACGTGCGTCGCACGTACCGCATAGGAAAGCACAGTCGGCGCGGCAGTAGAGAAGAGCAGCGGCGCTCTTGCACGAGTCGCAGCGGCGCGCCTCGATGCCCCAGCACTTGGCTTTTTCTATTCCCATTATTTGTTGGAAGAATTTCGAGGGGCTTCGTTGATTTGCAGAGTTTTTTGTGGCTTGATTGGGTCTCTGCGCGTTGAGGTGGAATAATGGGATTGGATAGTTGGGAGTTGGAGGAGAGACTTGTTTGCTATCTTCTGGGAGGGAGGAGTGAGAGTGATAGAGCGTGGAGTTAGGTTGGTGGAATTGGTGTACGCTTAATATTGTGGACAAAGCATGGAAGATTTTTTTTTTAAGAGAAAATAAATACAACTTTAAGCTAGGAGATAAGTAATAGTTTTTTTTTAAACTATTAACTTGTAATAGTAGCAATTTTAATAAATAGAGTGGTAAAACACTATCTAAGATGATAAAATAATGAATTTTAGTCAATAGGTTTTACACTTAATTATGTCTTTTTCATTTAAATATGTTAAAGTTCGTCAAGTATACAAACAAAAATGAATTAAGCTACGCATTTATATTCGATTTATATTTTTTCCTCTATTATCAGAACAAATTCTTGAGCGAAGTATCAAAAGAAATTCACATGACTATGAATACCGAAATTGAAAAAACCAGATTAACTAGAGAAGAAAGGATTCAGCTATATTTAGCGTAGCTTAAATTATGTGAAAAACATGAAGACTTAGGTTGAGTGTCAATCATTGAAAAATTAAATAAAATTGTTGGCTTTAGATAATTTATACTAAATAACTCTTCAATAACATCAATTAAGTATCATTATTGGCTTTAGATAAACTGAGTTGTACAATCGGTAAGCTAATTGAGGAAAAAAATTAAACGAGGCCACAAAGCATGAAAATGATTAGAAAAAAAAAATGTTTTGATCTGGCCATTTCATCCACCACTAGAGAAAAAAAAAGGAAGGAAACATCTATAAAAAAATAATTTACATAAAAAGGGATAAAGTTTGTATACCATTGTGATCTTTAAAGAAGCTTAAGGTTTGCAGGATCTAGGAAGACAATATATTTTTCTTTTATCAAAGTTGATTATAAATCTTATCATAGCATATTTGTAACATAATTTAATCTAAGTCATGTATAGAAAGTAAAAACACATCAAACTGAAAAATAAAACCGTCTAAAGTAGTAGACAAATATAGAGATGTTATTTACATTTAAATAATGTGTAATCAAAATAAAAAGACTTAAAAATAATTTTCTTATAGACTATAAATAAGTCAGCTTGAAATAATTCTTGAAATTGTTTTTTTTTATATAATATTTGCAAATCTGGAGATATCAAACATTAATGTTAATTAGTCCCACTTCTAATTATTGAACACCAGCATTTGATGCTTAATATGTTTCTTTTTCTTCCTTTTTTACTTTGAAGTTTACATAATTTTTTAACTCATTTATCTTATGATTTTTTTAGATACAAGCTTTCTGTATCCAATTTTTGAAATAGTATTTGCATTTAAAAAATTAAGAACACCAAACATATATACAGATAATATATATTTTATGAACTACAGTAAATTATTTTTATTGAAAATACAATTAATTGACTTCTTGTTTTCTACATGAATATGTATTCTTATTGTTTGTGTCATATCTTGTTCCTATCAACAATTCAATTTGAAAGAGCCACAGGTTGGTCTAAACGCTAAACAATACACCAAGCGCACTAACTTCTGGAAGAGATCGGCTCGGAGATTGGCTTCATGACATGAGCCGGAATACGTGGAGCTCTGATGGCCTAGTGTAAAGAAGATTTATGGGAGAGAATTAATATGAATATTAGAGGGGAGAAATTGCAACTAGGCCCTTCATTATGTGCGGATAGCTGCCACAGTGGTCTGTGCCCTCGCGGGGCCCACACAAAGTTAGAGACGTCAATGAGGGGTGTCTCTTCACCAGTTGCAGAAAAAGATATAGCCTGTCTATGAGCCCAATAAACAATCAAGAGACGAGCATTTTGAATTTGTGATAACATAATAAGAATATAAGATGCTTCCATCCAATAGAATAAGAAAATTTGCAAATAAAATTTAATACAACGTACTTTATATTTAAATAATAAAAATATAATATGACATGATTTTCACGATATAAAATACAATATACTTTACAGTTAATGATATGAAATACTATTCTGATTTTCTTTTTCACGAATTTACAAAAAAAAAAAAAATCTACATAACAAAAGGACTTGATTTCCTTCAAAATCTTTAACTATAAAAAATTGTCATATCAATATAATCTTATTTACCTTAGGGAAAATATTCATCCTAATTGTTCCCCATAAATTTATCAAAAAGATGAATATGAAATTTATCAGGTCCTATAATCTCCAGTTATGCAATTAGAATATAGAAAGAAAATGTACAAAGAGCATGAATAGTTAATAGTATAATGAATGAATGATGTACTTTACCAAAATAAGACATACTATGTAGTAGTTAATAAATATTCAGGTCAACTTATACTTAATTTTTCTTACCCTACATTAGGATTCTTCTTAACAATAATTTTGTCAGTACACCTTTTGATTAAAACATAATGAAATGGACAACTGGAGGCATCCATACTATTTTAGTAATGGACAAGATAGAATCCGTGAAGGCGTAGGTTCCGGCCCATAGTGCAGGTGAAAAGGTTAAATGATTGCACTGCACGCCGTGGTGTCACTTGAGCCGGGTGCGAAAACGACCGCCCGGAGGCTCCAACCTCGTGATACTCCACGGCGTTAAATAATCCGTTAACTGTCAGAAATGTGACAGCATGGATAAACTATTTATAAGTATTGATTGTACAATTTTGTAATTGTTTAAAAAATAGTAACAAAATATAGGTTTTAAATTTTTTGGATCGGCAGTGAAAAGTGCATTTCATAGTCCATATGTAACTCAAATTATGAGTTTGAATTCGGAACATCTGATCAGAACCTACACAAATATTAAAGAGGTATGTGAATTCTCACATGAACCTAATTGATCGAGATTTTGATCGGACAGTTCGGATCCAAATCAATTTAGATAATTATCTCAAAAAGGATCCGAACTCTATAACTCCACCACTATTGTTAGTTCTAATCTCTCTTAAAAATCAATATGTTAAAAGCGTTAAAATCCATAATTTTACAATCTGTATAAGAAAGAAGAGCTAGGTTATTAGTTTTGATATTGTTTAATGAAATAGGAAGAGGTATGCCTTTTTACAAAAAGAAAAAAGAAGAAGAGGTGAATCTTTTCCTATATGATCAGACAATCAGACCTGATAGTTGAATACTTGAGTTTGATTAAAAAGTTTGAGTGAGCCTATGGTACTTTGCAAAGCGCAAATCGGCTCGTGCTATGAAATCATATTTATGTTTTTGAAATTTAAACAGTTAATTTGAAACGCTCAACATAATCTTTATATAAAAATTGTAGATGGAGACTGAATTTTACTTTTTTAAGAATTTTGTTACAATTTTTAAAATAGGTTGAAAATTATTACTTTTGAATGGTTCATAATTTTTAAATTAAGTGACCTTTTACTTATTTTAAAAAATAAAAAAATTAATTTTCATGTAAATTTTCATATAAAAATTATCTTAAATAGTTCGGATCAAATATTTAAATTTTAAAAATAAATATATGAATTCGATATGCGGTTTGCAAAGTAGCATAGCCTCACTTCATTAAAAGTTGTTGCATGCGCTATAAAAAAAAAGGGCGAAAATAGTAATTCAATCGTGTGGGGGAGGGTATATAATCACATTAAATTTCCTAATGATAGAAAAGACAAACGATAACTTTTCTCCAAGATAGCATTCGGTCATGTGTTCCGTTATGTGATTAATTAATCTAAACCTCTCTTTCTAGTACTAAACTGCTAATTAAGGGGAAAAATCAACTATCTCAATCAAGCATTGAATTGTTACCACCAGAAAAATGCAATTATCACTAAAAGATAACGAAGTCCAAGTTCGACTATCAAACATTTATGAAACTTGATTGTGTGACTTAAAATATTTTATTTGCGACTTTGACGTTAATCCATATAATAATTCAAACCACGAGAAGCTTCTAAACCGAGCAAATGACCAAAATTAATTTCAGCAAAGCAAGAAAAAACTGAAAGCTGCAGATAAAAAAAAAACTTGACTAATTAATATGTACAACTATTCATAATTTAAAAAAAAAAAATTACTTGTATACTTCGTAATATAATTTATATTGTTTTAAACTTAACTAAGGTCAGAAAAAAAATTAGATATCTTAATTAACTAAGGTCAAGTTACGTGAGTAGAATTAGAGTGTTCTTAAGTTTATCAAGTTTCTCTGTGAAGTTATCTCTAAATTCTACTGGATTAGCTTCAAACGACAAATTTAAACCGTTGAAACCCATCTACTTTACGTGTGATGCGGTCACATGCAAAAATTTAAAAAATTTGAATTAATTTTGCAGAGTGTTAATTGGTCAAAAAAACGTTCAAAAAATGAAAGTTCAATTTTTTTGCATGTAAACACATCACTCGTAAGGTAGACCAGTAGATGAGTTTCAACAATTCGGATTCATCATTAGAAGCTCATCCGACATGTTTTAGAGTTTAGTTCACAAAGAGGCTTGGTGAACTTAAGAACACTTTAGTTCTACTCAAGTTATGTTATCATAAGTTGTTGTTGTTGTTTGGTGGATGAGTAAATACTAAATAATATAGAATAACATTTATGTTGGCATGCTAAAAAAATATAAATGATAAATAATAATAGTAAAATGAATAATAATAATAACAATAATGACAACAATCATAATTGTAATGATAATTTTAGTAAAATAATATCATAGGAGAGAAGGGTTCAAATATCTCTATTTTATGTGCCTCCATTATGCCTCTATTTTTTAAACATTAATAACTTATAATTTAGAACTCAAATATCAAAATAAAACTGTTAGATCTTATATATATCATTTTCTCTATGTACATTAAAAAAATTACGATATTTCGACTTTGTTTTGATCGATATCAAGAGCTTATAAAAATGCATTAAATTGGAAAATTATGGACGTTGATTTTTCAACTTATTGATTGATGTTAAAATAAAACCAAAAAGTGATAAATTTTTATAGTAGAGCTAATACTAAGGTGCTCTCAAGTTCGCAAAATTTTTGGTGAGCTCAACTCCAAAACCTATCGAATTAGCTTCAAACGACGAACTCAAATTGTTGAAACCGATCTACTTCATAAGTAATGCATTTACAAGCAAAAGCAAAGTTTTTTCAATTTGTTGAATCAATTTAGTATAAAATTAAGCAATCAAAATATATATTTATAAGTTAAATATTAACATTTAATTTTTTTTTTAAGTGTTTGATGTCATAGGAGCAAAATTAAGTTCAACTCTCAGATTAATGATCTTACACCAATTATATCTTATAATTTAATCCAACTTAGGAACAAACAGTAGATTAAATTAGTTCTCACAAAAAAAATAATTAAAACATCTTAATACTTTCGTTACTAAGGAACAAACAGTAGATTAAATTAGTGAATTTACTTATAAAAGTGTGTATAAGTAAAGGCAAATTCTTCTATGGACATAAGGACCTATTTGTAAAATGAACATATTTTCATTTTCAAAGTTCAAACAGTCGATCCGACAGTTCAACATTATCTCCATATTAAAATGTACTTGGAGGTCAAATTTTACATTTTTTTGAATTTTTTTACTATTTATTAAGTATTTTACAAAATTCAATGGCCTGAATTTGACTAGTTTTTATAAAATACTTAATAAATAGTAAAAAAATTCAAAAAAATGTAAAATTTGACCTCCAAGTACATTTTAATATGGAGATAATGTTGAACGGTCGGATCGACTGTTTGAACTTTGAAAATGAAAATATGTTTATTTTACAAATAGGTCCTTATGTCCATAGAAGCATCTCTCCTAAGTAAATATCTTCACGATGCATTTGGTGATTTTTTGAACCAAAAAAGTTTCACCAATGCACATGTGACATCTCACCCCTTGTAGTGCTGGTGCATATCACGAGCGGCTAAAGAAGGACAATTTTGTAAATTCATTTGCCCAGAAAGCGACCTGCCGACCGCCATATCCAAGTTGGTGCCTCACCGCGTCCGGATCCAAGAATCTTAAACCCAATCCCAAATCAAAAACCTGTCGATGTACGATGGCGACACATCACAAGGGCATTACAGTAATTGCGAAATCGGATGACGAGTAGGCTGACGCCATCATTCCAAAGGCACCAGCATCTGATTCGATGCAGCAACGGGAAGTAGCGACAAGCTTTGTTAACACTCGCCGTGATTCATAGAAGAGGCTAATATTTACACGTGTTTTGTTTTGGGTGGTTGGTTGTAGAAAATCGATACGGAGGAAGCTTGTGCGAAGATTGTGCCGGATGCTAGTTCCCAAAAGGCGAGGGCTGGACGATACTGGAAATTTTTTATTCATAAAAAATATTAAGATGTATGAAAATAAAAAGAGTATATTGCTTCTGATAAATATAAAAAAAAAATCTGATTTATTAAATCCAATTTAAATATTTAGATTGGAATCTGATTCACTTCTGACATGATAAAATATTTTCTTGAATTTAAATAATTAGATTGGAATCTGATTCACTTCTGACATAATAAAATATTTTCAACAAATATAGAAATATCTAATTTATTGAGTCTGATTCAAATATTTGGATCATAATCCGATCCACTTCTAACATGATGAAATGTAGCATCTTTATTAGAATTTTTAACTGTTTAAAAAAAAAAATAATGGATCGGGACCATTGAGTCTGATCTAAATATTTGAATCGGACTCAATGATTCCGATCTTTCTTTATTTATTAGAAACAAAATATTTTTTTTATTTCTGTACATCTGAATTTAATAATTTCTACATATAAAAAATTTCCGACGACACTCGGTGGTGGAACCAATTTTTTATTTCTGTACATCTGAATTTATTAGATCAATTGTCGCAACGGCTGGACTCAGACAGTCACAACCTCAAATCTACTTTACCATACTTTCAGATATAAATACAAATTGATAGAATTAAAATGGTAAAGCAATCTTCATGCTCTTCATGATCTTCATGATTCATCATCCAATCAGTCCATATAGCTTGTGTTCATCGTGAATCGTGTCTTAATGCTTTTCTTTACTTTTCTTTGACAATCAAATTGATATAGCAATTAAACCTGCAAACATCTCGAACAAAGAAATTGTAAAATTTAATATTTATATTTTTTAAATTAGTCAAACAAAACAATAGATTGCTTGCAACAACAGTTAGTAAATATTGTAACTTGGTGTAAAGCAATATACTTCCTTACAAAGTTTTCAACACCGATTCATATTTAAAAAAAAAAATTGTAACTTGGTGTAAATATTGATAAGTAGAATTAAGGTGTTTCTAAGTTTATCAAGGCTCTTTGTAAACTCAACTCTAAAACTTATCGAATTGATTTCAAATAATTAATTCAAACCGTTGAAACCCATTTAACTTACGAGTGATGCGTTTACATGCAAAAAATGTAAACTTTTGAATTAATTTAGTATAAAGTCAAGTGGTCAAAATTAGAAAGTTTATAAATTAATTTTAATGCATTTATTTTTTGAATGTGTTTTGACCACTTGGCTCTAGTGTTTTGCAAACGGGTAAGGGCGGGCGGGCACGGGCAAAACCCGGGACGGGTCACGGGCAACGCGGGTCACGGGCGACACGGGACGGGTTAGCACGGGTATTTTTTTGAAAAACCCTACCCGGCCCCTCTCAAACCCCCCGGGCAACACGAGTCACGGGTAAGTGGGTTTAGGTCCGGGTAGAACGGGTCTGGTCCGGGCGGGTAATTTTTTTTTTTTTCTGTTTTTTAGGCTGCTGCCTGAGCTGCTCCGCTGCTGTTTTTTTTTTCTGTTTTTGTTTTTGTTTTCTTTTTAAACCAATAAAATACAAATCAAAATTCATTTAACATGATTGCATATTTGAACTCAATAATTATTGTGATACTAAAATCAAAATCAAAGTTACGAATTATTTTAAAACAATATTGCTTAAATCAATTACTTTAAATTTTGAACAATAAAATATAAATTAAAAATTTCTTAAATCAATTACTTTAAAATATTTTAAATCAATTACTTTAAAACAATAAAATATAAATCAAAAATTTCTTAAATCAGTTACTTTAAAAATAATAATGAATTACGTAGCGGCTAAAATATAACCTATTCTCGCGGCTAAAATAATAATAAATGAATTACTTTAAATTTTGGACATTCTCGCGGCTAAAATATAACCTATTCAAAAATAAATGCAAATTACTTAGCATATTCAAAAAATAAATATAACATGCTTATTTAACCTATTAAAAATAAATCCGAATTTGAAAAATATAATCTAACCTATTCAAAAATAAATCTAATAACTTGGCATATTCAAAAAATAAATATAACATACTTATTTAACCTATTAAAAATAAATCCGAATTTGAAAAATTAAATCTAACCTATTCAAAAATAAATGCAAATTACTTAGCATATTCAAAAAATAAATCTAACATACTTATTTAACCTATTAAAAATAAATCCGAATTTGAAAAATATAATCTAACCTATTCAAAAATAAATCTAATAACTTGGCATATTCAAAAAATAAATATAACATACTTATTTAACCTATTAAAAATAAATCCGAATTTCAAAAATTAAATCTAACCTATTCAAAAATAAATGCAAATAACTTAACATATTCAAAAACTAAATCTAACATACTTATTTAACCTATTAAAAATAAATCCGAATTTGAAAAATAAAATCTAACCTATTCAAAAATAAATCTAATTACTTGGCATATTCAAAAAATAAATATAACATACTTATTTAACCTATTAAAAATAAATCCGAATTTCAAAATTAAATGTGATATCCATATCAATATGTACTTGTCGATCCAAAAATTAAATGTGATATCCATTTCAAAAATAAATCCTAACGGTCGATCCAAACAATTCAATGTGATATCCATATCAATATGTACTTGTAAACTAAATTTTATATTTTTTCGAAATTTTTTACTATTTTTTTAGATAGGTAGAATTTTGATGGTCCAGAATTTGTATAAAACACTGAAAATTCTACCTATCTAAAAAAATAGTAAAAAAATTCGAAAAAATATAAAATTTAGTTTGCAAGTATATATTCATATGGATATCACATTGAACGGTTCGGATCGACCGTTAGGATTTTAAAAAGTACCATATTGAGCCGTAGTACACTAGCCATAGTACACTAACCGAAGTACCATAGCCTCACTCAAAAATAATTGTGGACGATCAAAAGTGATAGAGTTCTTTACGCACGTAGTCAAAAGTGTTTTATAACTTTCAACAATACTTCCTCAATATATTATTTTCGTTATTACTATCTTGAAATGGCAACTAATATTTTATGCACAAAGAACATGACAGAATACCAGATCCCGGAAAAATTGAAAAATGTATTTGAATTTTTTTTGTTTGTTTGTTTTGCAAACAAGCCCGTAGGCAAAATGTATTTGAATTGGATCACAGGATTGAGTGCATAATTAACCTGCTGGATAAGATCTCCAGTTATAAAACCTCTTTCCACGTGAGAGCAGTGCAGCGGAGCCGCCGGTTAGGCAAATGAACAATTTGTGTATGCAACCGGAACAAAAATAATAGATGTGTACCACAGTACGGGGGGGGGGGGGGGGGGGGGGGGGGGGGGGGGCGCTGGGGGAAAAAAAAAATTTCAAATTTCAAATTTCAAAAAAAAAAAAAAAGTACAGGAGTTCTGGTTCGGGTTCTGGTTCGGGTTCGGGTACGGGTAGGCGGGTACGGGTAGGCGGGCACGGGTTTGCGGGTGCGGGTACGGGTAAGACGGGTCCACGGGTCGGTACGGGTTTGAAACGGGACGGGTATCACGGGTAAATTTAAAAAAATCCGTACCGGGCCCTTCTCAACCCGTACCCGTTTAACCCGTGAACCCGTGCAAAACCCGTGCACGGGCCCGGGCAGGGCGGGCACGGGTCTGACCCGTGGGGTATTTGCCAAACACTACTTGGCTCTATACAAAATTAATTTTTTTTGCATATAGACACATCACTCGTAAAGTAGACGGGTTTCAACAGTTTAGATTCGTTGTTTAAAACCGATCCGATAAATTTTAGAATTGAGTTCACAAATAAACTTGATAAACTTAAAAACACCCTAGTTGTCCTCAATATTCATCTGTAGTTCGAGATCCTAAAAAAATGTTGAATACAAATGAAAAAAATGAAACGCTGTCCAAACTTTAATAGCTTTGTAAGTATTTTTTTTGGCACAAGGAATAAAATGTTATTGATAATGATTTAATCCTTCATTCCTAAAATTTAGTAAAGTAGTTAAAAATATTGCGTTAATTTGCTTATAACATTTTCTAATTTCAATTGAAATCAAATGTCCGAATGATTTATTTATCCAACCGTGAATATTTTTTTCATCTAATTGGACAGCTACTGGCATTAATAAATGACGGTGCTTTCAAATAGAATATACAGAGTTTCAACAGATAGTATCAAATAATGAATCGCCAGAATAGGGGTGTCAATGATATCTTTTAACCGTTTATCTTACTCATACTGTATTCGTTAATGCGGGTATGGGTAAGTTTTTTTTACGTTAGCTTATCAGGTATGAGTATGGGTAAGGATTTTTTTTGTTAGCTAAACAGATATGAGTATAGATAAAGGCTATATTGTACCTGTTACCCTATAGGATAATTATATAAAATAATATTATATGATAATAGTCGAGTAATAATTAAATTGGTAAAATTTATTTTTGTAATATTTCATATAATATTATTTTTGCAATAATTAGTGATGTATATTTGTTATTTAGTGTATGTTTTTGCTATAAGAAAAATGTTAAACATGTTACTTTTATTTGCATGTTTTTTATTTAGTTAAATAATTGAATTTGTCTGAATAGATATTTGTGTTTTCAAATTATCTTGTTTTATAAAAAAAACAATTTAGTTGAAATTCATTGTATATTTGTTTTTTTTATTAGTAATATGATTGTTTATGTGTGAAATGATGAGTTTTGATGTTCTATTTATAAAACATAATAAAATTAATTATTATATTACTATTATTATTCGTTATCCACCCGCTACCGTTTCGTTATCTGATAATTTTAACGGGTATGAATAAAGTAGAGTAAGATCAATTCTTAATGAGTACGAGTAGAATACGAATAAAATTAATTTTTAGTGAGTATGAATATAAAAATACTTCCACACTATCGATATCGTACCCATTAACATCTCTATGTCAGAACTACAAACCGTGTGGTGGGACCCCCATTAAAACAACCCATGTTAGCCAGATCAGCTTTTACGGATCCTGCAATAAATGCAGAACGGATTTTTCCCTTTGATGGTTACTGCTCTCTGTCTGCTTATTCTCCACATGCCGGAAAACCTTGCGATTCCCCGCCGTTTGATATTTTTCATTTTGCAATGCGATGCGTAACACGAATCTTGATGTGAAAGCATTCGTTCTTTTCTTGCTGTAATTTTTTTGCAAAGTACTGTTATCTCATCCGGGCAATCTTGCTGTAGTGCTGTACTTCGGACTGTTGCACCTCTTACAATTGTGGGGCAAAGATTTTAACATAGCAGTTTTGGCTTCATGCAGCGCCCAAACCATATGTAGCTGTTTTAGTTCAATAATCTGTGCGCTGAATGCAGTAAAAAGTACTCTGTTAAACTATTTAGACCTACTTTGTTACCATGCAACACCAAGAGCATATGTACAAAAGACACCAAAAGCTATTATCCTTTAGTTGTACCACGGTCTACGCTCTACGGCTTTCATCCTTTCGTGTCACTTTTTAATAGGCTGCCGGCTGGTGACAAATTTAGATTCCCCCATGCCGATTTGATTGATCAAGGCGTAAGATGGGCTCTGGTCTTCTGGACAGGGGTGTTCATTGGGTCCGGTTTAGTCGGTTTTGAACCGAACCGAATTAGTTTTGATCAAATGGTTCGGTTTTTCGGTTTAATGGTTTGGTTCGCTTTTTAAAACCAAATTATAATTTTGGTTCGGTTCGGTTTGAAAATTTTCAAAACCGAAATAACAGAACCGACCGAACTTTTATATATTATGAATTTGGTCCGGACCGCCCCGGTTTATTTCTTAATCAATTGCTTTAAATACTTTGGTTTATTTCTTAATATACTTCGGTTTATTATAAATTAATTGCTTTAAATAAAAAAATTAATATATTTTGATTTGAACCGAACAAACTAAACAAACCGAAATAAAACTTTGGTTCGGTTCGGTTCTATTTTAGAAACCGAATTATAACTTTGGTTTGCCTAGTTCAGTTTGGTTCCAACCGAACCGAACCGATGAACACCCCTACTTCTGGATAAGATGGAACATGGAAGTATATATAAATATAAGTAGGCAGACCACAACATTTAATACAAGTACATGTTTTTGCTCAGAACTTACCGACATTTTTAAAAATACCCTAAGTTAATTACAGATTAATAAATTTGCCCACGAGTTGGTGGAAATTTTAAATATGCCCAAACCGGCCAATAATTAGCCGGTTCCGATTAAAATCTGATTAAAATTCCCGACCGGCCAATTATTGGCTGGTTCCGTGATTTTTTTTTATTAGAGAAAAATAGCTAAAATGCTGAAATCTAACACTAAAAAATCGAATTGTTTTTTTAAATATTTGTTAGATTACTTTTTTTGATAGCATATTTATACTAAAATATGCTAAATTACTTGAAATTATGTTAATTTATGCTGATTGACACTAGATTACTTTAAATTATGTTAACTTTTTTTTAAGAGACAAATAGCTAAAATGCTGAAATATAACACTAAAAAATCGAATTTATTTTTAAATATTTGCTAAATTACATTTTTTTTATATATAATTAGCATATTTATACTAAAACACACTAAATTACTTGATTTATGCTGAACTACACTAAATTACTTGAAATTACAATAATTATGTAGAATTATGCTAGAATACACTAAATTACGTATGAATAGGATGATATCTTTACTGAGAAAGCGAAAAACGACGACGAAACTTCAAACGGTCATAAAACGACGCTCGAGTGTCCGATTTCAGCAAATGACCACTTTTCGGAAAGCTTGTGAAAATGCGCATGCGTCTGAACTGGCTATGCCAGATTTTCAAATTCAGAATCACCAAAAAATAAAGGGAAGAGCCTCAAAACTTCAGTTGAAGTTTCCGATTAAGATTTTCATTTCTAATTTTCAATCTACGTAGCTCAGTAAATTAGTTATATAATGAACTTGTAGAATACCAATTTTTATTATTTTTGGAATTTTTTTACTATTTTTTATGATTTATGAAAGATGGTACAAAATCGGCCCTATTCATACGTAATTTAGCGTAATTTACCGTATTTTAGCATAATTCTACATAATTATTGTAATTTCAGCATTTTAGTAAATTTACCGTATTTTAGCACAAAATCGGCTCAATTCATAGCGTATTTTCTAACAAATATTTAAAAAAACAATTCGATTTTTTAGTGTTAGATTTCAGCATTTTAGCTATTTTTCTCTAAAAAAAAAAAAAAAATCACGGGACCGGCCAATAATTGGCCGGTTTGGGCATATTTAAAATTTCCACCAACTCGTGAACAAATTTATTAATCTGTAATTAACTTAGGGTATTTTTAAAAATGTCGGTAGAACTTAGGATGATTATGAATATATGATGAATGTTTACAGTACACCGTTTGATGAATTATGACAACCGAACCTCAGTTCTGCATTTAGTACACCGTTTGATGTTAGATCCAATCCGTTTGTTTCATAGAAGTCCAAATTTTAAAGGGATCCCGTATGTGAGCCGATTGGCCTATATTTTGATCGGACTGTCCGGAACTAAACTCAAACGATACCTTAGCGCAGAGAAAGCTGGCAATTCAAGCTTCTCTGCTTCAATTTCGCGTTTATGTTGGCATCTGACTTTACAAATCATGGGTGCAAGTCCCAATTCTGATCTTGACAGTGGAGTTTAAGGTCTAAAATAATGAGTGCGTATCCTCTGAGATATCTCAACTTTTGCGTTACTGACGTGTCTGGTGCCTATTTGGGGATAGCGTGGGGCCAGTATTATTTGTGCTTCGAGATTTGTGTATAACTTATTTGAATGGTTGCGATTTTCCATAAAGTCACGCAAAGTTTGAGATATCTCAGAGGATGCGAATTTTAAAATAATCACCATACCATATTTTAAAATTAAAATTAATTATGCAAAATTCTATGCACATGCGTCATACAGTGTTCAATCCCAAAGCTCTGGTTCCAAAAATCTTATTTTTCACACAACAAGCATCTTCATCTCGCTTAATATGCAATAAATCTTTATAATTTTCATCTTCAAAATTCTTTTGTTACTTCATGCTGAATTTATTTAGCTCTCTTTTTCATTTCATGGTATATGAGCGGTTCACAACAACAAATCAACAATTTTTTTGACGAACTGACTCGTTAAAATCAGACTCGCCTTGACTCAGCTTGTTTACAACCTTAATGGGCTACACCAAATGCAAAAAATGGGCTGATGACCGCAAAAAGATAATTCTGAAAAATACATATAATAGGCCAACACCAAATGCATGGCCTGAATTGCCAGATAGCTTGTGGCACACTTGGGCCTTGAACATTAGTTTCAATTCAAAAGGCATTTGTTTAGGCTTGGACAAATCTGTCTCTGATTCCCATTTTCTCACTCCATATATTAAAGTCATTAGCTCTCTCTCCTTTTCTTTTAGGAAAAAAAAAAAAATACAAGGACACAAGGTTAGGAAAGATGCTGAACTTGAGCGTTGATTTGGGACAATTTTATATTGCTTTACAATTATGAATGTGGTTTGGCAAATAATTGCTCACAAAAAAAGTTAAACAAAAATGATTTTTTTTTAAGGCCAGCTAGCAAAAAACGAAGATTATTAAAATCATCACTAAAGTTGCTCCAAGAAAAATATAAGATATGCAGTGTCATAAAAATATAACATCACAATTCACAGGTCACAGCATGCAACTAGATAAAAAAAAAAGGATACCATGATTGTAAGGGACAAAAATGGCTAGGATTTAGCGATTGTTTTTTAGCAGCATGAAACATTCCCCAGGAAATTATTTCAGGACTATGCAGGAAAAGGAGGGATTAAATAAATGCTATTTTTAGGAACGCTTTATTTGCCAAACTTCCTATCTAATATTCAAGAAAATGCAATGCATTTCCGCAAATGGCCAACGACACTTTCTGAGAAAACCATTTTTCTTTTTTCTTATTGTTTTAAACAATTTCACACCTTTAAATATTGGGAGAATTTTTATCCATGCATTCTATTTGGCTGGTTTACATGGAAATAATCTATAATCAAGAGCACATCCATAGCTTTGGCAATGCATTATACGTACCTACATTACAGTAAAAATTTCATAATCAAGAGCCCATCGAATTGGCCTTAAATTAAGTTAGTATAAAATCAAGCGGTCAAAATTAGAATGTTTATATATTTATTTAATGCATTCATTTTTTTAATATTTTTTGACCGCTTGAGTATATATTAAATTAATTTGAAAAATTAAAATTTTTGCATGCAAACTCATCACTTGCGAAGTAGATCGATTTCAGTAGTTTAGATTCGTCATTTGAAGTCCGTCCCATAGAATTTTGAGGTTAAGTTCACCAAGAAATTTGGTGAGCATAAGAACACCCTAGTTCTACTCAAATTATAACTTCACTAAAAAATTCTTAAGATATATGTTCCTTTTAGTTGATATCGCTGGTAAAAAAATTTGATACCATCATTATAATTAGCAAGTAAATTAAACATAATTTATATTTTTCATACAACGCTTCCAACAGCCATAATAAGGACATAATACAACTAAAGGCACTCTATTCCAAACCGCTAACAAATGTCAAGGAGGAAAAAAGAAAAGGTGGCTTTCACAAAAAGAAAAAGTAAAACAGCAAGAGATGAGAAAAAGAAATATAAAGGAAACAGAAAAGCTATGACTTTACGTCTAGTAATTTACTTGTTTGTTTTGTCAATTCTGTTTTACCAGTCGGATATGCACAAAATTAATATCCAGATTTTGCATACATACAGTCATCTAAAATTCACCTTTTATGGATTAGGTTAAAAGAAGATCTTTAAATTATTGTTCAAATTAAAAATAAAGAGTGAGGCTATGATACTATGCATACCGCGGATTGGTTCATACTAAGAAATAATATTTCCCTTTTTAACATCATATGAAAATGTACTTGTAGATCAAATTTTATATTTTTTATAATTTTTTTTACTATTGTTTAAGATAGGTGAAAAAATCACCTGATTTGAAAATTTAGTCTGCATGTATATTTCATATGGTGATCATGTTGAACGGTTTAAATCAACTATTTGAGCTTTAAAAACGATAATATTGATTCACAGTACGGACCAATCCACATTCCACGCTATGCATATATAGTACCAGCCTCACTCAAAATTGAAATTATAAATGTGTGTTCTTTATTAATTATTTAAATAGAATTTGTAATAAATTTAAGTCAATATGAGATTTAATTGAAATTTATCATAAATCTATTAAACTTCTTCATAATTTTTTTTATTTATTGTTAGAAGGCTAAACATTTTTTAAATCAATCCAAATTTAATACATGCACGTACTATTTAAGAAATGAAGAACAAATTTACAATCTTAGTTTTCTAAATTGAACAATTGTATTTAATATATCAAATAAATATATTATTCCTGAAGAGTGATAAGTTTTCAGTTTCTCATTCATGCCACATCATCAACGCTCTCATTCGTTCGATGATATGCTCCTCTTTTTTTTTTGAGAATGACTTGGTAGAGGCTACCAAGCTAGATGATATGCTCCTCTCTCTCTCTCTTTCAAAGGACTCATATTTTCTCTTGATTTCTCTTCTCATTTAAAGAAGAATATGTGTTTGAATTATCTTAAGTATAATACTCAATTATACTCTTACAGTAATTTAATTCCACTGTTTGCTTGTCTGTAAGATTTTTTGACTTTTTTTCTCAAAAAAAAAAAAGATTTTCTGACTTTTTTTTTTTGGAGTGCTATATTGAGGGCATCAATTGTGATTTTGAGAGCTGAGATAAACTTTTCTCTCTAAATACCAATTTTACCCTTATATTCTCTCTTCCTTATTTGTTCCTATTAATTATGTCATAGTTAATTCACAAGTTAATAAAGGAAAAAAATTATATACAAGCTGCAACTGGAATGATGAAACAAATAAGATGCAAATCCAAGTCACAAAATCTAAATCCCCATCTGTCTAAGCAATACCTGTATATCCTTAAATTCAATTTGACCTCAAAATCTAAATACCTATTGTGTTATCCAAAATATGATTGTGCTGACAATTAACTCCTACAGCTTAAACTAACAATTACTCATACTACAACTTAAGGTTAAAAAAAAAAGCTAAATTGTTATACTTAAAACCTACTAGTGGGAGATACACGTGCAACGAGTTCTAATCTCTTCCTTCGGTTACTTCATGTTGGTACCAGATGATTCAACGATATCGAACGGCTAGAAAGCTACTGGATTTAAGTGTGTATCCAGGTCACAAAGCACACAAGCAGTAATAGAGAAATAAGAAAGCACACCAGCCGTCCACTAAAAATGACAATTTTTTTTTTCGATATTTTGCAAAATTCAAAAATTGTCTTAGAATTAGCATAAAATATTCATACAGACACAAGTTCACAAAAAAAAACACAAATTTCATGCGTTACTTAACGATCTGCTAGATTATCTTTGCGAATTTTTGCTTTTGTATTGTAAATGATTTTTGAGATTGCTTTAGAATTAAATATAAATTGTGGTTCTTAAGTACCAATGAAGGAAAAAAAAATGTAAGGTATCATAAAAATTATGTACATGAAAATTAGCAACCATGGTATATTTCAATATAATTTTGGTTATTTTGGTGCTCATGTATAATTTGATCAGTAAACTCTGATTACTTATCTCAACGTCCTTGAATTTGCAACACCATATTTGTTTATGTTACATAATAGAGTCAACTGGTTGCAATATCTTCTACTCAGAAATTATTTGGTAAAGAATATATCCTTCTGTCTTAATACCATATTTTCTGCCCAATACTCATTTATTTTGGCTATGTCTAGGCATAAATAAACAAATGGGAATTCTCATTGTTATGCAAGAAAATCTAAGACGTATTGGATTTAGAGGGGTATATTTAAAATATTTATCAGTGATGTATTGCATTTAGAAGGGCCTATTTGTGACTTGAATTTTTAACTTATGTGTTTCATCATTCCAATTACAGCTTGTGTATAATTTTTTTCCTTTATTAGCTTGTAAATTAATTATGACAAAATTAATTGAAACAAAATAAGGAAGAGAGAATAGAAGGGTAAAATAGACATTTAGAGTGAAAAGTTTATCTCAGCTCTCAAAATTACAATCGATGCTCTCAATATAGCACTCCCCTTTTTTTTTCATTGAAATTTCAGTTATATACCCAAAATTTACGAATATAGCTCCAAATGGATAACACTTAAACAACCTCAAGTTACAAAAAAAGAGAACCCGGAAAAAGGGGAAAAAAAAGGAAAAGCAAAAAAGCAAATAAAGAAATATATAATATTCAGGGCCTTCTCAGTTGCTGCTGATTCAACTCATGAATACTACCTTGATTCCTATCACCATCTGTTGCACCAATTATCCTCTCCAAATCAACTTGTACATCAGCAACAATATTACCATCATTTTTATTATAACTATTACCACTGATATTATTACAATTATCATGAACATCCTTCTTTTGTACTGGGGTTGCCAAGTAGGTTGCTTTAGCCTCTCCAGCCATGATAACCGCCACATGCTCTTTGATGGGTGGGACAACCCCGGCATCCTCAGCACCAATCCCCTTCCTGTCATCATTGCCACCACGAGAATTCATCTCTCCATTTGCACCGGTCGAGTTGTGGTATCCAGCGAGTCTCCAGTACGTGCACGCCAGAGTGAGAAGCGCAAGTGCAATTAGGCCAAGCATAGCAGCCAAACCACCAAACAGGTACGGGACAGGAGAGCGCCATGCGGAGTGTAGACCCAACTCGTCAGGTGAGGCCAAGGGTGAAGGAGGGCCTGTCGGGCTGCGTAGTGTTCCAGAGAAAGTGGTCCCAGGCCTCATCTTTTGTTTGTTTTAAAACTATAATTAATCTCTTGTATGCTTTGCAGGGATCTTGGTTAAGGAATTGAGGAGGAGAGAGGTGTGTATATATAAGAGGTGGTAAAGGAAGTGTAAGATTAGGTAAAGGTGGATACGTATGTGTATGATAATGTAGTTTGAGAATAGATGTCATTTTACGGTGAAGTGCTAATGTGGACCATGGCAGTTGCCCATAGCATTGATTTATCTTTTTAAAAAGGAATGAAATAATCGATCAGATGTTCTCTGCAGTATTAGATAGGAGCCGAGCGAGACTTTTCAGGTATATATGGAGGACAAACGTGAATGTGGTCGATAATATAAAATTCATATATACTGTGAATAAGAATCGATTTTACATTAATTTTCACATTTTACTCTAATTTATATAGAAAATTAATAAATACAGAAAACTTAAAAATAAATGAGAATCAATTGACTCTCATTCTCTCTTACTAGATTCCCTGATCTTAGGTATAAACTGAGGAGTATAATATAGATACGTATCCTTATGTAATATGCATTTAGTTTCCTATAGTTTATTTTTCTATTATTTGTGTTATTTTGCAATAGCAAAGTTTAACTCAATTTCCCCATTTTTTTTTTTGAATTTTAAGATAACTGAATAAACTCAAGTTAACCTTGAATATTATCTTTTTGGTAAAATGAGAAATAGAAAGATATTTTCCATGTTTCCATGGGCAAATGAGAAAAGTTCACATTCTTCACGGTATCTATACACACACACACATCATCTTGAGGTTTTAAAGTGACACCTATTGTGCTTTATACAACTTTTAAACAGAAAACTGTGATGAGTGCTTTAGAAACGCTCACATCCTCAGCGTTGTCAGAATTTGAAGGCTGGTAAAATACGTTTCTGAAAAGGAATCACTTTTATTTTAATAACCCTTTAGCTTGGCGTGACGGTTTATATATAATAGCCAGATAAGTATTTACTAGACCGTTACAAAATTAAAGTTAAGTATCAGACAAGGGTATGAATGAGGCTAATTTTTTCGTTCATGGATAACAACGTATATAACAAGTGCTAACTATATTACACTTGCATTACCGAAATTTTTATTCATAACATAAAATAAAATTCAGTAAAACGTAGTGTATGATATGTATATCAATTAGCTATTATTTATTAATTAAAAAAATATTTGACATTGGATTCCTTCTCTTTATAATTTAATACCCTGTTTCTAACAATAATATGTGTTTTTTCTTTAATATATACCGTTTCATTTAAAATATGTCATCACTCACTAAACCGAGAATGAATTGTTTTGATCAGATACTACTATGCTAAAAAGATACATTGTCCTGTACTAGATTCTTGACGCTTCTTTTCAAATTATTTTTTCTAGTGCTTCTTTACCAGCTAGTTTATTATATGTTTACAATACCCAACGACTTCATAGAAGACTTCTTTAAGTTTTAAGAGAAAATGTATGCAAACTTCACGAGATTGTCATGATTCACAAAGAAAAGAAACAGAGGAAGAATATATACCGTCGCATATATTATATCAAGCTTTTAAGTTTTTAAGTAAGAAATTAGCATCTTCTCTTTAGCACGTATAGTGCAATATGAGTGGTATGTTTGATTTAACTATATATGGCGTAATACTTTTATACAGCGCCTTAAAAATTAAAAACCATGTGCGCGCACAGGCACACACACACACACACACACACTGATTCTCTGTTTTCATAACCTTGTATTCTTGTTCTTTCTTAATTGTTGTCAGTCATGCTTAATTAATAAAGGAAAGGGGGATTATTGCTAGCTACCAAGCAGCCTTTAATTTTCTTTCTTTGGCAGCAAGCGATCGATCAGTACCATCTACAACTCACATTCTTCTAAATTTCTCAGCATCAACTTCAGAGCTATTTACCTGGGAATTTTCATGCCAGTGAAATATTATTCTAATTTTTTTTTCAATTGAATATTGCCACACCTACAATCTCAATAACACATCAAAACACTTTTATTTCCTTCATTCCTGTTGCTAGCTAGTTCCTATCCTAGCTACTCTCATCTAAAACAAAATTACTATTTTTTCCTATTTATTAGTACATTTAAGACCCTTTTTCGAGATATTATCAAAGAATTGTGAAGATCCTTTTCTTAAGCAAGTGATCGGTGGTTGGATCTCCTTACCCAAACAGCCTGACGCATTTGCACAAATTGAACTGGGTTGTTCCTCACCTTTTGTATCAGAGAGCAGTCGCATGTCAACAATGGTGATGTTAACACATGGCACCTTGCTGCTGCAATTCAAGTATACTGCTGCTTTCTCTGTGTCATAAGTTCCAGTTATGTTTGTGTATGTGACATCAGAGATTAACAGCTCTGAGTTTGTGTCTGTCTTATTGCAACTGTTATCTGGGCAGTAAAACTGGTCTATTATGATTGGGTTCAACACCTCATTCATTTGTATGTTTTTGTACTTTACATTTGAGACCAACCCAGAACCACTTGCCCAGGTCTTGATTCTGACACCGTTTTGAGATTTGGAAATCGAGCAATTAGTTACTGTTATGTTTTTCACGATTTCTTTCGAGTTGTCCTTCCCTAGGCTTCCAATGCTGCACAAACAAAATGAAAATTAAATCTAACAATTTTCAGAAAATAATACATAAATATCAATATACTTTTACTTAATAGCGTACCTAATGCCATGACCGTCACGACAATCCATGTTCTCTATGTGAATGTTCTCACTTTCATTCGACATGGATATACAATCATCACCTGGAATTTGAATTAATGCGTAAGTTGTTTAGTCAGAGATTTAACTAGAACTCACATGTAATTATTCACAGTAGGACGAAATCATCATAGCTAGCTAGGTTAAAAATACTTTACCATTAGAGATATGTGAGTTTCTGATGACTATATCTTTCGATGCTATATGGATTCCATCTGTGTTAGGGCTTGTGGCCGGAGAGACAATGGAGATCGAGTCAACTGTTACATTATGGCATTCTTGATCGATCACAACATGAAACTGTGGGCTGTTTTTGATACTCAATCTAGATTCGTCGGATCCACGAACAGTCAAATTTTTGCAATTGCGAAATCTCAATGCCTACAAGGAGCAAAATTAAGTTGTTCTGCTTATGTTATCAGGGGCCGCGGACAAAAAGGTAAGAATGAATCCGTTTTTATTGTTTGGATTTTTTTGGACAAATTAAAGAATGGAAGGATATTGAGCAATAATTTATAGTATAATTTCTTAACGGAATCCAGGAGTATGATATTTCACATTTTTGAAAGGTAGAGAGAAGTTTCATTTCAGAATAAAACTATACACAGTTATATATTTCTGATAGATAGTCGATCATACCACAGGTCTGGCACACGATTCACAACTCCACCATTTCTCTCCTTTGCCATCAATTGACCCCCCTCCTTGCAGGGTTAGCCCATTGACTCTGTTAAACTCTAGCCAGCTGTCATGGTTAGATGACCATGATTTAGGGTTTGGTTGTGCAACTATAGTGCCGTCAACCTATGTCATTGAAACATAAACATATAATAATTATAAGCTACAAGAGTTGTCAAACCTCGACATTATCTAATTTAGAAAAATACCTGAAAAATCAAGTTATTCTGGCATGGTCCAAAAAAACCAATGGGTTGTAGCAAGAAAGAGTAACCCTTTGGAACCAAGATTTTAGCCTCATTTGTTTTATTACATGCCGAGTCCCATGCGGCCTTAAATGCTTTACTGTCATCAGTCTTTCCATCACCGACTGCTCCGTTTGATCGCACATCAAAACTATTTTTTGAGTCATCTGTATTATCAGAAGAAGCAGCAGCTCTGCTTTTACTGATTGAATCAGCAGCCGGTTCAGGGCTTGGTGCCAGTGAAATGACATTGTTTAGTACATGCGTTCTTTCTTGATAAGTGGCATATTTCGGGTTATTTTGAACTGCTTCTGCTTGAATAAAAGCAAGTGGAATGGAGGTTAGCAGTAAAAGGGCTATGCTGACAAGTGCCATTTTTAGGTTATACCCAATTTCAGAAGAGGCTTGCTATATGTAATTAGATGATGCCACAATATGAGTCTTATATAATAGAAATAATGCATTAAAACAAAACTTTCATACAAGTATACTTAATGGCGCATGTGGTCTCATGCAAAACCTTCAAATGAGCATATAGAATGCTCCCTCGGGGGTTAACTTTCTTTAAATGTTAATTAAAGGTTTGGAGAAAAATTTGTATTCTTATTAATGTTAACGTAACAAGGGTGATTAATAGTAAAGTTTGAAACTGTTTGACCATAAATAATGATTTATGCAGGGTTTTTCGATATACATTTATAGAATGCTGTATTGATGCGAGTACTAACTAGTTATATTTTTCTTAATTTTTGTGGTCCTTTTATTATTATTGTTTCTTTATTTAATGTATGTGTGCAGATATGTAATTCAAAAAAAATATTTACATATAATAAAAAAAAAGATAAATTCTTAAACGCTTTATGTGTACCTATTTGGGCATGAGGAGGACTCAAATGCCCGTTGCTTTATGCCCCAATCGTATCCAACATATTTATATTCAATTTCAAAGTTCAAATGGACGATCCGAACCGCTCAACATGATATCCACGTTCAAATATGATTGGAGACCAAATTTTATATTTTTTGAAATTTTTTTACTATTTTTTAAGATAAATACAAAATCATTGTTTTTAGTGAATGCTGTTAAAAAAAAAATTAAGAATCAACGAATAAGAGAGAAACTGTCAAAAGGAAAAAAATAAAAATCACAAGGTAATGGGTATGCATTGTCCTGTTGCAAGGTTTTGTCATTTAATTAAAAATTAGTTAATTGTTTATATCAGGAAGAGGAGAGCCCAAACAGAGAGATTGGAAAATAAAACTTAGCTCCTTGTCACGTTCAATTTTTCTTGGAATTTTTTTTTTTTGTTACAGGCATGGAATCCCATATAGCGATTTACTCGAAACCATTTGGTACGGAAATATGTAAATATGTGCAATAAATATTGATTGCATTAAAAACCTGTTAGTTTTGAGAGACTTATTAAAGAACGCTTTCAAACAGTATATACTTGTGCATCTTCTCTTAAATCCATCTTTTGATCACGTAGTCATAATTCATAAACCGTAAAACCATTAATGAAACCAGGTACTGGGAGTCTAAATTTGAGTTCAGCGGCCTACGCGCGCCAATGACTTGAATGCTCTCTCGTCTAAATTATACAGTTCCACAAAACCAACTTCTTCTCGAGCATTTCATCGAACATCTTCCTTGCTTCATATAAATTACAAGTTCAGGATACCTTTTCCTTGGAAGGCCGTGTGTTTTTGGTCTTCCTTGTCCTTTCCTCTCTCAAAATTGATCCCAACTTTGGTGGTGGTGGTGTGTGTGTGTGTATATATGTTATATGAGGAGGGATAAAATTACACATTTTTTGGTGACACACTTTGACACCTATCATTTTTAAAGTTCAAATTGTTGATTCAAACCGTTCAACACGATGGATATATTAAAATGTGCTTGGAGATCAAATTTTACATTTTTTTGAATTTTTTTACTATTTATTAAGATGGTTACAAAATCACTGTTTTTCAATGGTTTGAAAACAATGATTTTGTAACCATCTTAATAAATAAATAAAAAATTCAAAAAAATGTAAAATTTGATCTCCAAGCACATTTTAATATGGTAATCATGTTGAACGGTTCGGAACTTCAGTTGACTGTTTGGATTTTTAATTGGATCCCTCTCATGTTATATATAATGCTTCCTTCCATGGAAGGTGGTAAGATGCGATGAAGTGACACTGACGCCAAAGGGTTAAGAAAAATAAGTTTAATCATTTAAATATTTTACAAGTAAACCTTAAAAAAATATTTTACTAGTTAAACAGGAATTAAATGGAACATTTAGCGTTCAGACCGTCAAATCTCAATTTAGCCATTCGTTCCGCATATTAAGATTTGTACGAATTGGCGCTAGCTGAACAGCTCCAACCGCATCTCGGATTGAATTTGATCTGATGGCCAGGGTCACAAGGGAAGAATATATTGAAAATTAGATAATCCAATTGAGGAGGGTTCAAATCCACCATAATTTTTGTGCTCTAATATGCTCCACATTTTTTATCTCCATTTTCAAAGTCCGAACAGTTGATCTGGACCGCTCAACATGATCTTCATAATAAAATGTGCTTGGAGACTAATTTTTATACTCTTTAGCATTTTTTTTTACTATTTTTTTAGATAGGTACAAAATCATTTTTTTTAAGGAGATTCTGGACCATCCGATAAAGTAATATTGTACCTATGTAAAAAAATTCTAAAAAAATTCTAAAAAAATATAAAAGTTGGTCTCCAAGCATATTTTATTATGAAGATCATGTTGAGTGGTTCGGATCTACTGTTCGGACTTTGAAAATAGAAATAAAGAATGTGAGCATATTGGAGCACAAAAATTATGGTGCATTTGAGCCCTCCTCTAATCAATTACATGTGTTTTGATTATTTTGATGAAACCCAAAATTAAAACTTTTTGTACGTACCGGTACTACAATAAATGGAAATTTGGGAGAAGCCATACAAAAACAAACATTTGTGTGCAACATTATTGTGTGTACATGCTGATGTATAGACTTGATTATATGATAGGTCAACCAAGTCAAATAAGATAATGCAAAATTAGTCAACACAATTATATATTCATCATGTGCATATAGCCATATACCATCAGCAATTATACATACTAATAATATAAAAACGGAACTTAAACGATAAAATAACACAACCGCTAAAATCAAGATCAAGTTATTGACTTTTTAAAAAGTTTTTTTTTTTTGAAATATGACTTTTTTAAAAAGTTAATAGCAAAAGAAAGATACAAACACTTATTTTCCTTGATTAGATATGTTATATGTATCACTAATTGATGGCACCACATTAGAAAAATAGGTTAACTATTTGCTATGGTAATAAAGGTGATTGATTGAAGATAGGCCTTGATGCCTAGGATCCGAATTTGGTGAAGGCGCTTTATATTTATCAGTGTTCTAAATAGCGTCGCTATAGCGTTTTTGGACCCCAAACGCTAAGCTATGACATCAAAATACGCTATTTGCGCTACGGCTGCTATACAATATGGGTTTTTTTAAGCAATTTATATGGGCTTTAAATAAAGACCCAAAAAAGCTCAAACCGAAATTGAATTTGTTGCTACTTGTTACAGATAAATCAATTTTAAATTGGGAATAAAAATTGAAATTTGAATAGAAAAAAAGTTCAAACCGAAATTGAAATTTGAATAGAAAAAGAATAAGATTATGTCGTGAATCATGATGCTTAATTAAGATATTTTTAATAGAAAAAATCGATAGTTTATGATATTACTATGGATATTTTGAACAGCAATTTGGACTTTGTACGGGTTCAATATGAATATTATAATTTATTAATTACTTTGGTGTTATTTATTGTTCTATGAGACTTTAGATATGTTGATATTTAGTACAAATATTGAATATACGGAATGTAAAAAAAAAAACGCTATGTGACATAGCTTCCGCTATTCGCTATAGCTTTTTTTATAGCCTTCCTGCTATGGCGCTATAAACGCTATTTAGAACCTTGATATTTATATTCGTTTACAAGTTCTTATCTAAACTATATATATATAGATAGGCTATCATGCTTTGGGAAGTAAAGAAAGTGTTTTACTTCCCGCTCATATCTCTATTTTCAAAGTTCAAATAGTCGATCCGAAGTTATCAACATGATCTTCATATTGATATGTACTTGGAGACCAAATTTTACATTTTTTGAAAATTTTTTACTATTTTTTTAGAATTTTTGAAAATCACAGCTTTTCATTAAATAAAATAATAATAAAAAATTCACAAAAACACTGATTTTCAAAAATTCTAAAAAAATAGTAAATTTTTTTCAAAACATATAAAATTTGGTCTCCAAGCACATATCAATATAAAGATCATGTTGAGAAATTCTGATTGACTGATTAAACTTTGAAAATGGAGATATGAACGGGAAGTAAAACATCCTATTTACTTCCCAAAGTATCGTAGCATCACTCTCTCTCTCTCTATATATATATATATATATTGTATTTACGCATTAGTTTTAGTTGTTTGTACTTTTTTTTTTTTAAGATCAACAATTTATAATTATTAAATAATTGATATCTACATAATAAACAGACAATTATATTACATGTACAAAATCTCACGAATATAACAAAACAATATGTATTTATTGGTCTCTTTTTCAAAATATAAATTGTTATTAGAAAATATTATAAATCAATCTCATCGAGCATAATGGTAAACTACATAATTAATAAAAAATAAATATATTATATTTAATTTTATATTTGTCAATTTTTCTGTAATATTAGATATGAAATTACTCTTACTCATATTCTTATCTGATAAACTAATTAATGAAATTTTTTATATCTATTCCTTATCCAGTAAACTAAATATCATTATCCTTATTCATATCAATAATATCGAACACTATAAATCTGAGCAATGAAATAAACAAATTTCATTAACGTCCTTAAACTTGTCTTTATAACTAAAGCTAACCCAATCGTAAGCTAGTTTTGTGGTAATATGATACTTCACATAGAGACGTGATTTATGTCATATTCATATCATATCATGTCACACATCATAGCATACTATATTGTTAATGAAACTGGAAAGGAGGGCCAATGCCCCTTTCCACCTCTTAACCTTTTTATTCGTTTAACCGATCCATATCATATTTAATAAGATAGGTATGGGTAAAATTTCTTTTAATTAACTTATTAAATAAGAATATGAATAAGAGCTATTTCGTACCCATATTATTTCTTTTAATATAAAATAATAAGTGAATTTTTTTAATTTGTACATATAATTATATAATTATATACTTATTATTACATTGATTTATATTAAATTTTATATATTTTTTTATTTAATCATTTATATTAAAATTGATTTATTCAACAGTTTATGTAATTTTTTAGTTAGTTATGTATGATAAATTGATTTATACAACATTTTAACATTTTATTTAATAATAATTTATATATTTTCTTTAAAGAGTGATGCTTCTATGGACATAAGGACCTATTTGTAAAATGAACATATTTTCATTTTCAAAGTTCAAACAGTCGATCCGACCGTTCAACATTATCTCCATATTAAAATGTACTTGGAGGTCAAATTTTACATTTTTTTGAATTTTTTTACTAATTATTAAGTATTTTACAAAAACTAGTCAAATTCAGACCATTGAATTTTGTAAAATACTTAATAAATAGTAAAAAAAATTCAAAAAAAATATAAAATTTGACCTCCAAGTACATTTTAATATGGAGATAATGTTGAACGGTCGGATCGACTGTTTGAACTTTGAAAATGAAAATATGTTCATTTTACAAATAGGTCCTTATGTCCATAGAAGAATTTGCCTTCTTTAAATAGTGAGATAAAAAATTACAAACTTTTATATTTTGTGATATTAGGTACATGATGTATTTAATATATATTTTTATTTGTTATATTTTTGGATTAAGTTATATATGTTATCAATTTATTCCATAATTACCATTATTCATTTCGTTACATATTATCTTAATAGGTAAAAATAGAGTATGGATAAGATCAATTCTTAACGAATAAGAATAGAGTACAAATAAAATCTATTTTTAATAGATATAAGTATAAAAATATCGCCAAAAACAAGAATATGTCACTATATACGAGCGTAAAAAATAATTATTGCTGAAGGTAAGTCAACAAAAATTATAATTTCTGAAGGTATCGTTATTACTAGCGAGAGTATCTACAATGATACCAACACTATTAAATACTTTTACCTTGCGGAAATATATATGACAAATGTTTGTATTTTGTAATGATTTAATTTGTATGAAAAAACGATGTTTAAAATTCAGATGAAAAAATGCTTGTGAATATTAACGAGCAGATAGTTTGAATCACCCAAATAGCTACTTGTTAAAAAAAGAGTTGGAACCTCTTTAAACATGGGCCTAGATCAGCCTTTTTTTTGTTTTTTTGCTATAATGATAAAAGATAGCTGATTTGTTTTAGTATTCCGTTATTGCTTCTACACAAGATGGCAAAGTAATTATTTATTGAGAACTTGATGCATGATTTCTTGATCAATTAGGGCCCCAGTTATGGATGAGAACACACAACAAATATGATATCACATCTCAAAAGTTGGAATAGTTTTATAAAGTGAGATTAGATATATATGTGTGTGTGTGTGTATAAACAATGAGCTAGAGCACATATGTTTCCAATAGCTGAGAGATAACAAGCTATACTTTTCTCTAAAAAGAACAAAAAAAAATCCTAAAGATTTATCGAAAAATTCTTTGATTCTTGGGTTCCTCTAGGTGCCGACATTTTTATTAATATCCAAAGTTAATTACAAATTAATAAATATACCCAACAACTTTGGGAATTTATAAAACTATCCATACCGGCCATTTTCTGACCGGTTTTAATTGTTTTCGGTACCGGCCAGAAAATGGCCGGTACTAATTTTTTTTTTGTTGAGACAAATAGCAAAAATGCTGAAATCTAACACTAAAAATTCAATTTATTTTAAAATATTTGTTAGATTACTTTTTTTTGATATATAATTAGCATATTTATACTAAAATACGCTAAATTACTTGAAATTATGTTAAATTACGTTGAAGTACACTAAATTACGCTAAATTACAATAATTATGTTAAATTATGCCAAAATACAGTAAATTATGCTAAATTAGGCCGATTTTGTGCCATCTTTCATAAATCATAAAAAATAGTAAAAGAATTTCAAAAATAATAAAAATTGGTATTCTACAAGTTTATTATATAACTAATTTACTGAACTACGTATATTGAATAATAAAAATGAAAATCTTAATCGGAAACTTCAACTCAAGTTTTGAGGCTCTTCCCTTTGTTTTTTGGCAATTTGGAATTTCAAAATTTGACAAAGCAAACATTGATGCATGTGTATTTTCGCAAGCTTTCCGAAAAGTGGTCATTTGTTGAAATCAGACACTCGAGCATCGTTTTATGACCGTTTGAAGTTTCGTCGTCGTTTTTCGCCTTGTCAGTGAAGATATCATCCCTATTCATATGTTATTTAGTGTAAATTACCGTATTTTAGCATAATTAACATAATTATTTTAATTTAACGTAATTTAGTGTAATTCAACGTAATTTAACATAATTTCAAGTAATTTAGCATATTTTAGTATAAATATGCTAATTATATATCAAAAAAAAGTAATCTAACAAATATTTTAAAAAAAATTCTAATTTTTAGTGTTAGATTTCAGCATTTTTTCTATTTGTCTCTAAAAAAATTTAGTACCGGTCATTTTCTGGCCGGTACCGAAAACAATTAAAACCGGCCAAAAAATGGCCGGTATGGATAGTTTTATAAATTTCAACTTTGGGTATATTTATTAATTTGTAATTAACTTTGGATATTAATAAAAATCACGGCTCTAGGTGTATAGCCCTTTGAAATATTAAATGTACAACTTATCCACAATTCCACATTAGATTGGTGAAGTTCCACTTCCGCGTAGTGGATTATAACATCACCATGATTATTATTGTTCCATGTAAATATAAAATTCTAGTGGAGTTTGGTTTGAAGGACATATATGCCATAGTACAATTCTCCCTCTTTCTTTCTTAATTAATTAAGAGGACTTAAAAATGCAAATTATTTAATTAGTAGCTGGTGCTATAAATAATTTTGTCACGAGCAGGGACCAAATTAATTAAATGACAAATTCAATATACTAATGTTATTTTGTATCATCAGAAGTATTTGTACACCGAAAAATATTAAATTTGAAGTTCATTTAGTAAAATATCAAATTATCAAAATTTGAATTAAAATACTAATTAAGACATAATTAATTGCAACTAATTTCATAGATATATTGTTCAATGTATTGTATTTATACTTAATGAATTCTGAATTTAGCCACTGCATGTCAAGCTTTTTTTAAAAAAAAAATCTAAATTTATAAGTTCTACATATGTGTTGTGTATTAATCACTAATAATGAATAACATAGAATAAGATGATAATTTATTTTTTTGTTGAAAATATAATAAAAATTTAACTACTATAATGACAAATTAAATACTGTCATCGATCATTATGTATTGTTGAAAAAAATATTAAGTGATTCCCTCTTGTTTTGTCATTTGAGCTAGATCACTTGATTTTAGGAACAACTTATACATTTAATGCTCTGAAACAAAAAATAAAATTATCCAATGCTACAGAAAGCATGATTTTACATAGACGAATAAAAAAATTAACTTAATTACCTCAGCATCCAAAATTTACAGTGAAAATTATTAGGGGTGTCAATGGCACCTTTTTATCCATTTACCCGACCCGTACCGTATCCGATAAGACGGATACGGGTAAGATATTTTTTTTCGTAAACTTATCGGATACGGGTACGGATAAATATTTTTTTCGTTATCTAAACGAGTAAGGCCTATTTCGTACCCGTCACCCGATCGAGTAATTATAAAAAAATTATATATATTATATATATTAATAAGCATTGAAAGAGTACTTTAATTGGTTTACTTGCACTTAGCATGATCAGATTTTTTGTTTCAATAAAGTACTGTACATGTCTGAAATGAATATATACATTTTAACGTATTATTTAATAAATAATAAAAATAATTATTATATTAGTATTACCCGTTAATTATCTGCTACCGTTTCATTATCCGAAACCATAACGGGTAAGAGTAGAGTATGTGTAAGATAATTTGTAGCAGATAACGTAGAATACAGGTAAGGACAATTTGTAACGGGTAAAGATATGATACAGGTAAAAACAAATTGTAACATGTACGGGTATGAAAATGCTTCCACCCGATCCTTATTAACACCCCTGCAATTATTGTCCTTACCACAATTCTTGTGTTGCAATAATTGTGTTTTACATGACTGATCAATGAGATTTAGACGAATAAATTTTGTTACTTGGCCCAGCTTGAAAATAATTTAATTTATATGGGTCAGTGTTTACACAAATTTGAGTACGTATTATAGTTTCAATACAAATTGACGGTTGCAAGGTAACTAAGACTGCCACTTGCTAGTACAAAGTTTGATTATATCTATAATTAAATTATATAAGGATTAATTGGTACCTAATTAACAACTTAAGTTAAGATAACATTTTTTTATACTTAGTACTTAAAATTTTCCTATTCTCTAATTGATACTTTTTATTGACAAAGTCACTTAATACTTAAAATTTGCCTACTCTACAACTGTTTATATTCGTGTGCAGACTTGGAGAGCCAAGCCCTATCAGCAAATGTTTTTTTTTTTTTTTTTTCAATTTGTGAATTAAGAAATTTAAATATGTACATGTATAGAATAACTATGAATAAGAAAACAAAAACTTGAACTGCGGGGTGACGCGAGCCTTCGTCTCTCTTTTAAAAACACGAATCTTTAATTCTCAAAAATAATATTAAAAATGCTGAATTTGACTAGATCCTTTAATAAAAAAAAATAAAAAAAAATACAAACTTAATGTACTGACACATACAGTTATTTTTAAGGAAATATTTTTTGTGCATGGTAACCAAATTTTCTCATTGATTACAAGTTTGTATAAGAATTTTGGCTTGACGTCCATCTTAAGCAAAAAAAATAATATTCTAATTAGATAATTCATCCATATAAACCTAATAGTTCTATATCTCCATTCTATTATTAATCACGTTGGGTATTCGATCCGCCAACAACTACGATTGAAAGATTAATTTTTGGATTTAATCCCAGTTCTCCAATCACATAATCTATCTTATTTTGATTAAATACATATGTTTTATGTGTAGAAGTTTAAATTTAGCTACAAACATACTCGCCACATATACCGCCACACTGTGTTACAATTAAAATTAAACAGACTCTAAAATTTAGCGATATAATTCTCCGTTTCCTTATTTATTTGTTTCCTTATTTCTTCCTCTCCAATTGAAATTTCCTATACAGCGGATCACAATGCAAATCAATTTTTTGTTCACTTCCTTATTTATCTACTTATTTCTATATATATTACTGTGATAAATCTTGAATATATTTCTAATTTTGTTTTTTTTATGAAAAATTGTTATTTTGTGTGAGAATTTATTTTTGTTATCTTATCATATATTCTGTTGCAACGCACGGGCACAATACTAATATGATAATATGAGTGATGCTACGATGCTTTGGGAAGTAAATAAGGTGTTTTACTTCCTGCTCATATCTCTATTTTCAAAGTTTAAACAATCGATTCGAATTTCTCAACATGATCTTCATATTGAAATGTGCTTGGAGACCAAATTTTACATTTTTTGGAAATTTTTTACTATTTTTTTTGAATTTTTTGAAAATCAGTGTTTTTATGAATTTTTTATAAATTTTTTATTTAATGAAAAGCTGTGATTTTCAAAAATTCTAAAAAAATAGTAAAAAATTTCTAAAAAATATAAAATTTGGTCTCCAACTATATATCAATATGAAGATCATGTTGAGATGTTCGGATCAGCTTTGAACTTTAAAAATAGAGATATGAGCAGGAAGTAAAACACTCTCTTTACTTTCCAAAGCATGATAGCTTTTCTCGTGATAATATATATCTGCATCTTTTTCTAAATGGACAGCTTTTTAAGCAGATGTGATTATTATTTTCTTTTATCATGCCAGTTTAATTTTTGGTGACATAGACCGATATAGATTCTCTTTTTCGTATCGATAGCATGTTTTTTTACTGACATCGATAATAACAACAGTACTCAATTAGTTTATTTGATTTAAAAAATGACAAGTTCACTAATTATTTGAAATAATTTAGAAGTTCATTGGCGGGCTCAAGAGAAATAAAATCAACAATTTAGTGATATATATGGTCTTCTTTCAAAATAATAATAATAATAATAATAATATGGTCTAAGTTATTTGAGTAAATTTACCGTTATATATAGGATGTAAATACGTGACAAGTTATGTGTCGTGCCGTGTTCAAATTCGAAATGATTATCACGTCATGCAAATGATCACGACATGTTATGATCAAGGTACACCATGACTACACATAAACACGTAACATTTGTCACGTTTGATCACATTTAACTATATTTTTCATAACTTAAGTTAGTTTATTCAAGTCAAACGTGAGGTTTGTCACATTTAGTCACATTTAACTATATTCTTCATAACTTAAGTTAGTTTATTCAAGATTCACCATTAGATCGTGATCTAACTGTTCTAATTATGCGTGATTCGCGTGACCATGTGACATGATCAGATCTTTCGGGTGACGTGATGTGTCATACTAATTTTCTGAAAGATAATCACATCACATGAATGATCATGACACATGACACAGGAATCACGGCATGTGACCAACACACATGTCGTGCTGTGATGTATCCGGTCTTACCTCCTTGCTTATTTAGCTCCTATTTCTATCATTACAGTAAATGAAATTTGTGCCGGATTTTAAGCCGTGATTTTTATTAATATCCAAAGTTAATTACAAAATAATAAAAATGCTCAAAGGCGCCTGGATTTATTAAAAATATCCAAACCAGCCATTTAATGGCCGGTCCCTTATTAAATAGGAAACCGGCTATTAAATGGCCGGTCACCTTTTTTTTTTTTTTTTTTTTTTTTTAGAGACAAATAGCTAAAATGTTGAAATATAACACTAAAAAATTGAATTATTTTTTAAAATATTTGTTAGATTACTTTTTTTATATATAATTAGCATATTTATACTAAAATACGCTAAATTACTTAAAATTATGTTAATTTACACTAAATTACAATAATTATGTAAAATTATGCTAAAATACAGTAAATTATGCTAAATTACGTATGAATAGGGAAATATCTTCACTGAGAAGGCGAAAAACGACGACGAAACTTCAAACGGTCATAAAACGGTGCTTGAGTGTCCGATTTCAACAAATGACCACTTTTTGGAAAGCTTGCGAAAATACGCATGCGTCAGTGCTCACGATGCTGGATTTTGAAATTCAAAATTGCCAAAAAATAAAGGAAAGAGCCTCAAAACTTGAGTTGAAATTTCCGATTAAGATTTTCATTTATATTTTTCAATCTACGTAGCTCAATAAATTAGTTATATAATGAACTTGTAGAATGCCAATTTTTATTATTTTTGGATTTTGTTTACTATTTTTTATGATTTATGAAAGATGACACAAAATCGGCCCTATTCATACGTAATTTAGCGTAATTTACCGTATTTTAGCATAATTTTACATAATTAATGTAGTTTAGCCTAATTTAGTGTAATTCAGTGTAAATTAACATAATTTCAAGTAATTTAGCATATTTTAGTATAAATATGATAATTATATATATAAAAAGTAATCTAACAAATATTTAAAAAAACAATTCAATTTTTTAGTGTTATATTTCAGCATTTTAACTATTTGTCTCTAAAAAAAAAAAATAGGGTACCGGCCTTTTAATGGCTGATTTCCTATTTAATAAAAATAAATAAGGGACCGGCCATTAATATTTTTAATAAATTCAGGCGCCTCTAGGCACTTTTATTATTTTGTAATTAACTTTGGATATTAATAAAAATCACGGGATTTTAAGTGAAAGTACTAAAAAAGTTTACTCATATTTCTTCCATTGTAAACATGACCGTTGCAAATGTGTTCAAATTAATAATGCCCCCGACCTAAACCAAAGGAATATATTGACATCATTGTTTCATATTCCTTCCAATCTCTAATCGCCCCATTACAGACCTAACAACTTCCCTTATAAATTTACGCCTCTCATTCTTTCCCCTCTTCATCACTCAACTAACAACCTTTTCTTTCTCTCAATCATACACATAGAAAATTAGCAAAATAAAAAAAATAAAAAAAAATATGAGGCCAGGACCTATTTTCACCGAAGCCTACAGCCTCGCCACTGCCTCTCCTCCTCCATCGACCTCCACCATGGTTGACGGGTTGGGCCCACACTCGACATGGCGCTCTCCAGTTCCGTACCTGTTCGGTGGCATCGCTGCTATGATGGGCATGATCGCCTTAGCACTGCTCATACTTGCTTGTTCATATTTGAAGCTGTCGGGCTACCTTGACTCTGTCACCTCCAATGGAGAGCCCGGGTCTGACACCGAAGGAGAAAAGGGATCAAGCGGCGCTGATGTGGGGCATGTAGTCCTGCAGACTGTACACGTGGCAGTCATCATGGCAGGAGAAGAGAGACCGACCTATCTGGCGACACCAATGGAGAAGAAAAAGGAAGAGACTGAAACTGAGACTGAGAGTACTGAGGGGCAGAATGAAAATGGTGAGAATTTGAGGGTAGAAGAGGAAGAAAGAGGAGAGCATGAAACTTCTCCGGAGGAATCTGTGTAGCGAGTCACTTTTGTTGCACAAGAAAAAGGAAATCTGAGAGAAGTGCTTATGAAATTGGACACAAAATCTACCACTTGAGCTTGGAAATCAAGCCAAGTTGGAGATTATTTTTCCCGTCTTTTCTTTCCTTTTTGTAGGGGCTAAGTTGATTTTTTTTTTTTTCAGTTTTTGAGTAGAAATGTAAATTTTGAGATGATTTTGGAATGACAAATTTTTCTAGAGACGACTTATCAATATATATATATATATATAGAGGAGGGATCGGATTACACCGTTTTTGGTGACATCGAATTACATCGTCAATTTTCAAAGTTTTGAAAATCCAAACAGTCGATCCAAACCGTTCAATATGATGGATATATTAAAATGTGCTTGCAGATCAAATTTTACATTTTTTAAATTTTTTTTACTATTTATTAAATACTTTACAAAATCGTTGTTTTCAGACCATTGAATTTTTGTACCCATCTTAATAAATAGTAAAAAAATTCAAAAAAATGTAAAATTTGATCTGCAAGCACATTTTAATATATCCATCATATTGAACGGTTTGGATCGACTGTTTGGACTTTGAAAATGGACGATGTCATTCGATGTCACCAAAAAACAGTGTAATCCGATCTCTCCTCATATATATATAGAGTGGCTAATATCAAAACGTTTGTTCCTAAACCCTCGTGCAACCGAATTATTTTCAGATTTTCAAAGTCCAAACGATCAATCCAAACCGTTAGATGTGATCTCTATATTAAGATGTGCTTGGAGACCAAATTTTACATTTTTTTGAATTTTTTTTACTATTTATTAAGCCACTTTGAAAATTAATGATCGGGGTGAACAGTAAAAACAGTTCAACCGAATTCTGAATCATGTGATAAGTTATTTTGAAAGTGCCTTAATAAATAGTAAAAAAATTCCAAAAAATGTAAAATTTGATCTCCGAGTAGATTTTAATATAGAGATCACATCTAACGGCTTAGATCGACCGTTTGGACTTTGAAAATCTGAAAATTATTCGGTTGAACGAGGACTTAGGAACAAACGTTTTGATATTAGCTAGACACTCTCTCTCTCTCTCTCTCTCTATATATATATATATATATATATATATATATATATAATTTTTTTTTTGAACAATATGATCTTAAGTGCATTCGATTTAAGAGTAATTTTGTCGTGTATTTAAATTTAAATATACATCATGTGTTAATATATATCATATGATTAAAATTAAAATTTGAAGAACTTTCCTTTTTTTTCTCAATATAATGGTATTTTCTTCCGTTTACTTTTACTTTATTAATAGATAAATGTAATTAGTTTGTATAAATGCATAGATTTGAAGTCATAGATTGTGATAGCATATTTCTTATATGAAGATACTTAATTATTAAAATAAAAAAAATTCGTCCTTCAAAATTAATAACTATTATTATATATGTATTGTATGACAGAATGCACATATGAATTTAAATGCGCACCAAAATTATCCTAGACTTAATTGGTATAGAGCTTTATCATTGGTGAACCTTCTCTCCTCATCTTTTCTTATTAATGTTAGATGGTTTACAAACTTAATTTTGAATGTAAGTACATATGACTTAAAAAAAATCATAAATACAGGCAAATCTTCATTATTAAATAATTATTTTTGTCATAAGCTGCTTGGTCGACTTTATAAGCACTACTCTTTTTTATGATAAAACAACTTCATAACCAGTGTTAACAATTTATTTCTAATATGCCAATAGATTTTGCTGCACCTGTGTATATATTGTGTGTGCCGCATAGAAGTGGAACATTTTGGTATCCATGAATGGAGTTAAACTTTTAAGTTATGGGGGTCATACGTGAATAAGAATCAATTATAAAAAAAATCATACTACGAATGGTGTCAATTTTACATTATACATAGCATTTTACTCTAAATTATATAGAAAATTATATATAAACATAAAAATTTTGAAAAATAAAAGAGGTCAATTGACCCATTCTATCCAACTAAATCTGCCCGTTTGTATCTATATATGAGCAGAAGAATAACAGCTCACGTTGTTTCGGTCCCTTATTTTGTATATGTTTTAATTATAAATTTATTTAATTATTGTTTGAGTGTTGAGTGATTATTCTTTTGATATAAATATTATATTTAAGAGCTTGTGAAGAAAGTAGGTGTTTGTAAAAGTGTTTTTTTTATCATAATAATGAATATTTTAGTAACATTTTTTGTATTAAGTGAATCATTTTTTGTGAGAAACGGAAAAAAAAAAGGGCATATTTGTATGCATGAAAATTTTCAGGCAGTAGGAAAACAAGTTCTTAACACTTGTTCACAACATAGAAGAGTGAATCTACATGTTGATTCCAAAAGTATAGCATAATTTTGTTTTGTGGTTTTGTATTTATTGAAACTTCTTTTTTCTGATAAAACAGGGAGGAGAAATAAAAGTCAGCTGTTCCAAATTAAAGTACAGGGGTTATTGAATTGTAAAAAGCAAATCCCATTGTTGTAAGTTTGCTCCAAATAAGTACATCAACTACATACAATAATGCAAATAAAACTAAAGAAAAATTCAATGCCGTAATTGTTTGATATTAAGTTTGGAAAAACTCAAAATTTTATACTTTAATTGCCCCAAACTTTGTTTTGACTTATTTATTTCTAACGCATGATTTACCATATGCTAGAGCTAGAAACTTTTATGTGACTTGTGTAATTGCTAATACATAATAACGTTAGTGCTATTAATTTCAGTCTAATCAATGACCAAGTTAAAATGTTTCACCTATTAATTTCAATCCAATCAATGTTTCACCATAGAGAATCAATCCTAATTAATTGAAGAAACTCTATAATCAAGCCAAAACCCTACATTCGATAGAACTCATTTATCCCCGCATTAAGATATTTGAGAGTATCTACGTCCCAGCAACTCAAATCAGTTTCTAAATAACTGTTAATCACTTTTTAGAAATTAAGGTCTCTAAAGTTTCTAACTCTCACATTCTTGAATAATTTTAGAGTTTCTATTAAGCCACATCAACAACAAATTAAAAAGGAGAAATAATTTGAGCTAATTATTTAGTCAGCATGAGGTTTATAAACAGTTTGTTAATAAGTATATGCTCTAATACTTTATAAACAGTATGGCTGTAGATGCTCTAATACTTTAAAAAGAAATCTTTGATATAGAATAAATAATAAATAAAATTGGTTATTATTGTTGAAAAAGACTTTTTATTTTATCTCAAGTATTTACCACTAGTACACACGCAAGAAAAGAAATTCCGACATAACTTGTAGTCGCTATAAATCCACTCATATTTCCTGTGCGTTTATTGTTTCATTATCTTAATAAAATTAAATCTTAGCTTCTCTCTTTTTTACCAAATTTAGATTTTAAAGAAAAAGTTCCAAACAAAAATTTCCAACAGCAAGTGTCTCATTCTCCTACTGTCCTAAAAAGAAGTTTGTTTCATTTCGGTTTTTGTCTTTTTGATACCAATGCAAAAATTTAACTGTACCGATTGGTGTGATCCCAGGTAGCATCTACTCTCGTTTCAAGTTATCGTTTTACAAGATCCCATCATCATGCAACAATGTCCAAAGAAGTTGCCAAATGTTCCAAATACCTAGTCACAACACGACAAAATGAAAAAAGAAAACGAACGAACTTGATAATTTATTTTATGGTGAAAGCACCTTGCTATAAAGATTTGCCGGAGGGAATAATTAAGAAATGAGGTTTGGAGAATCTGACATCATTTCTGATCAGATATAATATATCATATATATTGAAGTGGAGAAACTATAAACTCTGCGCTGTTTTGCTCGTCTCTTTCGCCAAAAAAGCAAAACAATGAAACATGACAAGTTAGCATATTTTAGTTCAAAACAATGCACCTTAGTTGTGCATCGGCTTTATTGTTCAAATAAAAGTTATGAAGTTAGATTTCCTATTACAAATTGTACTCTTAAGATGAATATAGTATAAAATGAGAAAAGGAAAAATAAAAATAAATAAACCTCATCAAGATAATAATTACAAGGAGTAAGAAAAAAAATCATCTACCCTCCCAAAATTTTGTTATATCCGTATATACTGCTCATCTATAAATTTACAAGAAACTGTTTCTGTTACGAGTTACATGCAAAGAAATTTTGGAGAACTCCTTTCAAATTCTGAAAAGTTACTGGTTTGGATATGTAAGAATCCATGCCGCTGTCAAGACATTCTGACGCACTCTCACCAAATGAATTGGCCGTCATCTGAATTGCACAAACTCTTGTTAGCTAATACTGTTTTTCAATTGCATTCCTATTTAAGCCCAACTCGAATTCAATTAACCTTCTCGTGGAATTAAAGCTGACTAGGATAAATAAGACATAAGTTACCGCTATAATTGGAGTCCGTTTCCTTTTCCTTGTATCGTCATAGCATTCTTGTGACAGAGAAGAACTGGCAGGTGAACTCTCACAAGTGGGATCAACAGAGGCATCCCAATATCCATTTTCCTCGAAGGATCGAATTAACCTAGTGGCTTGAAGGCCGTCCATTACTGGCATGTGCACATCCTTCAAATCACCAAATAAAGAACCATGTCAATCATACTAAGGAAGAAAATAGTACTTTCTAATACCAACTATTTATTAACAGCTTTTTCTTCATTGACACAAACTATTTAACTTTTTTTTTATTTTGAAAAGCATGGTAGGAGCCACCAGCATAACTATTTAACTTTCAAGAGATGATAATTTGCAGTAACATGTATCAACCTCCCATAGAATTGACCAAAATGTCTGGTAAAGATTTCTTAAGGATCTTCTGCAATTTACGCCAGACATATATTACAGAATTTTCAAATTAAAACCTGGGTTTTGTATATTTGCAATTAAAAACCATATTTAGGACTGTTTGTAGTATAACAACAAAAAATGTTTATTTTAAGTAGCAGGGCAAAATGCCTACTATATTCGTATCCAGGGACATTATTAGTGATTGTTACAAATGGCTATGTAACTGCCGATTCAAAAGGTTTCCATTTCCATCTTGTAAATGACCATATTTTTGTACTTTTCTCTGTTATAGTGGAACATAACACCAAAGATGTTAAATCAAAGGTCTCACTTAGAAGCAAAAAATGATCACATTAACCAAATCGCTTAATATCAGTCCATAGACCTGGAAACCAACAGTTTAGTCTGCCCAACTTAATTTCAGTTCAATTTTAAGCTTTCAAAAGTATGATCTAGGTTCTAATTCGAGGGCCAAATTGTCAACCCATAATAACTTTTGAATTTCATTTGCAAAATCACATACTGTAAGTTACAAGTATGAAAAATGTACGGTGCTATTTATAAATACTATAAAAAAATTTAGTCTGCTTGCAATCAAAGAACCTCTAGTATAATTAACATTATGACAACTATATTAGTTGGAAAGAAAGTAGTGTGTAGGAAAAAATTGACCAGTAATGCAAAGTTGCAAACAAAACCAATGACCTTGGCTTATTCCAGATAAGTAATAACATGCTCACCATCAAAATAAGATCAAATCGAGTTTGTTGAACTGCCCGAATCGCTTCAAGTCCATCATTGACTACACAAACGCTATGCCCCAGCTGCTCCACCAATGTCTTGGCAACCATTATATTAACCTTGTTATCCTCCACCAGTAAAACCCGACCTGAACTCTGATGAATTGGCCTGCTTTTCCCATTCCCTTTTTTATCATAGTCTACACTACTAGTTTGTTTCAAATGTGAACTGTCAGGCGATTTTGATCTGTGAACTGTTTTTGGCTTAAAGAGGAAGAAACCCTCCATGGGATTAAGGCCAGAGCAGGAAACAGTAGGAGATTCATCAGGATCGTCAGAGAGGTCTTGCTCAAGAGGCACTTTACATGGAAGCACGAATGTGAATGTGGACCCCTCATTCTCTATGCTATTCACTGTTATAGTCCCCTCCATTAGCTCCACCTGTTTGTTTTTCATACTATTAGATTTTAACACAAATTGTCATTTTGAGAATTTGACCCAAAAAGATTGATATTACATTCTCTCCGTGTCAAATTCAACAACAACAGTAAGCTATTGCAAATTGTTATATCTAATTATTTATATTTTTCTTTCTTTTTATACCTTTTTCTTTTTGCTTTCCTTCTCTTTTTATTTGTATGATGGTATAAATTAAATTGGTTAAAAAAATTTGATCGGTTGCTTACTAATTGTTTGCAAATAGCAAGTCCCAGTCCTGTACCACCGTATTTCCGTGCATGATCAGCACTTGCTTGCATGTACCGTTTAAACAGAGTTGGGATGGCATTTTCTGTGCATATGCATAAACACAAAACTCAGTCATTTTATTTTAAGAGAGGAAAAGTATATAATGAAAGAGGGCTAAATCCAAACCTGGAATTCCAATTCCAGTGTCATACACTTCGTATTGCAACCACACAATTTCTTCACCTGTATTCTCAGTTTCTTTTCCAACTTTCGAAGAACATGATGTCTCAGCACAACATCTCTGAGTTACAGGATTTTCTGTTGTGTTTGCAGTGTATGTATGAAGAGAGTTTGGTTTAGGCACCACTCGAAGATTTATACCAACTGTGCCTTTATGTGTGAACTTGACTGCATTACTGAAAGGTAAAAGAAATAATAGACTTAGCCCTTTCAGGAAATGACACCCCATATGGCAAAATAAGGCAATTGTTTGCAAAAAAACCACAAAGAACAAAAGCCTTACCTAACCAAGTTCGTCAGTATTTGCCGGATTCTAAGCACATCCCCCATCACCTGAAATTGTATTTAATCCAATGTTAACAGTCTAATACAATACAAGTGATGATATGCCTTCTTTGTTTTTTTATGGCTTATTATCATGAATACCTCAAGGGGGATATCTTCAGATACATGGCCTTCTAATATTAAATCCTTCCTTAAAGATGCAGCAGCAGTTTGGAGCACATGCCTAACCACCTCTCTCGGTCTAAATTTTGTCTCCTCTAATTGCATCACTCCTAGACCAATTTAAAATTTATTAAAAATAGAAAGCATAATATAATCAGGTACTTGATAGTCGGTTAAAGGGAACTCAAAGTCACCTTGAGGCAACATTGGGTTTAAAATTTGAGATTCAGTTGAATAATAGAGACTTGCTGGGGCCCAATTGATCAATTGGTCAAGGAAGCCAACCAATTGTACCCAGTTAAGTTCCTATTAAGCTAATACAGATTTTAGTTGAACAAAACTACCTCCAATTAGTGCTAGTTGATCCCATTCAATTTATATCCATCTGTAACATTTCTAGAATTTGATTTGACTAAAATTATGGCCAACTTGAGTTCATTGGAATGAAGCAGGGCCAACTTGAGTCTAACATAGACAAGGTCCGGTACCGTACCTGCTTAAAAAGGTAAAGCAAGGTTATAACTTATAGCAATGAAAAAATTGTACCTGATTCAACCTTGGAAAGATCAAGTATATCATTAATTAGTTGCAAAACTAGGTCGCCTGATGAAAGCATAACATCAAGTAATTGACGCTGCTCCATATCGACATTTGTATTTGCAAGTATTTCAGCCATGCCCACAACTCCTGTAAGTGGAGATCTTATTTCATGCGACATTGTTGCTAACATCTGCTTAGCCCGCATTGTTTCCTCTATATTATTTTAGAATTGTAAAGACATGAAGTTAGTAACTCAGTATAGCTCAGTATATTAGTAAATCCATCATTTGTCATTGACATTGTATCCTAATAAACCCTTTATTGTGGACTCAACCTTGATTTTACTCTAATTTGCCCAATTAACCCTCAACTCTCCAATAAAAAAGCCAATTTAGTCTCATATTTTCCCAAATCAAGAGGTCCTGATACAAACATCTACTAGTGTGCATCTTTTCCTCTACAACTTTTGCAATAATAGCTGTGCAATTAACAATAGTGAAATTAAGCTAAATTCAGCCCCACTAAATAATGTCTCGGTTTGAAACCAAAATGATGAAATAAAGGGTCCTAAAAATTGGTCAAACCTGTAGTGTCACCATACCAGATGATTACAATACAATGTTTATTAACAAATACAACGAAGAATATTTCAAAAGCTGCATAGACTGGTGTATGTCCAGCAAGTTCTCCAATGAATATTCATGTATGCGTAAATTAAAAATTAAAGTTTCATACCAGTAACATGAATTGTTTTAAACAATTCAGTTTCTTTAGCTTTTTGTACAGCCATCTCTTCACGATATTTGGTCCATTTCTCTCTTTTCGCCACCTGCATGCAAATCAAATCCAATATAATTTTAACTTGTAAGAGGCATGGATGAAACATTCAAGACGAAATGTTGAGTCACTAGGTACCTGATCTGTCACGTCAAACCCCATATAATTGATGCCGATAATTTCTTTTTTTTTGTTGAACACTGGCTCAACATAGGTCAAGAATGTCTTCTTGCCAAATAAAGGGGTTGCATATGTAATTTCACGCTTGGCAGCTTTACCATTTTCTAAAACTTCTCTCTTAAAATCTTGAAATTCCTTCACGCCTTCTGATTCTAACAAAATTTCTTCATCAGTTTTTCCTATTATATCCTGTAAAAACTGAGACTAATTAGCTCATATGTAAGTAGTCGTGCGAAAATTGTACCATCATAAAATTAAATGTATGTGATTTGTCATCGAAAATTGAGAAATAAACTGCTGCCACTTCCTCAACTAATTTTCTTCAGTAATTGATCTATACCCACATGTAACCTCATTTATGTAGTAAGAAATATAGAGGTGGGATAGTTTCAGCACATTTTGATAAAAAGAGGGAATCGAGGTATATATAGGGGAATTATTGATGCTTTGTCGTGCATGACTAATATATCTCATTTTGAAAGGATAGATAAACTTCCAAGATTTAGTAGAGCTAAATCTGGATTTTAAGAAAATAAAAGGTTTGCATTTGAAAAGTCGTATATACCTCCTCTCCAAGTGAAGGGAAGTGATTATATATAAAACGGTATCTCAAGTCCTTGTCCTGAAAGGAAAAGAAAAGCATATTCATGTAAATGTTTTGATATCTTCAGAAGCAGAAACAGCTTTGCAACCTCCAGAACAAAAACTAAAATAACCAGATATTGAATTCCATTTTTTATTTTTGTTGCCAAGCTCTAGGCTCTAAAATTAGCATATCAAGCTGGACATGCTTTTGTACATGTACCGGGATATCATGGTTTCAATTCATGTTTTGGTAGGAGTGTTTCGATGGGTGCATTACAAATTAAGGCAGTAAATAGTAAGTTGTACAACCACTAAATTAAAAACAAAAAACAAAAAACAAAATTGGCCAGTTGAAGTCAATCTGGTACTGTATATTATCGTACCTGATGTGCTATAACTATAGGTGCATTTTGCAGAATAAAATGAAAAAAATTATCGGCCCGTTTTAATATCGTGGACAGCTCCTCAACAGGTAACTTCTGTTCTTCCATTTTCACACATTCTTGCAATTTCTGTATCAGGATGTTCTCTCTTTTCAAGCTATCCTCCAACAACCTATCCAGTCGCACTGCCCTTTCTTTCCAATAACCCACTGTATCATACTCTCCAGTCACATTCACACCCACATCAATCTCGTTCTTGTATAAAAATGTGGCTTTTTTTGCTCTCTCCAAATCTGGTGCTTCCCAAATGTCGTATCCATCATCCAAAACTGAGATTTGGTTTTTCTCCACAAAACGGTGCTCCTGTAATAAGTTAAAGCTCATAGGTTAGGTTTTTATAGGTTTCAACTGAAAGGATTTTATTTCAGTCAATATGGCTCTTTTTTTTCATTTGGTTCCTATTCAATAATGGAAATTTGTTAGTTAACTTTAGTTCCAGCCCTCCGGTTTTGATAATTTAAATCCAAATAAGCCAAACCAATAAAGTAACCAAATATTAGGAATATGTTATTTTTTGTAAAAGTAGCACATAGGATTTTTATTTACAGATCAAGATTTAAAACCCCTTCAGTGAAAACTAATGAACATTTTTTACCTGCTTGTGCAATCTAACTATAGTTAATTCCCAGACCTTTTTAGTCTGGATTTTTTTTTAACTTTTGTAAACCTAGTTTGCTTTTGCTGAACTTTGGTTCTGCTTAGAGAAAACTAACTGAATAAAACTCCTTGACATTATACAGTGCAAAGTATGCATAATATTTTAGCTTAGATATCTAAACATTCCCTGGCTTGATCCATATCTTCCTTTACATATATGTGGTTCTTCATAAGTTTGCAAACCAAAAGGGTCTGGTTGTTCTTACTTGCAATACAGCTTGAACCGAACTGAGTGAAAGAAAAAAAAAACACCTGTAATATCTCCAGTTTTCTTTGCTCGATCTCCTGACGCTGTTTAGACAGTGAATCCAATTCTTCATGCAATAATCTGGCAGCATTGGCCCGCCGGAACTTGTACTGTTTAACAAGGCTCGTCAGCTGATGGGACCCAATGTCACTGTAGTCAGTTAATTCGGCTAATTTCATAAAGTCGAGCTTGTGCTCCTCTTCTTGGGATAGGATCAGAAGGTTTTCCTCAGTGTTGCCCGGTTTCTCTATGTTGAATTGACAGTTTGACTTGTCTTCAATGTTTGTTGACCACATGGGCAACGGCTCTTCGTCACACAAGTCTAAATCTTCCCCCATTGTTTGGTCTCAAATCTTGTTAAAATGCCTTGGTTTCCGTTTGTGTTGAAAGTGTAGATAACACCTGGAAAAAAGAAAAGAATTTAATTCAGATGTGATTAGAAGATAATCATATCTGTTAATTCTCAATCTACACAATTAAACTTCAATAAAAACGCACTGCTCAGACCAAAATGGACTCTAACAAATGAGATTCTAGGTTGAAAAAGAATAACTAATATACTTTCCTCCGTGTGAAATACTTCAAATACTAAATCATCACAATATGTTTGCATTTGAAAAAAAGGAACGATGCCCACAACCTGTTTGCCAAAATGCCTCGAATACCCAAAACTCAAGAAAACCAAAAATCACATATGCTCGCAATATATCTTGCCGTAATGCCCGAAAAAACTTGAATAAACCAAGTTAATACCTGCTTCCTCTTCCAATCGGTTTTTCCTTTTTCTGGGTTTTGTTCCCTTTTCTGAGAAGGAAAAGCGTTGATCTAAGCTGGGGAGGAGAAAGGAGACGACCATGTGAGGAAAATAATATAAAACGGAGCGGTAAAAACGGATTATAAAAGAGAAATTCATCGGAGAAAAAAAAAATGGTGCTAGGCAAGAAGGCCATGTGCAACGAGAAGTTGGGAGCATTATCTTTCGGTTTGTTTTGTGCTTGTAACTAATCGCGTATTGGTCGGAGCGCCTCTTCAGTTGTCACCTCTGTACTTAGTTACCGCAGTTTTTTATATTTTAAAAACAAATAAATATTTTTTAAAGAGTTGAAAAGATGATCATTTTTTTCGATAACATATAAGGTACCACATAAAATAAACCGTAACGAGTCACAGCGTTATTCGGTTGGCCACGTATTCTATTTATATTTTATGTTTAGAAAAAAAAAATTTAAGTAGCAAAAAGATGACGACCCAATTTATCCAATATAGCCCCTAAATTTAAAATCACAATAATAACTCAATGTAATAAATTAATAATAAATAATGCAATTTATCACTTCAATTTTCTTGACTCTAACAATTTTATTTTCATTTGAGAATTAAGTTCGAAAAAATAATCAAAATATTAGAGGTAATGTACTTTATCAAAGTTATATATTTATAGTGCGTTAAGTTCTGCTCTCAAACAAGAATAAATAAAATGTAAAAGTGGACAATAAAATGAGAAGAAAAGAATTTCAAAACGCCATAAAAGAGCCGACATTTTTATTTATACCCAAAGTTAATTACGAATTAATAAAATTATCCAGACCTGTCAACTTTTATTAAAAATATCCAAACCGGCCATTAAATGGCTGGTCTCCTGATTTAATTTTTTTTTTTTAGAGACAAATAGCTGAAATGCTAAAATATAACACTAAAAAATCAATTTTTTTTTTAAATATTTGTCAAATTATTTTTTTGATAGCATATTTATACTAAAATACACTAAATTACTTGAAATTATATTAATTTATGCTGATATACACTAGATTACGCTAAATTACAATAAGTATGTCGAATTATGCAAAAATACGGTAAATTACGCTAAATTACATATGAATAGGGCCGATTTTGTGCTATCTTTCATAAATCATAAAAAATAGTAAAAAAGTTCCAAAAATAATAAAAATTGGTATTCTATAAGTTCATTATATAACTAATTTACTGAGCTACATAGATTGAACAATAGAAATAAAAATCTTAATCGAAAATTTCAACTGAAATTTTGAGGCTCTTCCATTTGTTTATTGGCAATTCTGAATTTCAAAATTCAACATTGCTGACACTGGATCATGTGTATTTTCACAAGCTTTTTGAAAAGTTGTCATTTGTTGAAATCGGACACTTGAGCTCCGTTTTATGGCCGTTTGAAGTTTCGTCGTCGTTTTTCACCTTCTCAGTGAAAATATCATCCCTATTCATACATAATTTAGCGTAATTTAGTGTATTCTAGCATAATTCTACATAATTATTGTAATTTAGCGTAATTTAGTGTGATTCAGCATAAATTAACATAATTTCAAGTAATTTAGTGTATTTTAGTATAAATATGCTAATTATATATCAAAAAAGTAATCTAACAAATATTTAAAAAAAACAATTCGATTTTTTAGTGTTATATTTCAGCTTTTCAGCTATTTGCTCTTAAAAAAAAATTAAAAAAGTTAATATAATTTCAAGTAATTTAGTGTAAATCAGCATAAATTAACATAATTTCAAGTGATTTAGCTTATTTAGTATAAATATGCTATCAAAAAAGTAATTTGACAAATAGTAAAAAAAATCGATTTTTTAGTATTATATTTCAGCTATTTGTCTCTAAAAAAATAATTAAATAGGGACCGGCCATTAAATGACCGGTTTTGATATTTTTAATAAAAGTTGGCAGGTCTGGATAATTTTATTAATTCGTAATTAACTTTGGGTATAAATAAAAATGTCGGAAGAGGAAAGGGGCTCAATTTGAGAAGAAGAAAGAAGACAAAAAGGGAATCGCATAACATAAAAGACAGCATAAATAAATCACATCAAATATATAGTTTCTTTATGAATGAAAAAAAAATTAGCTACTGAATGAATGGTGTTGTGGCACGCTAAGAAATCGCACTAAACGTGAAAACAATATATTTCGTCATCTTGCCTGTTGATGTCTCAATATTTGATCTATTATTTCGACCTATTTCCAAACCAGATGTCATGTTTTGAACCATTAAAATGCATTGTTTACATTGAATATCAATAGAATATGGTACTGCTGCGTTTTGGTTCTCACTTTGCAGGAAATAGGCGAAAACAGGCAAAGGGCAGAGTTCTGACTTCCTCCATGCGAGCCGCATCCAACCTGATGCGGGTCGCATCACAGCCCAGCGCGACCTCAGACGCGACCCTCACAGCGCGCACCAGACTCAACCCGACGCGGGTCGCATCAGAAGCCATGCGGGTCGCGTCGAATTAACTGCGCCAGGCCCAATTGAAGCCCAGTAAGATTTCTATATAAAGAGTTGGGCCTGCGCGATTTAGAGCATCCAGAATTCATTACACAGACAGAGACAGGGGAGATCGGTGATTTGAACCAGAGGGTTGGCGCGCGCAAGACAGAGGAGAGGCGAAGTTGGAGCAAGGTGGAATTCGGCCAAGATCTTGATTCGAGCTTGATCCTCTTCGATTCTCTTCTCCTCCATGATGATTTGCTCCCTCTCTATCTCTTTTCTTTTCTCTTTGATAATGTTTGAGTAGATTTTCAGCTTTGAGGGATTTAGATGTAATCCAAAGCTTTGCTTGATAATGAATGTTGATTGAATCTGAATTGTTATTCGTGTTTCTTGATTTTTGTATTAATTGATATTGCTTGACCTAAATTGCTTGATTGATTCTTGATTGTCTACTATTGATTGCTTATGGCATTTCTTTTTGTAATTTGGCCTTGATGTTTCTTGCGAATTAGGTTAAGTACTTGAGGTAGGTCTAAGATCCGAGAGGTGAGATCAATAGTAGCCGAAAGGTGAAATTTCCATTAGTCGAAAGAATTGTGGATACCTTTAGTAAACGGGATCAAGAACTTAGGTTTGAATTGAATCTAGGAAGGTGAAATTGCAATTCCGTACCAGGTCTATTAAGCCAATACACGAAAGTTGAGGTTCAGTGACATTAGGTACGGTCAATCGAGCCTTACACGAATTAAACAAACAGAATCAGAAATATTCAGTGTCAGCTCCAGGACCACGCGGGTCGCATGAGAAATCACGCGGGCTGCGTCACAAGGTCGCATGCGAAAGTGTGCGGGTCGAGTGAGAGGTCCAGAGTTGCTTGAGGGCTACGCGGGTCGCGTGTGAGAGCACGCGGGTCACGTCACAAGGGTCGCATACGGAAGTATGCGGGTCGCGTGACAAGTCCAGAGCAGCAAAGTTGAGGATGAAGTCTGAAACCCTTGAAACGTTTTTATTTTACAGATAGTCCAAAATCAAACATTTAACTGCTTTCATTTTCTGTTATTACAATTGTCGATTGAATTTAGGAATTGTACACAAACCCAAACACCCTTTTCAACTTCTAGTACCTAACTAGGTTGAGTCGAAATTTAGAATTTGAGTCGTCCCTGTGGATCGATACCCGACCCGACTGTACGAACGATTAGGACTGTGCACTTGCGGCCCTAAGCGAGAGTATACGAAGGTTTTAAAAGGTACAGCCCGTCTGTACTGAAACCTGTTTCTCTAATATACCAATTGGAGAAGAACACCTGTTTCTTAAAATGTATTTTTTTTTCTAAAATAAAAGGCTACAACTAGCTATAAGAGATAATTCTAATAAAATAAATATCGAAAAAAGAGTGGAAGAGGAATTAATACTTCCTGCAGCGATTATTGAGAACTCACTGTGTGGCGAGTCTTTTGCACGCAAAAATCTTATTGAAAATTGATATTGTAGCTGCAATTGTCCCAATTTACAACTAATACCGCTGAAGTGTCGACGTAACTAGTAATGTTACATTTTTGTGTATAATTTGTATAAAACTTGTATACAGGGGCAAAGTCATATTGGGGCAAAAGGCAGTTGTCTACTTTTGAATTTTAAAAATCAAATTCCTCGGTATTGAATATTAAGCCTAGACCCATGTGTATGCGCGGCCTTTTACCTACTCAAAATTCAACTTTCGCCTATCTTAGGCCGAAATTTTTAAATATAGCACAGTTCAAAAAAAAAAATACCAAAACAGCACCGTTTGGCAGGAATTTCAAATTTAGCACGGCCGCAGATCAGCTGAGCGGCCCCTTTTTTTTTTTTTTTTTTTTTTTTTTAGACCTGGGGGCCGCAGATCAGCTGAGCGGCCCCATTTTTTTTTTTTTTTTTTAGATCTGAGAAATAAAAATTCGAATTTTACGAAACTTTAAACGGCCATAAAACGGCGCTCGAGTGTCCGATTTCAGCAAATGACCACTTTTCGGAAAGCCTGTGAAAATGTGCATGCGTCCGAACTAGCTTTGCTAGATTTTCAAATTCAGAATTGCAAAAAAACAAAGGGAAGAGCCTCAAAACTTCAGTTGAAGTTTCCGATTAAAATTTTCATTTCTATTCTCAAATCTACGTAGCTCAGTAAATTAGTTATCTAATGAACTTGTAGAATAGAAATGAAAATGAAAATCTTAATCGGAAACTTCAACTGATTTACTGAGCTAATTTCATTAGATAACTAATTTACTGAGCTACGTAGATTTGAGAATAGAAATGAAAATTTTAATCGGAAACTTCAACTGAAGTTTTGAGGCTCTTCCCTTTGTTTTTTTGCAATTCTGAATTTGAAAATCTAGCATAGCTAGTTCGGACGCATGCACATTTTCACAGGCTTTCCGAAAAGTGGTCATTTGCTGAAATCGGACACTCGAGCGCCGTTTTATGGCCGTTTAAAGTTTCGTAAAATCCGAATTTTTATTTCTCAGATCTAAAAAAAAAAATGGGGCCGCTCAGCTGATCTGCGGCCGTGCTAAATTTGAAATTCCTGCCAAACGGTGCCGTTTTGGTATATTTTTTTTTGAACTGTGCTATATTTAAAAATTTCGGTATCTTAGGATTCAACTTTGCACAACCTAGTCTTCAATTTTTACCTTTACTTAGTCTTTGTCTACCTCAGACTTCTCAGTCCACTATAACATTCTCCCTTCCTCATGTGCAAAATAACCAATTTTTTTTTTTTTGCTCACTCCTGGATCAATTACTGACTAAGCGTCTGCTTATATAGCATAGAAGTTCAATATGTGTAGGAGCATATTTATTAAAAAATAAAAGTTAGGCAAGTATCCTGGTTTAAATTTAGATATAATTGTATAATTCTTAATTTATTTTTACTGTATTTGAATAAATGAGGTATAAGATTTAATTGAGCTAGGCTTTTATTTGTATAATTCTTAATTTCTTTTGACTGTATTTGAATAATATCTAGGCTTTGAGCAGGGGCGGACCCAAGTGGTTCCAGGGGGGCAGCTGCGCCCCTCTGGATTTTGAGTTTTAGTGGAGATTTATCGGTTTCGACCTACTTTGCCTCCTTGAAATTATTTTTGCCCCCCTCTGGACGTTTGATTTGTAATTCGGGTTAAATTTAGGGTTAAATTTGAAATAAATTTGTTGAATTTTGATTGGTAATTAGAATTATAAGTCAAAGCATCAGAAATTACAAGTCAAAGCATTGGAAAGTATAAGTTAAAGTATTATTTTTTATCGAGTACCTAATTAGTTAATAGATTTAAACCCGATTAGATATTTAAATCCGATTCAATATTTTTTTGCCCCGCCGACAAAAATCTTGAATCCACTCCAGCTTTGATTTATAATTAGATATTTAAATCCGATTCAATATTTTTTTGCCCCGCCGACAAAAATCTTGAATCCGCTCCAGCTTTGATTTATGATAATTAAGGATGTGAAAAACATCTCTTTCATAAATTCGATATCATTAATCTTTTGTGTTTATGCTTGTGTCATGTCATTGATTTGTTGTTTGGATCCATTATGTGGCGAATCAACTCGCCGCACATGGTAGCATTCGAAATTGACACAGAACTTCCGAGTTGAGGAAGTTGTCTCCCCAATACCGGTACATTACCCACGGTTTTTTTTTGTTGTCTGTACAGATCTACAGACTTATTTTTAATTATTTTGAATGAACGCGGTCTACATAACTTGGAATCTTACCAATTATTTGAGTTTTCTTCAAGTTTGTTTTTAAGTAAGATGAGGACCAAAATGACCGTCAAAATAAGCGTTGGTTTTTTAAGCACTTTCGGAAGTCTCCGGATAGAAGTTATATTTAATCAAAAGGTTTACCGGAATTCATAAAAATATATTACAAGTCAGCATGATTTGTTAGACAAAAGGCAAGCTTAATAGTAGCGCACCTCCTCTAATTCAAAATGTGCATTTGATAATTATAAAAAAAAAATGACTTAGATTAAAAGAAAGTACTGTTGATGGCACTTTATACCTACTACTTTTTTCAAGAACATTGTTTTGGGATTAATATTTGCTCCGATAAAATGGTAAATAACAATTGAACTATAACATTCGAAGATATTTCATTTGGTCCTTTTAGATAAAAAGACGGGTGTCTAGTTTTTAAATTTTTTTTTTTTATGTCCATATAAATATTTTCATCTGAGTTTCGAAATCATAATCTCTCACACATATCTTTTGTTACTAGATTTTTCATTTGTTAAGAGATGTAATAACAATAAGTCCTGTTCAAAATCATCTATAATATGAAATGCAATAGGACAAAGATAAAAGTTGTCAAAACCTCTAATTAATAGAGTACAAATAATTGCACAATTATATTATGCATGTTGTACTAATGATTATTCTGACAAGTTACCTAAGGCTTGTGCTCAACTTGACCTTCACGGTCTCAAACTAATCCTCTTTATTGCATTAATCTATCCAAAGTCCATGAATACATGGTGGCCTCAACTTACATATCAAATGGGAATCTAGCTACCTAGTGCCACCAGCGCTAAAGTTTCAAGTTCCCTTGATCATTTGCTGATCAAAGTATTAAATGTTAATTAAATTATAATTAACTAACGTCAACATGGATTTAATTAATTTGAGGGTATATTTCTCAAACCAATTCAAATAAAATTACAAGAAAAAATAGTAACCAGTAAGTGTGTTAATGGACACGATACAAATAGCAAGACAATCAAATATTATAAAATTTGAGTATCATGTCATAATATACATATTTGGTGATTTTAATTTTAGGCTATTAAATTTTTTGGATCATTCAATAAACAATAAACCCATGCAAAATCTTATATATATATATATAGAGATAGACTAATGTGCTTTCGGTAGCACTTCGGCCGAAGTGCTACCGATTCAAAATCGGATTTTCAAAGTCCAAATGGTCGATCCGAACCGTTCAAGTTGTTCTCCATATTGAAATCTGCTTGGAGACCAAATTTTACATTTTTTGGAATTTTTTTACTATTTATTAAGCCACTTTGAAAATTGCTGATCCGGTGGTCTAGAATTTGAAAGCACTGTTTTTACTGTTCACCCAGATCAGCAATTTTCAAAGTGGCTTAATAAATAGTAACAAAATTCCAAAAAATGTAAAATTTGGTCTCCAAGAAGATTTCAATATGAAGAACAACTTGAACGGTTCGGATCGGCCATTTGGACTTTGAAAATTCAATTTTGAATCGGTAGCACTTCGGCCGAAGTGCTACCGAAAGCACATTAGTCTATCTCTATATATATATACACACACATATATATATACACATATATATATATACATATATATATATGAGTGAGGCTATGGTACTTCGGCTAGTGTACTACGGCTCAATGTGGTACTTTTTAAAATCCTAACGGTCGATCCGACCGTTCAATGTGATATCCATATAAATATGTACTTGTAAACTAAATTTTATATTTTTTCGAATTTTTTTACTATTTTTTTAGATAGGTAGAATTTTGATGGTCCAGAATTTGTATAAAACACTAAAAATTCTACCTATCTAAAAAAATAGTAAAAAAATTCGAAAAAATATAAAATTTAGTTTGCAAGTACATTTTCATATGGATATCACATTGAACGGTCAGATCGACCGTTAGGATTTTAAAAAGTACCATATTGAGCCGTAGTACACTAGCCATAGTACACTAGCCGAAGTACCATAGCCTCACTCTATATATATATATGAGATGGACTTACCATAGCCTCACTTTGAAAATCGCTGATCCGGATGAACAGTAGCAAAACTGTAAAAAATTCTGGACCAATGGATCAGCGATTTTCAAAGTGGCTTAATAAATATTAAAAAAATTCCAAAAAATGTAAAATTTGGTCTCCAAGCACATTTCAATATGGAGAACAACTTGAGCGGTTCGGATCGGTAGTTTGAATTTTTAAAATGAAAATAATGAGGCGTGGAGCACCAAGTCGTTTTACACCATGGCTTAGCTAAGCCCAGCACTATATATATAGAGTGAGGCTATGGTGCTATGCATAGCACGGATGGCTAGTGTACTACGGCTCAATATGGTACTTTTTAAAATCCTAACGGTCGATCCGACCGTTCAATGTGATAACCATATGAATATGTACTTGCAAACTAAATTTTATATTTTTTCTAATTTTTTTACTATTTTTTCAGATAGGTAGAATTTTGATGGTCCAGAATTTTCAAAAAACACTGATTTTTCTACCTATCTAAAAAAATAGTAAAAAAATTCGAAAAAATATAAAATTTAGTTTGCAAGTACATATTCATATGGATACCACATTGAACGGTCGGATCGACCGTTAGGATTTTAAAAAGTACCATATTGAGCCGTAGTACACTAGCCATTGGTGCTATGCATAGCACCATAGCCTCACTCATATATATATATATATATAGAGTAGAACTAAGGTGCTCTTAAGCTCACCAAGCCCTTTGTGAGCTTAACTCAAAAACTTATCGGATTGACTTCAAACGACATTTCCAAACCGTTAGATGTTCAATCTATATTAAAATGTGCTTGGAGACCAAATTTTACATTTTTTGGAATTTTTTTACTATTTATTAAACTGGTTTGAAAATTGTTGTTTTCCAATGGTGCGTAATTTTAATAAAAACAGCGGTTTTCAAACCAGCTTAATAAATAGTAAAAAAATTCCAAAAAATGTAAAATTTGGTCTCCAAGCACATTTTAATATAGATTGAACATCTAACGGTTTGGAAATGTCGTTTGAAGTCAATTCAATAGGTTTTTTGAGTTAAGCTCACAAAGGGCTTGGTGAGCTTAAGAGCACCTTAGTTCTACTCTATATATATATATAGATGAGCTATTGTGCTTTGCAAAGTAAAGCCATCGTTTTACTTCGGCTTACTTTTTGAATTTTCAAAGTCCAAAACGTCGATCCGACCGTTCAAGTTGATCTACGTATTGAAGTGTGCTTGCAGACCAAATTTTACATTTTTTGGAATTTTTTTACTATTTATTAAGCCACTTTGAAAATTGCTGATCACATGGTCCAGAATTTTGTTGCACTGTTTTTTCTGGACCATGTGTGTTAGTGTTGTGATCTAGAAGCCAATCATAGGATGATTGTTTTCTAAGTTTTGTTCATGTAATTGAATGATTTGTTTATCATTTTGTTCCTTGAGTATTTTATTACTTATGGATCATTCAAGTTGAGGACTTGGAATTGTGGAACTCTATAAAGGAGTTAATAAATACTCTAAAGTGTCCCTAGTCTTGGTAATTAACAAGGAACATTAATTACCGGTATAAGATTAGCATTTGGATTAGATGATGATTATGTTCTGCAGATCATATGACAAGGGGTTGTCAATCTAATCAAATGGATACCTGATGGAGATCAGGGATTGGACGTGACCAAAATAAAACATTTAATATGGATTGTGTTTGTGTCATTAATGTTTTATTTGTGTCTGGAATTCTAAGGTATGAGATAATTGTTTCTCTCACATGAGAATACATATTCGTGGGTATTATCCAACGCTGTCAGTAACTGACAGTCATACAGATTCTATCTCAGTATGTGTCTCTCATGTGGAGAGATAGTAATTATCAAGAATACCAATGTCCCTCATGTAAATGAGTGATGATATCACTGGGCCCCTTGATGAAATAATACAAGTATGTGCACATATGATTAAGGAGTTAATCATAATTACTGAATTATTTCGGAATCAAGAAACGAGTAGATTTGCAAGGATGATGCGTTCCTACCTTGGATCTATTCATGATATCATGAGACATGGAATTGACACGAGGCAATTGTTGCTCAGGGATCGTGATACAGTATGGTACTTATCATCTGTGTCATTTGGGTAACTACAATGCATATTGCTAGGTGCCGCTTGTAGTTTATGGAATCGAAAGGAGTTTCAGATTCCATTGCCATGTGACATAGATTCCACAGGGTCACACCAATAAGAAATGAATTAGAAATGCTCCTTAATTTATTTGACATGTATAACATGACAAATAAATTGGTTTCTCCATCAAACCATGAGAAATATAATTATTTGAGATAATTATATATGATACTACAATTAATTAGATTAATTGTATTTGATTATTGCAAACAAGAAAAAAATAGAACTTGGCCTAATAAACAAAGCCTAATGGCTGTTGTTAATTATGGCCCATGTTTATTTTATGAATTGTTTCCTTAATTAAAAGTTCACCCAAAATAGTTTACCACGTTTTCTGATAACTGCTGCGCAGTATTTCTTATTTTGACCATATCTCTTTCATAATAAATCCGTTTTTAACATTCTATATATTTCTGGAAAGGTAAAAGAAATATCTAGAACTTTGCCTCTCTGAAGGAAAGCCAAATTAGAAACAGATCATGGTCAAAAACGCGATAGAACGTGGTGGTTAATTTGAACCGCCATGTTCTGTAACTGCTGCGCATGTTTCGTATTTGGATCATAAATCTCTCATACAATGTCTGATTTGGGCGTATAATATATGGATGGAAAGGTAAAAGAAAGATCTATAACTTCTCATTCTGTGACAGGATCTAATTCGAATTATATCATGGTCAAAAACGTGGTAGAACGTGGGGTTAACTTTAGAACAGAATTCACATTCCTTGTTTGCTATATATATTATTCCTCTCATTCCTTTTGAATATATTTTCGTTTTTGAGAGTTGAAGTTCTGCCAAAACTCTCTCTCTCTTGTTTTTCCTCTCATGTGTTGAGAACCCACAAACCCTAAAAGTTCAAGATCTAGTTCTCTTGGAGGATAGGGATTAAGGAGCAACCAAGTTAGTACTCTCTAGCAAGAGGAAACTTTGGTTTCTAATTAATTTCTTGGTGGATACCGTGGAGGACTTCTACTTTGGAGTCTCATCTTGGTGCAAGACGTTCTAAGTCACGCACACATCAACCACCAAGGCGCTGCAAGACATCAACCACCATTAGCATCAACAAGGAGGTGGAGGCTACAACCCTACATCTCAAGGACCTTCCTTTCTTGTTAGAGACAAGAAACTAAAGGTATGATGCTTATTGATTTGAAAATAGATATTGGTTTGATTTCAGTCACACATGATGATATCTTTTGGTACTTTTCTTGTCAAAATTTTGAAATTCCGCTGCCTTAAGTACCATAAGAACCCAACAATGTGATCAGCAATTTTCAAAGTGGCTTAATAAATAGTAAAAAAATTCCAAAAAATGTGAAATTTGGTCTGCAAGCACATTTCAATATGTAGATCAACTTGAACGGTCGGATCGACGTTTTGGACTTTGAAAATTCAAAAAGTAAGCCGAAGTAAAACGATGACTTTACTTTGCAAAGCACAATAGCCCATCTCTCTCTCTCTCTCTCTCTCTCTCTATATATATATATATATAGAGTGACTAAGGTCAAAGTGGTAGTTCCTAGGCCACGGTGCTACCAAGTCGTTTTCGGATTTTCAAAGTCCAAACGGTCGATCCGAACCGTTCAAGTTGTTCTCCATATTGAAATCTGCTTGGAGACCAAATTTTACATTTTTTGGAATTTTTTTACTATTTATTAAGCCACTTTGAAAATTGCTGATCACATGGTCCAGAATTTGGTTGCACTATTTTTACTGTTCACCCGGATCAGCAATTTTCAAAGTGGCTTAATAAATAGTAAAAAAAATCCAAAAAATGAAAAATTCGGTCTCCAAGCAGATTTCAATATGGAGAACAACTTGAACGGTTCGGATCGACCGTTTGGACTTTGAAAATTCGAAAACGACTTGGTAGCACCGGGGTCTAGGAACTACCACTTTGACCTTAGTCACTCTCTCTCTCTCTCTATATATATATATATATTTAAAACATAATATATTTCACCGTTTCCATCGTATAAATTATATTTCTAATATTGAATTCTGAATTTCCAATTTAAAGCTTATATTTGTTGATTATAAAAAATATTTGGTTACCCTCATTAGAAAAAAGATACCTCGTTATAATAAAACATTTAAAATACTGTTAAAAAAGATGCCCTATTATTAGGGGTGTAAACGGAGCCGGATTATCTGAAGGATATCCGCTCCGAATCCGTTTATAATCCGAATCCGAATTAAACGGATCCGGATAATTATCAAATATCCACAGAATATCCGGATTTGGATACGGATACGGATAGTAAGTATAAAACGGAGCGGATATCCGAACCATCCAGAAAGTGATCGGACCCACTAAGAACCCCATTTGCTGAGGCGAACCCGGACCCGCTAGGCAGACCCATTTGCTGAGGCGGAACCGTTAGGCAGAAGCTCAGCGCTAAAATAAATTGCTACTGCTGGGATTCGAACCCCTGCCCTCTATTATCAAGACTTAGCATCAAACCACTACACCACTTTGTCTTTTGTTACCATTCTATTATTTTGTATATATAATATATCAATAGATCATCTCCCATCTCTCCAACATTATAATTAATATTTATATTTAATTCTTTTTATTAATATTTGTATCTTAAAAGTTCATATACCTCAATTATGAAAGTTTTGATGCTTAGATAGCAAGGAATAAAACAAAAATTTTATTCAACTCAAAACAAACGATCTAGTTATTGTAAGTGCAAGAAATAATCTTCATTAGCCTAATCAATAAGGGAATAACATAATACCTTGGATTTGATCTCCAAATCAAATCAAGAAGAGTTGTCTTGCTTAGCAACTTCTTATTCCCTTTCTCTTTCAGTGGTGGTTGTGCTTAGCCCTTCAAATGACAAGCCTCCTTAGGTATCCACCGAAAGATTAAAGAAATACTGTATCTCTAAGGCTAGTAAGAGATTAACAAGTAGAACCTTAATCCTAGTTTAACCCTCTTGTTAATTTCTGAAAACTTCTTAGAGGATTTCTAGATCTCAACTCATGAGAGAAAAATGGGAGAGAGGAGAAAAGAGCAAATTTCGGCCAAGATATAATTCACAGAATTTTGACCTTTCGGTACTAAAATCCTTATATCTTTTTCTAGGTAACTCCAAACGACTTGAAATCTTCACCATTGGATTCTAGACTCCAAGGGCTACAGATTACATAGGTCATACGTCCAGAATGGTTAAGATTTGCCCTTTCAAATTCCAGTTCAAATTTACCTAAAAAAATATGTCCAGAAATTTCTTTCCTCTTTAATGAGATTGATTAGATTTAATGACATATTTAAATATTCCTTAAATCATGCCATCACTAATCAATTCTCCCCAGCATATATTTGGGCTTTGGGCTTAAACATACTAATCATATTAATATTTAATTAAGTCCACAATCCCATACATTAAAAGGCCAACATATAAATTAATATTCTATGTTAATTTATATGCATCTCTCATGTGTCAAAAGTCATTTAAAATATGTCACACATACTTTCAATATTACTATGATTATTTTACAACATCTCCATATTATAAAAATTGTTCATATATTAATAACATATAATTTGTACAAATTAATTATAACTCCTTATAATTAACATAACACATATTATATACATATCACATATGCTTTATTAATATATTTTCTTTTAATCTTTCATGTGGTGTGACCCTATGGGATCCCATCATTATGGCAATGAAATTAAACATTTTAATTCCATAAATCAATGATACAACTAGCCATGGTATATTGATTACCCAAATGATGTGGATGAAAAAGCACAATGCAAAATCACGATCCCTGTAACATTAAAAATGTTGTTGTGTCAATTCCTTGCCACATGATATCCAAGTAATCGTAAGTTAGGAATGTGTCATCCTTACCAATTATTCTTTCTTGATTTCCTGAAGTTTAATTATGATATGATTATCATATAATCATATTGCATGCACATAATACAAACTTTATCAAGGGGCCCAGAGATATCATCGCTTATATTAACATATAAGGGACAATGGTTTCTTGATACGTATCGTTCTTCCGCATAAGTTATATGCACTGCAGTAACTGCCTATATAACTCCTGGTTAAAGAGAGCGTTGGACAGTACCAACAATACACATCCCTTATGTAAGAAAAATAAATATCTCAACCAAAGAATTCTAGACACAATGAAATATCAATGACACAGAACACAATCCATATGATATTTCATTCTTAGGTCTGTCCAGTGCCATACATCTCCATGTATGCACATGTGTGATTAGATCGATAACCCCTTATCTATAACCTGTAGAACATGGCCATCATCTAATCACTACACTGATCTTATATGGTCAACCAGTGTACCTTGCTGATTGCCAAGATAAGGGACATTTAAGAGTAAACAAATTTATTCGTTGTGAAGTTCTACAATTTGAGTCATCAACTCAAATGATCCACTAATATGAATACTCAAGGTACAAAATGATAAAATCATTCACTAATAAACTAAACATATCATACATATGATCTGGGTCTAGGACACCAACACTAACAAAATTCTTCGTCTTGTATTCATATTCGAATCCGTATCCATAAATTATCCGCTTCGTATCCGTATCTGTTTTAGGCGGATTTGGTTTTGAATTTTGATATCCGTTTACTATCCGTATCCGTATTCGTATCCGCTCATTATCCGACGGATGTGAATATGGTATCAGCATTATCCGCTCCGTATCCGCTCCGTTTTCACCCCTACCTATTATTGGTTTTCATATTTGTATAAAAGAGACATATACGGATATAGATAATTTATATTCTTTTAGAAATATGCGAATATCTACATTATTTGAATATTTATATGCATCTCATTTTTTCTTTTTCTTTTTGTTGAAATACATATATATTGTTATTCATTACAAACACTAAATAATATATTAATATATACAGGTTTGTCATCGATTATTTATCTAAATTTTTATTTTGTTATTTTAACATCATTTTTGTTTACCTGTAATTCTATATATCAGCTTAATGAAGTATGGATACAATATGATTTTAACATTATTTGTTTTGAATATTCTCTGTTCACTTTCTAGGACCAACAAATATGCAATTCAATAGAGGAATAATTTTATTTTCTTGTGATGGTTAATCTGGCAACTTCAAAGAGCTTTCCTATAAAATACAAAATAATAAAATGTGCTTATTAAAGAAAATTAACAATGGGTTCAGTCCAATCTGTAATTCTGTCAGTGTTTCCACAGCGTTTAGTGGTCAAAATGTTTTCTTATTAATTGTAAATTCACAACTCTTTAAAAACTTGATTATGTTCCTGAAAAAGAAAAAAAAAATCTGAGTTGGATGTGAATCGAGAATCTATGTGTTAGAAAATCCAACTTTATAAGATTTACCAGATCTCGAAGTGATCAGGAACTTTTTCAGAATCTAGAGAATTTCTATCATTTTGGCAAACACAATCTAATATTTGATCAAGTTTGTTCCCTTTTGGGAGATTCATAGTTGGAATCAATTGAGGGCACAACTTGTCTTTGAATTTATGTTTTTTTCTTTTCCTCCTGGTGGCAAGCAAGTTCTCAAATTAATATTCTGAGATCCAAAAGAAACCTTGATTATTTTATATTTACATTTTTAAAAATAATCGTTGCAGAGTGCTACTAGCTAGCATGTGCTAGTCTTAACCCCCGCCTCCCCCCCCCCCCCCCCCCCCCCGGGCGCCCACCCACACACAAAAAAGAAAAAGAAAAATAAGATACCATTTGGACAAATATAAAGTGGCATGAATCTGGCCATATAATTAGGGGTGTAAACGAATCCGATACGAATCAGACAGTGTTAAAATCATATTTATATCTGCTTTTATTTTTCGAATACGGATACGGATCGGATATTTGATGGATACGAATTGGATATTAGATATTAGTAGATATATACATAAATATTTTCATACTATATATTAAATTATATGGTATATATCTACTATTTAAATACGGATAATTAAAATTCAAATTATATCCGTATCCATATGCGCACGAATATCAGATATCTGTATTTAATTTTCAAATACAGTCGGATATTTATCCGATCCGTTTGCACCCCTCTAATATATGAACTAGATTTACAAAAGGGTCCGCAGTAAGAAATTGCCAATTGGAAGTTAAATTAAGCACTTGACATGACACCGTATAATGCTAATTATTTATAAAAGGCTCAAAGCTGTCCATCATAGAACGTGCAAGGGTGCCTGACCATGCATGCACTTAAGTTGACAATAAAATATACTTGCTGGTGGATCTGTATTATATGGTGTAACGGGTCATTGTAAAGGGACTCCTCCCAATTAAAAGGGAAAAAAGGTTAATTTTCTCACCAAGTCGATCATGGCTTAACTTCAACTGTACATGTTTATAATCCTATCATATTAATTTGTTAAATAAATTCAATTTTACCTACATTAACTTTTATGGTTTTTTTATTTTCTTTTGATGTTCATTTGTGATTACAGTAATTTATTATTATTGTTTTGCAAAAAGTAAATTTCTGGTTGTTTACTTTATCTAAAAAGAGGATTATAAAGAAAATAATTTTAACAATTTTTGCACAAAACTGATCTTTTTGTTTCGAAGAAACCAAAACGTAATTGCACACCCTTTCTGTTTTTTTTTTTTCAATTATCATGGCATGCATCAATTATAAACCTTTATTTAAAAAAATCCACTAACGGACATTATTTATTGTTAGAAACCAACTTCTTTATTCTTTGTTGTTAAAAATAGTTATTAAGTCGATTGTATATATCGATGAAATTCATTAGCTAAGAAGGTACAAGAATGATTCTCAATCTCTAATTTTGTATGCTCAAATAAATTCTAAAGTGAACAACTCCTTTGAAATGATAGGTCATGACTTTACTTTTTTTTCTTACTTATTAATGTAATGAAAAATACATCGAATCAAATTGTATACATCACGCATAATTCTACAGTAAAAACCTCCTTAATAAAAGAATATCGTTGTAAATTCGCTTGATTTTAGCAATACAAAATTCTCAAGATAATTCAATAAAGTTCTTTTCAATATGAATATTTTTAAACAAAAAAATTAATGAATAACTAACTGAGAATAAAAATAAAACAAATTTGTCTAATTTTAAAGTAATAAATAAATTACTTAACCTGTTATTTTCCATCAAAATGAACCTACTGAATAGAAAATACATTTTATTCTTTACAAATAAACATGAGAATTTACTTTTCATTTTTTTTTGATAAAATCATCTTCCACCTAAGTTATTTTTTTAATACTATTTATAGTTTTATCTCTTCTAAAGGAAATAAAATATTGAATTATAATAGTGATCATTCAATAATTCTGACTAATTCGGTTATTGTAAATGGTATTTACTTTGACGTCTTATGTATAATATATACTCTCTGATATTTGATATATAGATTATGTACTTATCAACTTAAATATTACTATGACAATGTTCTTTTTACAAATTATTAGATGTCTTTTTAAGAAAATAAAATATGAACATTACAGCATAGAGGCTAGCAAATTGGTGAGGATGGTGATCACTCGGTACACAGCATGAATGCAGGCTGCAAGCTGCAAGCTTTATTCTCGAATTCAGAACCTAAGAAAAGATAATTAATTAATTGGCAGAAACGACAACAGATGCAAAAAAAAAAAAAAAAAATTGCGGGGATGATAATGTTCTTTTGCTCTACTGGTTGACAAAACTAAGTAAACTATTGTCATCGCTCGGCACACGCTTTCGTAAATCCAAAAAATTTAGGTTTTGCTTTTCATATTTTTATGATTTTTCAAAAATAAAAATGGAGCTCCGTTTTGATAAAACATTTCTTAAATACAGCCCCACAAACTGTATTGTATATATCAATGTAGACCCTAATTTTTCATCTTCTAAATCAATTTTCAAAAAAAAAAAAAATTAAGTTTTAAAAATAAATCAATGAATGAATAAGCAAGTGTGTATTTGTGTAATAATTAATTATGTATCGGTGTAAAACTCAAGTGTGTATTGAATAATAATCAAATGTTCAAAAAAATAGTTTGGAAGATCAAGATATTTATTGACAATTGTCTAGAGGTTTGATTTAGTTCAGGAGCGGATTTAGAATTTCTGTCAGGGTAGGACACTAATCGGATTTAAATAACTAATTGGGTTCAAACCCATTAACTTATCGAATACACAATTACAACTCAGTCCCTATAACTATGTTTATTAAAAGATATATTATAATTATGAAATTGATTGACACCGTATTGAAATATTTTTTCTATGATAATTAAAAATTCGTTTGGCACATTTCAAAGTGGGACTCTTCTTAGCAAATTAGCAAATTGAAGATAAAACTTAGATGAAAACTTAACCGAAATATATGTATTGAATAATAAAATGTCCAAAAAGTTTGGCTAGCCCATTTTCTTAGAATTGTAATGATAAGTCCTACCGTCAGACATTTCTTGTTCCCTTCTTCTCCTTCATTCTATTTACGAAATAGAGCATCGCAGTCATAAAAAAACAAAATACGCAAAATTGACCAAAGAACGGAAGGAATCAGTTCAAGAATCAGACTAGCTCAGGCTAGGGGTAGGCACTATATCGTTTCAGGGCTATGCCCCAGCTGCTCCACCATTGACTTGGCAACCATTATATTAACCTTGTTATCCTCCACCAGTAAAACCCGACCTGAACTCTGATGAATTGGCCTGCTTTTCCCATTCTCTTTTTTATCACGGTCTACACTACTAGTTTGTTTCAAATGTGAACTGTTTTTGGCTTAAAGAGGAAGAAACCCTCCATGGGATTAAGGCCAGAGCAGGAAACAGTAGGAGATTCATCAGGATCGTCAGAGAGGTCTTGCTCAAGAGGCACTTTACATGGAAGCACGAATGTGAATGTGGACCCCTCATTCTCTATGCTATTCACTGTTATAGTCCCCTCCATTAGCTCCACCTGTTTGTTTTTCATACTATTAGATTTTAACACAAATTGTCATTTTGAGAATTTCACCCAAAAAGATTGATATTACATTCTCTCCGTGTCAAATTCAACAACAACAGTAAGCTATTGCAAATTGTTATATCTAATTATTTATATTTTTCTTTCTTTTTATACCTTTTTCTTTTTGCTTTCCTTCTCTTTTTATTTGTATGATGGTATAAATTAAATTGGTTAAAAAAATTTGATCGGTTGCTTACTAATTGTTTGCAAATAGCAAGTCCCAGTCCTGTACCACCGTATTTCCGTGCATGATCAGCACTTGCTTGCATGTACCGTTTAAACAGAGTTGGGATGGCATTTTCTGTGCATATGCATAAACACAATGCTCTGTCATTTTATTTTAAGAGAGGAAAAGTATATAATGAAAGAGGGGTAAATCCAAACCTGGAATTCCAATTCCAGTGTCATACACTTCGCATTGCAACCACACAATTTCTTCACCTGTATTCTCAGTTTCTTTTCCAACTTTCGAAGAACATGATGTCTCAGCACAACATCTCTGAGTTACAGGATTTTCTGTTGTGTTTGCAGTGTATGTATGAAGAGAGTTTGGTTTAGGCACCACTCGAAGATTTATACCAACTGTGCCTTTATGTGTGAACTTGACTGCATTACTGAAAGGTAAAAGAAATAATAGACTTAGCCCTTTCAGGAAATGACACCCCATATGGCAAATAAGGCAATTGTTTGCAAAAAAACCACAAAGAACAAAAGCCTTACCTAACCAAGTTCGTCAGTATTTGCCGGATTCTAAGCACATCCCCCATCACCTGAAATTGTATTTAATCCAATGTTAACAGTCGAATACAATACAAGTGATGATATGCCTTCTTTGTTTTTTTATGGCTTATTATCATGAATACCTCAAGGGGGATATCTTCAGATACATGGCCTTCTAATATTAAATCCTTCCTTAAAGATGCAGCAGCAGTTTGGAGCACATGCCTAACCACCTCTCTCGGTCTAAATTTTGTCTCCTCTAATTGCATCACTCCTAGAACAATTTAAAATTTATTAAAAATAGAAAGCATAATATAATCAGGTACTTGATAGTCGGTACTCAAAGTCACCTTGAGGCAACATTGGGTTTAAAATTTGAGATTCAGTTGAATAATAGAGACTTGCTGGGGCCCAATTGATCAATTGGTCAAGGAAGCCAACCAATTGTAACCAGTTAAGTTCCTATTAAGCTAATACAGATTTTAGTTGAACAAAACTACCTCCAATTAGTGCTAGTTGATCCCATTCAATTTATATCCATCTGTAACATTTCTAGAATTTGATTTGACTAAAATTATGGCCAACTTGAGTTCATTGGAATGAAGCAGGGCCAACTTGAGTCTAACATAGACAAGGTCCAGTACCGTACCTGCTTAAAAAGGTAAAGCAAGGTTATAACTTATAGCAATGAAAAAATTGTACCTGATTCAACCTTGGAAAGATCAAGTATATCATTAATTAGTTGCAAAACTAGGTCGCCTGATGAAAGCATAACATCAAGTAATTGACGCTGCTCCATATCGACATTTGTATTTGCAAGTATTTCAGCCATGCCCACAACTCCTGTAAGTGGAGATCTTATTTCATGCGACATTGTTGCTAACATCTGCTTAGCCCGCATTGTTTCCTCTATATTATTTTAGAATTGTAAAGACATGAAGTTAGTAACTCAGTATAGCTCAGTATATTAGTAAATCCATCATTTGTCATTGACATTGTATCCTAATAAACCCTTTATTGTGGACTCAACCTTGATTTTACTCTAATTTGCCCAATTAACCCTCAACTCTCCAATAAAAAAGCCAATTTAGTCTCATATTTTCCCAAATCAAGAGGTCCTGATACAAACATCTACTAGTGTGCATCTTTTCCTCTACAACTTTTGCAATAATAGCTGTGCAATTAACAATAGTGAAATTAAGCTAAATTCAGCCCCACTAAATAATGTCTCGGTTTGAAACCAAAATGATGAAATAAAGGGTCCTAAAAATTGGTCAAACCTGTAGTGTCACCATACCAGATGATTACAATACAATGTTTACTAACAAATACAGCGAAGAATATTTCAAAAGCTGCATAGACTGGTGTATGTCCAGCAAGTTCTCCAATGAATATTCATGTATGCGTAAATTAAAAATTAAAGTTTCATACCAGTAACATGAATTGTTTTAAACAATTCAGTTTCTTTAGCTTTTTGTACAGCCATCTCTTCACGATATTTGGTCAATTGCTCTCTTTTCGCCACCTGCATGCAAATCAAATCCAATATAATTTTAACTTGTAAGAGGCATGGATGAAACATTCAAGACGAAATGTTGAGTCACTAGGTACCTGATCTGTCACGTCAAACCCCATATAATTGATGCCGATAATTTCTTTTTTTTTGTTGAACACTGGCTCAACATAGGTCAACAATGTCTTCTTGCCAAATAAAGGGCTTGCATATGTAATTTCACGCTTGGCAGCTTTACCATTTTCTAAAACTTCTCTCTTAAAATCTTGAAATTCCTTCACGCCTTCTGATTCTAACAAAATTTCTTCATCAGTTTTTCCTATTATATCCTGTAAAAACTGAGACTAATTAGCTCATATGTAAGTAGTCGTGCGAAAATTGTACCATCATAAAATTAAATGTATGTGATTTGTCATCGAAAATTGAGAAATAAACTGCTGCCACTTCCTCAACTAATTTTCTTCAGTAATTGATCTATACCCACATGTAACCTCATTTATGTAGTAAGAAATATAGAGGCGGGATAGTTTGATAAAAAGAGGGAATCGAGGTATATATAGGGGAATTATTGATGCTTTGTCGTGCATGACTAATATATCTCATTTTGAAAGGATAGATAAACTTCCAAGATTTAGTAGAGCTAAATCTGGATTTTAAGAAAATAAAAGGTTTGCATTTGAAAAGTCGTATATACCTCCTCTCCAAGTGAAGGGAAGTGATTATATATAAAACGGTATCTCAAGTCCTTGTCCTGAAAGGAAAAGAAAAGCATATTCATGTAAATGTTTTGATATCTTCAGAAGCAGAAACAGCTTTGCAACCTCCAGAACAAAAACTAAAATAACCAGATATTGAATTCCATTTTTTATTTTTGTTGCCAAGCTCTAGGCTCTAAAATTAGCATATCAAGCTGGACATGCTTTTGTACATGTACCGGGATATCATGGTTTCAATTCATGTTTTGGTAGGAGTGTTTAGATGGGTGCATTACAAATTAAGGCAGTAAATAGTAAGTTGTACAACCACTAAATTAAAAAAAAAAACAAAAAAACAAAATTGGCCAGTTGAAGTCAATCTGGTACTGTATATTATCGTACCTGATGTGCTATAACTATAGGTGCATTTTGCAGAATAAAATGAAAAAAATTATCGGCCCGTTTTAATATCGTTGACAGCTCCTCAACAGGTAACTTCTGTTCTTCCATTTTCACACATTCTTGCAATTTCTGTATCAGGATGTTCTCTCTTTTCAAGCTATCCTCCAACAACCTATCCAGTCGCACTGCCCTTTCTTTCCAATAACCCACTGTATCATACTCTCCAGTCACATTCACACCCACATCAATCTCGTTCTTGTATAAAAATGTGGCTTTTTTTGCTCTCTCCAAATCTGGTGCTTCCCAAATGTCGTATCCATCATCCAAAACTGAGATTTGGTTTTTCTCCACAAAACGGTGCTCCTGTAATAAGTTAAAGCTCATAGGTTAGGTTTTTATAGGTTTCAACTGAAAGGATTTTATTTCAGTCAATATGGCTCTTTTTTTTCATTTGGTTCCTATTCAATAATGGAAATTTGTTAGTTAACTTTAGTTCCAGCCCTCCGGTTTTGATAATTTAAATCCAAATAAGCCAAACCAATAAAGTAACCAAATATTAGGAATATGTTATTTTTGTAAAAGTAGCACATAGGATTTTTATTTACAGATCAAGATTTAGAACCCCTTCAGTGAAAACTAATGAACATTTTTTACCTGCTTGTTCAGTCTAACTATAGTTAATTCCCAGACCTTTTTAGTCTAGATTTTTTTTTAACTTTTGTAAACCTAGTTTGCTTTTGCTGAACTTTGGTTCTGCTTAGAGAAAACTAACTGAATAAAACTCCTTGACATTATACAGTGCAAAGTATGCATAATATTTTAGCTTAGATATCTAAACATTCCCTGCCTTGATCAATATCTTCCTTTACATATATGTGGTTCTTCATAAGTTTGCAAACCAAAAGGGTCTGGTTGTTCTTACTTGCAATACAGCTTGAACCGAACTGAGTGAAAGAAAAAAAAAACACCTGTAATATCTCCAGTTTTCTTTGCTCGATCTCCTGACGCTGTTTAGACAGTGAATCCAATTCTTCATGCAATAATCTGACAGCATTGGCCCGCCGGAACTTGTACTGTTTAACAAGGCTCGTCAGCTGATGGGACCCAATGTCACTGTAGTCAGTTAATTCGGCTAATTTCATAAAGTCGAGCTTGTGCTCCTCTTCTTGGGATAGGAATTCTTTCAGAAGGTTTTCCTCAGTGTTGCCCGGTTTCTCTATGTTGAATTCACGGTTTGAATTGTCTTCAATGTCGGTTGACCACATGGGCAACGGCTCTTCGTCACACAAGTCTAAATCGTCCCCCATTGTTTGGTCTCAAATCTTGTTAAAATGCCTTGGTTTCCGTTTGTGTTGAAAGTGTAGATCACACCTGGAAAAAAGAAAAGAATTTAATTCAGATGTGATTAGAAGATAATCATATCTGTTAATTCTCAATCTACATAATTAAACTTCAATAAAAAACGCACTGCTCAGACCAAAATGGACTCTAACAAATGAGATTCTAGGTTGAAAAAGAATAACTAATATACTTTCGTCCGTGTGTGAAATACTTCAAATACTAAATCATCACAATATGTTTGCATTTGAAAAAAAGGAACGATGCCCACAACCTGTTTGCCAAAATGCCTCGAATACCCAAAACTCAAGAAAACCAAAAATCACATATGCTCGCAATATATCTTGCCGTAATGCCCGAAAAAACTTGAATAAACCAAGTTAATACCTGCTTCCTCTTCCAATCGGTTTTTCCTTTTTCTGGGTTTTGTTCCCTTTTCTGAGAAGGAAAAGCGTTGATCTAAGCTGGGGAGGAGAAAGGAGACGACCATGTGAGGAAAATAATATAAAACGGAGCGGTAAAAACGGATTATAAAAGAGAAATTCATCGGAGAAAAAAAAAATGGTGCTAGGCAAGAAGGCCATGTGCAACGAGAAGTTGGGAGCATTATCTTTCGGTTTGTTTTGTGCTTGTAACTAATCGCGTATTGGTCGGAGCGCCTCTTCAGTTGTCACCTCTGTTACTCTGTACTTAGTTACCGCAGTTTTTTATATTTTAAAAACAAATAAATATTTTTTAAAGAGTTGAAAAGATGATCATTTTTTTCGATAACATATAAGGTACCAGTACCACATAAAATAAACCTTAACGAGTCACAGCGTTATTCGGTTGGCCACGTATTCTATTTATTTTTTATGTTTAGAAAAAAAAAAATTTAAGTAGCAAAAAGATGACGACCCAATTTATCGAATATAGCCCCTAAATTTAAAATCACAATAATAACTCAATGTAATAAATTAATAATAAATAATGCAATTTATCACTTCAATTTTCTTGACTCTAACAATTTTATTTTCATTTGAGAATTAAGTTCGAAAAAATAATCAAAATATTAGAGGTAATGTACTTTATCAAAGTTATATATTTATAGTGCTTTAAGTTCTGCTCTCAAACAAGAATAAATAAAATGTAAAAGTGGACAATAAAATGAGAAGAAAAGAATTTCAAAACGCCATAAAAGAGCCGACATTTTTATTTATACCCAAAGTTAATTACGAATTAATAAAATTATCCAGACCTGTAAACTTTTATTAAAAATATCCAAACTAGCCATTAAATAGCCATTAAATGGCCGGTCCCCTGATTTAATTTTTTTTTTTAGAGACAAATAGCTGAAATGCTGAAATATAACACTAAAAAATTGATTTTTTTTTTTAAATATTTGTCAAATTATTTTTTTCGATAGCATATTTATACTAAAATACACTAAATTATTTGAAATTATATTGATTTATGTTGATTTACACTAGATTACGCTAAATTACAATAATTATGTGGAATTATGCTAAAATACGATAAATTACGCTAAATTACATATGAATAGGGCCGATTTTGTGCTATCTTTCATAAATCATAAAAAAAAAATAGTAAAAAAGTTTCAAAAATAATAAAAATTGGTATTCTACAAGTTCATTATATAACTAATTTACTGAGCTACATAGATTGAACAATAGAAATGAAAATCTTAATCGGAAATTTCAACTGAAGTTTTGAGGCTCTTCCCTTTATTTATTGGCAATTCTGAATTTCAAAATCCAACATTGCCGACACTGGATCATGTGTATTTTCACAAGCTTTCTGAAAAGTTGTCATTTGTTGAAATCGGACACTTGAGCTCCGTTTTATGATCGTTTGAAGTTTTGTCGTCGTTTTTCGCCTTCTCAGTGAAGATATCATTCCTATTCATACGTAATTTAGCGTAATTTTGTGTATTCTAACATAATTCTACATAATTATTGTAATTTAGCGTAATTTAGTGTAATTCAGCATAAATTAACATAATTTCAAGTAATTTAGTGTATTTTAGTATAAATATGCTAATTATATATAAAAAAAGTAATCTAACAAATATTTAAAAAAACAATTCGATTTTTTAGTGTTATATTTCAGCATTTTAGCTATTTTGCTCTTAAAAAAAATAAATAAAAGTTAATATAATTTCAAGTAATTTAGTGTAAATCAGCATAAATTAACATAATTTCAAGTAATTTAGCGTATTTTAGTATAAATATACTATCAAAAAAGTAATTTGACAAATATTAACAAAAAATTGATTTTTTAGTGTTATATTTCAGCATTTCAGCTATTTGTCTCTAAAAAAAATAATTAAATAGGGACCGGCCATTAAATGACCGGTTTGGATATTTTTAATAAAAGTTGGCAAATCTGGGTAATTTTATTAATTCGTAATTAACTTTGGGTATAAATAAAAATGTCGGTAAAAGAGGAAGAGGAAAGGGGCTCAATTTGGGAAGAAGAAAGAAGACAAAAAGGGAATCGCATAACATAAAAGACAGCATAAATAAATCACATCAAATATATAGTTTCTTTATGAATGAAAAAAAATTTAGCTACTGAATGAATGGTGTTGTGGCACGCTAAGAAATCGCACTAAACGTGAAAACAATATATTTCGTCATCTTGCCTGTTTCTTAAAATGTATTTTTTTTTCTAAAATAAAAGGCTACAACTAGCTATAAGAGATAATTCTAATAAAATAAATATCGAAAAAAGAGTGGAAGAGGAATTAATACTTCCTGCGGCGATTATTGAGAACTCACTGTGTGGCGAGTCTTTTGCGCACAAAAATCTTATTGAAAATTGATATTGTAGCTGCAATTGTCCCAATTTACAACTAATACCGCTGAAGTGTCGACATAACTAGTAATGTTACATTTTTGTGTATAATTTGTATAAAACTTGTATACAGGGGCAAATTCATATTGGGGCAGAAGGCAGTTGTCTACTTTTGAATTTTAAAAATCAAATTCCTTAGTATTGAATATTAAGCCTAGACCCATATGTATGCGCGGCCTTTTACCTACTCAAAATTCAACTTTCGCCTATCTTAGGATTCAACTTTGCACAACCTAGTCTTCAATTTTTACCTTTACTGAGTATTTGTCTACCTCAGACTTCTCAGTCCACTATAACATTCTCCCTTCCTCATGTGCAAAATAACCATTTTTTTTTTTTTTTGCTCACTCCTGGATCAATTACTGACTACGCCTCTGCTTATATAGCATAGAAGTTCAATATGTGCAGGAGCATATTTATTAAAAAATAAAAGTTAGGCAAGTATCCTGGTTTAAATTTAGATTAATTGTATAATTCTTAATTTATTTTTACTGTATTTGAATAAATGAGGTATAAGATTTAATTGAGCTAGGCTTTTATTTGTATAATTCTTAATTTATTTTGCCTGTATTTGAATAATATCTAGGCTTTGAGCAGGGGCGGACCCAAGTGGTTCCAGGGGGGCAGCTGCCTCCCTCTGGATTTTGAATTTTAGTGGAGATTTATCGATTCCGACCTACTTTGCCTCCCTGAAATTATTTTTGCCCCCCTCTGTACGTTTGATTTGTAATTCGGGTTAAATTTGAAATAAATTTGTTGAATTTTGATTGGTAATTAGAATTATAAGTCAAAGCATCAAAAATTACAAGTCAAAGCATTGGAAAGTATAAGTTAAAGCATTATTTTTTATCGAGTACCTAATTAGTTAATAGATTTAAACCCGATTAGATATTTAAATCCGATTCAATATTTTTTTGCCCCCCCGACAAAAATCTTGGATCCGCCCCTGCCTTGATTTATGATAATTAAGGAGAGTAGAACTAGGGTGTTCCTAAGCTCACCAAGTGTAACACTATGCAAAATACACACATGAAATTTATGACTGAAAATAAAAAAAAAATAGAAAATTTATGGGATTCAAAATATGAAATTAAAATATGGTAATATTATTGGTATTCTTGTATTTACTTTTAGACTTGCGTACAAAAATGGAAAACTTAAAGGTAAAATCTAGAAAATTCACATAGGGACCCACATGGCAGGACCCATGCTTATCCCTTTAATTTTTCCTTCTTTCACCGAGGGGTGTTTCTTTTTCTTCCCAGAACTTTCTATCTCCTCTCTTTTAACTTTGTTCTTCTTTCTTCGCAAGGCAACAGAGAGATATCTCTCTCTGGCCGTTTGAACGGTTTTGATTGGATTGATGTTTCCGCCTTCTTTGTTCGCTATATTCAGCAATGGCACAGGGTATATATCTCTCTCAGTTTTACTTTCTCTCTACCCGACCTAGGGTTTGCCGGTTTGGTAACCTCAAAGACTTGAGTTTGCAATCTGTCTGGTGCTATAAACTGAGTTGAGCTCTTATGGATTGATTGAAAATCATCTTGTTTTTACTTTATTTTCCTTATCGGGTTTGAACCCGTTAGCCATGGTTGGCTTACTTTGCTACTAGATATCTTTATGGTACTACACCGGGTTAGTATTGAATACTTTTGAATTGTCAAATACTGGTACCGGTTGGTACCAACTTGTTGTGCTTATTGGTATATTATTATGAGGGTTGTAGGGATTTGTTTACAAGAAAAGAATATATATATATGGTAAAATTGCAAAAAGGGAAATTTTCACAACCTCGGCTGGAAGTATAGAATGAAATATGAATTTAATTGTGGGCTTTGAGCCTTTGACTAGAAAAGGAGAACAAAGAAAAGAAGTAAATCATAGAATTATTGAACTTGACATTCGGGCTTGGTACAGAAAATGTGAAATTAGAAAATAAGATGAAAATGTTACAAATATTGATTTCAATATATATTGTTTTAAAGTAGGCATAATTACGAAAGAGATTGATGAGATGGAATGCTCAGAAAGAACAGATCGCTAGTGACCTTACCTGTTGCTCTACGATATTAGGTGCGGAATTCTTGGACTTGTTTGATAATTTATATTCATGAATTAAACTGCTTCCAATTGTCATGTTGAATTGCTCGATTGATTGCATAATCGAATTGTTTTGAATCATATGCATAACCGTATTAATTTAGAACTGATATGCACTGAAATCGCCTTATTGCGGGCCGCAACAACTTCCATTACGGGCCGCAATCAATAGCGTAGCTCAAAATATAGACTGACTGACTCTCTGAATACTTTGTTGCGGGCCGCAACCACAGCCATTGCGGGCCGCAATGAGAGCCTGGAAAATGACAATAAGAGCTGGAAATTGTCTGGTAATTAAGTTGTGAGCCGCAATAACCCCATTTTGGTCCATAATGAATATTATAGTTATATTTGCATGTTGAATGGTATATCGTTTGTTTGTGTGTTTTTTTTTTGGAATTACGGTCGAAAGTCTCCAACAATTTTATGACTATCTAGGATGGTCGGTAATGTTTCGAAATCAACGCTGGGCGATGACTCGAAACCATGTGCGCATATGAGAGTAATTAATCACTGCTGGGCAGTGATTGATTCAGATCAGTCAATGCTGGGCAATGACTGATCGTGACGGAGACTTTGGGTGACTGTGAGGAAACGATGAAATTGTGTCATATCCAGTCTGGGACAGGAATGACAGTTTGGTTTGACGTGTTGCGAATGGACGATTATGAGCTTATTGCATACGAATTTTTATCTGATTATGAACCAGACCTTAGTTAATGGTTAAGCCAAAGCACTGCGGATGGGTGTCAGATAAAGGGTCCAGCTGGTGGGCCATCTGTAGGGGTCAGTGACACTACAGATGTGGGTTGGAAAAAGGGTCCAGCTCGGTGGGACATCCGTAGGTGCTACCAGCTGTAATAAACTGAGTTAAGCCAGAAACGTGCGTGTTTGACATTCATCTTGGAAATTCCGTAACTTGTGTTTCATTTGGTAAATTGTTGTCGATCATATGCACTTGCTTTATTTATGAATATGCATCTGTATGAATTGCTTTTGTATGGTTTCATTTCTGAATATAGATTTTGATTGCAAGTCCAATAATCTAAACTGTGGCAAATTCGCACTGAGGGATAATTTTATTATTTCTCACCCGTTTCCCCTTGTGGGATTCGCAGGTTTGTTAGCCGAAGACAGAGAAACGCTTTTGGGGTTATAATTGACAGCAAGGCCATCTAAAGGTTTGGGATTTGGGTTATTATATCTGACAGGGTGCAGAGAATATATCTCTAGCATCATCCACTGTAAAATGTCAGATAATTATTGTAATTAAATTGAGATGTGGGGAAAATAATGGATGCTATTGGCAATGCATAAAAAGATCCATGCCTTCGGTTATGTATATTGAATGATAAGATAGACGCGGTAAGAATCGTCGCACCTCCAGATTTGGGGTGTGACACCAAGCCCTTCCGTGAGCTCGACTCTAAAACCTATCGAATTGACTTTAAATGACATTTTCAAATCGTTAGATGTTCAATCTATATTAAAATGTGATTGGAGACCAAATTTTATATTTTTTGAAATTTTTTTACTATTTATTAAGCCGGTTTGAAAACCGCTGTTTTCCAATGGTGCAGAATTTTAATAAAAACAGCGATTTTCAAACCATCTTAATAAATAGTAAAAAAATTCCAAAAAATGTAAAATTTGGTCTCCAAGCACATTTTAATATAGATTGAACATCTAATGGTTTGAAAATGTCCTTTGAAGTCAATTCGATAGTTTTTAGAATCGAGCTCACGGAGAGCTTGGTGAGCTTAGGAACACCTAGTTCTACTCTAATTAGGGATGTGAAAAATATCTCTTTCATAAATTCGATATCATTAATCTTTTGTGTTTATGCTTGTGTCATGTCATTGATTTGTTGTTTGGATCCATTATGTGGCGAATCAACTCGCCGCACATGGTAGCATTCGAAATTGACACAGAACTTCCGAGTTGAGGAAGTTGTCTCCCCAATACCGGTACATTACCCACGGTTTTTTTTGGTTGTCCGTACAGAGCTACAAACTTATTTTTAATTATTTTGAATGAACGCGGTCTACATAACTTGGAATCTTACCAATTATTTGAGTTTTCTCTAAGTTTGTTTTTAAGTAAGATGAGGACCAAAATGACCGTCAAAATAAGCGTTGGTTTTTTAAGCACTTTCGGAAGTCTCCGGATAGAAGTTATATTTAATCAAAAGGTTTACCGGAATTCATAAAAATATATTACAAGTCAGCATGATTTGTTAGACAAAAGGCAAGCTTAATAGTAGCGCACCTCCTCTAATTCAAAATGTGCATTTGATAATTATAAAAAAAAAATGACTTAGATTAAAAGAAAGTACTGTTGATGGCACTTTATACCTACTACTTTTTTCAAGAACATTGTTTTCGGATTAATATTTGCTCCGATAAAATGGTAAATAACAATTGAACTATAACATTCGAAGATATTTCATTTGGTCCTTTTAGATATAAAGACGGGTGTCTAGTTTTTTTAATTTTTTTTTTAATGTCCATATAAATATTTTCATCTGAGTTTCGAAATCACAATCTCTCACATATAGGGCTGCAAACGAACCGAACCGAATTGAACTTACCTCCAGTTTGAGTTTGGTTTGAATTAATTTCGAACGAACTCAATTTCGAACGAACTTAATTTCGAATCGAATTTTTTACGAACTCAATTTCAAACTTTTACGAACTTTGTTATGACTTATGGCTGGACCATAGTTCGAAATTACAACACTTCAATAAAAACTCAGGCATTCTGAATTCTAATTACACAGTACACCAAGTTTATATCAAAGTTCATTACAAATACCAAAATTTATATCAAACACCAAAGTTTAGTACAATCACAGTATCCAAAGTTTTCCAAATAACCAACATGAGCAACATCACCAAAGTTTTCAAATATCTAAAGTATTCAAAGTACAATTTAAGTTAGAACTGAGAGCAATTATGGACTGGGCGGCCTTATATTTTCATCAGTGAACGTAAGTTATCAGCGGAAATCAACGGTTCACGTTTGAGTTAATTTCGAACTAAATTTGATTTGCGAACCTATTTCGAACGAACTAGGTTCAGTTTGAGTTTAGTTTGAATTAATTTCGAACTAAGTTTGGTTTGAATAAATTTCGAACGAACTCAATTTCGAATCGAACTTTTTACGAACTTTTTCGAATCAAACTCGAATCGAATTACGAACTACGAATTTTTTGTGCAGCCCTACTCACACATATCTTTTGTTACTGATTTTTCATTTGTTAAGACTTAATAGATGTAATAACAATAAGTCCTGTTCAAAATCATCTATGATATGAAATGCAAAAGGACAAAGATAAAAGTTGTCAAAACCTCTAATTAATATAGTACAAATAATTGCACAATTATATTATGCATGTTGTACTAATGATTATTCTGACAAGTTACCTAAGGCTTGTGCTCAACTTGACCTTCACGGTCTCAAACTAATCCTCTTTATTGCATTAATCTATCCAAAGTCCATGAATACATGGTGGCCTCAACTTATATATCAAATGGGAATCTAGCTACCTAGTGCCACCAGCGCTAAAGTTTCAAGTTCCCTTAATCATTTGCTGATCAAAGTATTAAATGTTAATTAAATTATAATTAACTAACATCAACATGGATTTAATTAATTTGAGGGTATATTTCTCAAACCAATTCAAATAAAATTACAAGAAAAAATAGTAACCAGTAAGTGTGTTAATGGACACGATACAAATAGCAAAACAATCAAATATTATAAAATTTGAGTATCATGTCATAATATACATATTTGGTGATTTTAATTTTAGGCTATTAAATTTTTTGGATCATTCAATAAACAATAAACCCATGCAGAATCTCTTATATATATATATAGAGAATGGCTAATATCAAAACGTTTGTTCCTGGGCTCAGGAACAAACGGGTCGGTTCTCCAATTTCCGAAGTTCAAACAACAAATCCAAACCGTTAGATGTTCAATCTATATTAAAATGTGCTTGGAGACCAAATTTTACATTTTTTGGAATTTTTTTACTATTTATTAAGCTGGTTTGAAAATCTCTGTTTTCTAATGGCACAGAATTTTAATAAAAACAGCGATTTTCAAACCAGCTTAATAAATAGTAAAAAAATTCCAAAAAATGTAAAATTTGGTCTCCAAGCACATTTTAATATAGATTGAACATCTAACGGTTTGGATTTGTTGTTTGAACTTCAGAAATTGGAGAACCGACCCGTTTGTTCCTGAGCCCAGGAACAAACGTTTTGATATTAGCCATTCTCTATATATATATATATATATATATTTTAAAACATAATATATTTCACCGTTTCCATCGTATAAATTATATTTCTAATATTGAATTCTGAATTTCCAATTTAAAGCTTATATTTGTTGATTATAAAAAATATTTGGTTACCCTCATTAGAAAAAAGATACCTCGTTATAATAAAACATTTAAAATACTGTTAAAAAAGATGCCCTATTATTAGGTGTAAACGGAGCCGGATTATCCGAAGGATATCCGCTCCGAATCCGTTTATAATCCGAATTCGAATTAAACGGATCCGGATACTCTCGGATACGGATCCGGATAATTATCAAATATCCACAGAATATCCGGATTTGGATACGGATACGGATAGTAAGTATAAAACGGAGCGGATATCCGAACCATCCGGAAAGTGATCGGACCCACTAAGAACCCCATTTGCTGAGGCAAACCCGGACCCGCTAGGCGGACCCATTAGGCAGAAACTCAGCGCTAAAATAAATTGCTACTGCTGAGATTCGAACTCCTGCCCTCTATTATCAAGACTTAGCATCAAACCACTACACCACTTTGTCTTTTGTTACCATTCCATTATTTTGTATATATAATATATCAATAGATCATCTCCCATCTCTCCAACATTATAATTAATATTTATATTTAATTCTTTTTTATTAATATTTGTATCTTAAAAGTTCATATACCTCAATTATTCGTCTTGTATTCATATTCGAATCCGTATCCGTAAATTATCCGCTTCGTATCCGTATCTGTTTTAGGCGGATTTGGTTTTGAATTTTGATATCCGTTTACTATCCGTATCCGTATTCGTATCCGCTTATTATCAGACGGATGTGAATATGGTATCAGCTAGAGTGGGAAAAACATGCCGTGCCGTGCCGTGACTTTGGTCACGTGTCGTGCCGTACAGTGACCAAGTAAATTTTTCACGTGCCGTGCCGTGCCGTGACAAAAATTACGAGGGGTGATCACGGCACGCGAGTCACGCCGTGACTCGCGTGCCGTGACTAAGTCGTGCCGTGACCAAACATGCGTTAGTCACGTTTGATCGCATTTAACGTTTTAAAAAATATATATGAAACAATTCTTTAAAATTCAAATATTTTAATTGAAATTTAAATGTAAATATTTTAATTAAAATAAAATTAGTGTATTGCCTCGTGATTGCCGTGACTGGCGTGTCTACCGTTCCGTGACTCACGTGTCCCGTGCCGTGCCGTGCCGTGACCAAGGCAATTTTCGTGCCGTGTCGTGCCGTGTCTTCTTTGCCAACAATTGGTCACGGCACGGTACACGCGACGGTCACGCGTGCCGTACTGTTCCGTGCCGTTACGTGACGGAGCCGGCTCCAGCGTGCCATTTTTCCCACTCTATCAGCATTATCCGCTCCGTTTTCACCCCTACCTATTATTGGTTTTCATATTTGTATAAAAGAGACATATACGGATATAGATAATTTATATTCTTTTAGAAATATGCGAATATCTACATTATTTGAATATTTATATGCATCTCATTTTTTCTTTTTCTTTTTGTTGAAATACATATATATTGTTATTCATTACAAACACTAAATAATATATTAATATATACAGGTTTGTCATCGATTATTTATCTAAATTTTTATTTTGTTATTTTAACATCATTTTTGTTTACCTGTAATTCTATATATCAGCTTAATGAAGTATGGATACAATATGATTTTAACATTATTTGTTTTGAATATTCTCTGTTCACTTTCTAGGACCAACAAATATGCAATTCAATAGAGGAATAATTTTATTTTCTTGTGATGGTTAATCTGGCAACTTCAAAGAGCTTTCCTATAAAATACAAAATAATAAAATGTGCTTATTAAAGAAAATTAACAATGGGTTCAGTCCAATCTGTAATTCTGTCAGTGTTTCCACAGCGTTTAGTGGTCAAAATGTTTTCTTATTAATTGTAAATTCACAACTCTTTAAAAACTTGATTATGTTCCTGAAAAAGAAAAAAAAAATCTGAGTTGGATGTGAATCGAGAATCTATGTGTTAGAAAATCCAACTTTATAAGATTTACCAGATCTCGAAGTGATCAGGAACTTTTTCAGAATCTAGAGAATTTCTATCATTTTGGCAAACACAATCTAATATTTGATCAAGTTTGTTCCCTTTTGGGAGATTCATAGTTGGAATCAATTGAGGGCACAACTTGTCTTTGAATTTATGTTTTTTTCTTTTCCTCCTGGTGGCAAGCAAGTTCTCAAATTAATATTCTGAGATCCAAAAGAAACCTTGATTATTTTATATTTACATTTTTAAAAATAATCGTTGCAGAGTGCTACTGGCTAGCATGTGCTAGTCTTAACCCCCGTCCCCCCCGAATTCATATCCTCTGTAATACTCGAGAAAATAAAATGAGGTCTCAGTCGTCAGATTTAATTTTACACGAATCTCAAAGCACAAATAATACTACCCCCTCCAATCACCCGAATAGGCACCGGCTGAGAGTAAATCCGGGCCGTAAAGTGATTTACTGTTCTGTACAATATTACAGAGGATACGGGTCCCGTCCCCCCCACCCCCCACCCCTGGCGCCCACCCACACACAAAAAAGAAAAATAAGATACCATTTGGACAAAATATAAAGTGGCATGAATTTGGCCATATATTAGGGGTGCACACGGATCCGATATGAATCGGATAGTGATAAAACCATATTCATATTTGCTTTTATTTTCTGAATACGGATACGGATCAAATATTTGATGGATGCGAATTGAATATCGGATATTAGTAGATACATACATAAATATTTTCATACTATATATTAAATTATATGATATATATATCTACTATTCGAATACAGATAATTAAAATTCAAAATTATATCCGTATTCGTATCCGGACGAATATCAGATATCTGTATTTAATTTTCGATTACAGTCGGATATTTTTCCGATCCGTTTGAGGGCACCCCTCTCATATATTGAACTAGATTTAGTGATTTACAAAAGGGTCCGCAGTAAGAATTTGCCAATTGGAAGTTAAATTAAGCACTTGACATGACACCGTATAATGCTAATTATTTATAAAAGGCTCAAAGCTGTCCATCATAGAACGTGCAAGGGTGCCTGACCATGCATGCACTTAAGTTGACAATAAATATACTTGCTAGTGGAGCTGTATTATATGGTGTAACGGGTCATTGTAAAGGGACTCCTCCCAATTAAAAGGGAAAAAAGGTTAATTTTCTCACCAAGTCGATCATGGCTTAACTTCAACTGTACATGTTTATAATCCTATCATATTAATTTGTTAAATAAATTCAATTTTACCTACATTAACTTTTATGGTTTTTTTTATTTTCTTTTGATGTTCATTTGTGATTACAGTAATTTATTATTATTGTTTTGCAAAAAGTAAATTTCTCGTTGTTTACTTTATCTAAAAAGAGGATTATAAAGAAAATAATTTTAACAATTTTTGCACAAAACTGATCTTTTTGTTTCGAAGAAACCAAAACGTAATTGCACACCCTTTTTTTTTTTTTCAATTATCATGGCATGCATCAATTATAAACCTTTATTTAAAAAAATCCACTAACGGACATTATTTATTGTTAGAAACCAACTTCTTTATTCTTTGTTGTTAAAAATAGTTATTAAGTTGATTGTATATATCGATGAAATTCATTAGCTAAGAAGGTACAAGAATGATTCTCAATCTCTAATTTTGTATGCTCAAATAAATTCTAAAGCGAACAACTCCTTTGAAATGATAGGTCATGACTTTACTTTTTTTTCTTACTTATTAATGTAATGAAAAATACATCGAATCAAACTGTATACATCACGCATAATTCTACGGTAAAATCCTCCTTAATAGAAGAATATCGCTGTAAATTCGCTTGATTTTAGCAATACAAAATTCTCAAGATAATTCGATAAAGTTCTTTTCAATATGAATATTTTTAAACAAAAAAATTAATGAACAAATAACTGAGAATAAAAATAGAACAAATTTGTCTAATTTTAAAGTAATAAATAAATTACTTAACCTTTTATTTTCCATCAAAATGAACTACTGAATAGAAAATACATTTTATTATGTACAAATAAACATGAGAATTTACTTTTCATTTTTTTCATAAAATCATCTTCCACCTAAGTTATTTTTTTAATACTATTTATAGTTTTATCTCTTCTAAAGGAAATAAAATATTGAATTATAATAGTGATCATTCAATAATTCTGACTAATTCGGTTATTGTAAATGGTATTTACTTTGACGTCTTATGTATAATATATACTCTCTGATATTTGATATATAGATTATGCACTTATCAACTTAAATATTACTATGACAATGTTCTTTTTACAAATTATTAGATGTCTTTTTAAGAAAATAAAATATGAACATTACAGCATAGAGGCTAGCAAATTGGTGAGGATGGTGATCACTCGGTACACAGCATGAATGCAGGCTGCAAGCTGCAAGCTTTATTCTCGAATTCAGAACCTAAGAAAAGATAATTAATTAATTGGCAGAAACGACAACAGATGCAAAAAAAAAAAAAAAAAAAATTGCGGGGATGATAATGTTCTTTTGCTCTACTGGTTGACAAAACTAAGTAAACTATTGTCATCGCTCGGCACACGCTTTCGTAAATCCAAAAAATTTAGGTTTTGCTTTTCATATTTTTATAATTTTTCAAAAATAAAAATGGAGCCCCGTTTTGATAAAACATTTCTTAAATACATCCCCACAAACTGTATTGTATATATCAATGTAGACCCTAATTTTTCATCTTCTAAATCAATTTTCAAAAAAAAAAATATTAAGTTTTAAAAATAAATCAATGAATGAATAAGCAAGTGTGTATTTGTGTAATAATTAATTATGTATCGGTGTAAAACTCAAGTGTGTATTGAATAATAATCAAATGTTCAAAAAAATAGTTTGGAAGATCAAGATATTTATTGACAATTGTCTAGAGGTTTGATTTAGTCCAGGGCGGATTTAGAATTTCGGTCAGGGTAGGACACTAATCGGGTTTGAATAACTAATTGGGTTCAAACCCATTAACTTATTGAATACACAATTACAACTCAGTCCCTATAACTATGTTTATTAAAAGATATATTATAATTATGAAATTGATTGACACCGTATTGAAATATTTTTTTCTATGATAATTAAAAATTCGTTTGGCACAGTTCAAAGTGGGACTCTTCTTAGCAAATTAGCAAATTGAAAATAAAACTTAGATGAAAACTTAACCGAAATATATGTATTGAATAATAAAATGTCCAAAAAGTTCGGCTAGCCCATTTTCTTAGAATTGTAATGATAAGTCTTACCGTCAGACATTTATTGTTCCCTTCTTCTCCTTCATTCTATTTACGAAATAGAGCACCGCAGTCATAAAAAAACAAAATACGCAAAATTGACTAAAGAACGGAAGGAATCAGTTCAAGAATCAGACTAGCTCAGTCTAGGGGTAGGCACTATATCGTTTCAGGAGTAGGCACACTGAACAATTAGTACTGGATCGAAAATAAAAATTCAAATCCTGGGGTAGGCACTTGCCTACCCCAATTCCTTCTTGGACCCGTCGTTGACTTAGTCATACCAGTGCATCGATAATATTAGCACTATAGGGATGTGTGCACCTCGATAGGTGAATAAACAGGTATCGACACAACAAATAAGTATGTATTTCAAGGCAGCGGTGGATCCACCTTAAAAAAATGAGGATCAATTGACTCTCATTTGTTTTCAATTTTTTTTGTATTTATACCTTATTTTTTTAATATATAATTTAGAGTGAAATGCTATGGGTAGAGTAAAATTGACCCCCCCATTATCTGCAAAAAAAATTATATACTTGACTCTTATTCACGTTTGTCCCTCATAATCTGAAAGTCCGGCTTAGTTCCTATTTCACGGTGCATGAAAAATTTATAAAATATATTTAGGATTTGAGTAAAGATGGAATGATTATTAGCCAGAATGTAAAAATGTTTGAGATAACATCAACCCACCTTTTTTAAAATGTTCACCATCATTGGATTGCAGGCTCCACAAACATCTAATTGTAATTAATTCAATCTAGAGTTGTGAATGCATAATTATTTAGAAATATATGATATATACTCATAATATAAGTTATTTATATCAGTATCCGTTTGTATCTATAAAATTTTATATATGAATACAGATATAAATACAAACAATTTATAATTTAAAAAAAAATACATCTGAATTATTCGAAACCGGAATAATGGTGGAAAGGAAGGGAGACTAGTACATGCTATTTCTTATCCTATATGGAGAGTGATATCAAATTACTTAAAATTCTAACTTTTGTGGGTAGGTTGTTATTTGATAATTTTATTTTTATTGTTATTATTATTATTATTATTATTATTATTATTATTATTATTATTATTTATAGCATATATTCTTATTAAAACGTGCTTGGAGACCAAATTTTATATATATATTTTTTAATTTTTTCTTACTACTATTTTAGTAAAAATCATTGTTTTTGTATGGTCCAGAAACAATAATTTTGTATCTATCTAAAAAAATAGTAAACAATTTCAAGAAAATACAAAATTTGGTTTTCAAGCACATTTTAATATGGATATCATGTTGAAAAGTTCGGATCGACTCTTTAGACTTTGAAAATGAAAATGAAGATAAAGTATATAAGAAACAATGAAACATGAAATACATAAGGTACTTGAACAGTCCTCTGTATCTCTGTATATATATGCTTAACTCGCACAAATATCAAGCCTAATTTAATCCGATACCTATCGGACCGTTTTTTATTGTGCTTCACAGAGACAAAGACCATGTTATGATCGTTCAATCCAAAGGTTTCATTTTGAAAGAATTACTCAATTGGGCCTAACAAAATTGAGATAATGGGCTAAAATGGGCTAACATTTTAAAAATCGGTCATTACATTTGAAAATCGAGAATTATAACTATAGTTGATCGCGGACAACAGCGCAACCCTTCGCTTGTGTAACATTCTGAAAAAAAAATAAAAAAAAATCATATTTTCAGATTTTCAGATTTTTTTATTTTTAATGTTGTTGCTCACATTGCAATGATTTCACCTTTTTCCGTTTGAATAAATAGTTAATTTGTGTAAACATTTCCAACCAACATGAAATAAAACAGGTTTCATAAAGGAAAGAAGCCTATCCAGTAACTCATATGGTTTTCATTATATACATGGTCGGATTTTCGTCCGAGGCTAAATATATATCGAATTCGGATTTAAACCCATTAACTAATTATGTATTCGATAAAAAACAATACTTCAATTTATATTTTTCAATGTTATATTTTTCAATGTTCTGACTTGTAATTTATAATTCTCTAACTTATAATTCTAATTACCAATCATAATTCAAGAAATTTATTTTAATTTTAATCATAAATTTAACACGAATTACAAATTAAACATCTAAACGGAAACAAAAAAAATTTCAAAGAAGAACAAAATCGATCGAGAAGTCCCCATAAAAAGACTTAATTAAACACTGTGATTTATATCTTTAAATATGAAAAAATTGCACAACATGGTTTTATTCTAGAAGAATCTGAGATTTTTTGATATGCAGACATAGACTCAATTTTATAGATAAATGTTTTTCATTCAATAGCAAGACAGCAAGTTGACATGTTTCTACAAACTCTGATGAAGCTTCCACACATGCGAGGATTTCGAATTCGAATAAGACAAGATATCTAATCTCAGCAGAATAGATTCAATCGTTCAATATACATTTCCACAAATGTTGAAGTTACGTTCAAAATAGACTCAATTTTTTGTTTGATTCGACTTTAAATGACCTTCATGGGCTCAGGATTTTCAACGCTCCATTGAGTGAGACCGTTCATTGTACATTCAATGATGATTCAACTGATAAGGTAAAGATCCAACCAAAAATGAGACACGTGGCGGTAATGTTTGGGGCCCAATATTTAGATTGTTTTATGGCACGGGCATATCGTCTCCTCAAGTGACACGTGTGAGTAGTATTTGAATACTTTTTATTTTATCTGGTATTAGATGAATAAAAGGCAAAGATTTAAATAGCATTTATCACATCACAGCAGAACAGTTAAAAAAATAACGCTACGTCCATATAGCACTGCTATAGTACCATAATTTTTATGGTCTAAAAACACTATAGTGGTGCTATAGCGCCACTATAGCGCGCTATTTAGAATCCTGATAAAAGGTTTAATAAAAAAAGAATGTATTAAAATAATTTATAAAATTTTATTGATTTTATCATTTGATTTTATATCAAAGGAGCGATCCACTTGTATCTTTTTTTAGTGACACCGAATTACATCTTATATTTTTAAAGTTTTCAAAGTCTGAACAGTCGATCCAAACCGTTCAACATGATGGATATATTAAAATGTGCTTGCAGATCAAATTTTACATTTTTTTTAATTTTTTACTATTTATTAAGTATTTTACAAAATCGTTGTTTTCAGACCATTGAATTTTTGTACCCATCTTAATAAATAGTAAAAAAAATTCAAAAAAAATGTAAAATTTGATCTACAAACACATTTTAATATATCCATCATGTTGAACGGTTTGGATCGACTGTTTAGACTTTGAAAATGTAGGGTGTAATCCGGTGTTACCAAAAAAGAGTAAGTGAATCTCTTCTCTTTGTATTAAATGAATTTGAAAATTTGAAATTTTTGTATGTACGTATCACTTGTTAAGTAGATCGGTTTCAACAGTTTAGATTTGTCGTTTAAAATTAATTTGATATATTTTTCAAATTGTGCTTATCAAATAACACATACACGCTAGTTTTACTCCTATATTAGATTATTTTATTTTGAATACTAGTTTGCTATATATATTCCCTATGCTTAATGGAGGTACCGTGGAGCTAAATATGCATGTATTATATTCATTTTTAGTGCAGTGCTTTGCATAAATCTGGTTCAAACAAATAAACTTTTTATTTTGCTTTTCTTAACAGTAATTATAATTAAATAAGTCTTGACTCCGTATTTTGTTTTATCTATTTTGATATACACGTACGGTACAATGCGGAAATTAGTTGAACTAAATTTATCTGCACACAATAAATCAATACTCGGCATTCATACAATGCAGAGTTTCTATTATAAACAGTTTGATGTTTAAATATATTTACTAAATTTAATATTTTTTTTAGAACTATTTCTAAAAATATTGTGTAAATTAATCTTTTTATTTTCGTAAAATAAAAATTCCAATAATATTCTATGTCTAGGAATTCAGAGTAGGTCCCATGCCCATCGGACTTATTTTGGTTCGATGGGTGTGATAACCATCTGATCAGCATCAAGAGTCGTGCACTTTACATCAATATTCGTGCAAGTCTATATCAATTTCTGTGTACACAGATTTAACGCTAATCGTACAGTTCCAGAGCTAATTGAACATAATGGTAGGTCCCATCGGACCTACTCCTATCTCCTATTTTAGATGTTTTTGCGCTATTTAAGACCTGCCTACGGGCGTTAATTTACCAAAAAAAAAAGAAAAAAAAGCCTGAAGACCTGGTTTATAGAAAGAATCTCTTCATCTCTCTCTGGTCCGACCGTCCGAAGAGTATTTCGTTTAGTCGTGGGACCCATAGTCGGTGAGAGTATCCTTCTGAACGGAATAGACTACGTCCAGGTTTTTTATTTTCTGTACTTTTCTCTTCTTCACCATTCTTCTCCAGAAAGAAACTGTAAAGTAGCCTCTAAAATTAAAGAGGAACTAAAAAAAGCACCAGAATTGCTCAAAACCCTCCCTCTCATCTCCGCGTCTCTCGTTCTTTCTTTCTAGGGTTTCTACTCTCGAATACAATCCATGAAACGAGCAAACCGGATCTCCATCGCCATCTCAGCCAATTAGATGCAAGCGGTGGACCCCACATCGTCGCCGTATTTTAAAATCGTCGTCGTCCTGATACTAATCGCTTTAGTGCTTTTCCTCGGAGTTAGGAAACTCGCGTCACAATACTTCTTGGTCGACACGGGCTTTAGTAGGGCCATGTCGATCGGAACAGACGGAGACGGTGGGGCCCACGTCTCAGAGATCGAAGAAGAAGTTTGCGTCACATGTGGCCATTCTGGCTCAAAAAAGTGCTCCGGCTGCAAGAGGGTGCGGTACTGGTATGTAATTTCGGACTTGTTTGAGGTGTTTTCCATAACAATTGGGGCTAAGCTGGTGCTCTTTGTAAAATTGCTCTTAATTTGGCCTACCTTTGCAATGATCAGTGATTTTAAAGAGAAACATACAAAACTGAAGACTGTAATAAACCAGAATATTCTGTCTAAATGCGGAAACTGTAAATTAAGTACTATCGTTGTGTCCTTAATATTGGGAAAAAGCAGTATAAGTTTAATAAAACCAAATAGAAAGAGGGAGGGAGGGAGACAGGAAAGGAGAGTAAATTTTTTTTTTCCCCTGGTTTGTGCTGGATGTATGTGACACTTTGTATCATTTTCTTTTCTAATTTAATGTAAGCTGGGAGGGAGTTGAGGTGACACCTTTAGAGTCAATTGTTTTAATTACCTTTTCCTATAAATTACTAGTAGATATGTGTCTATTTTAAGTTTAAACTGTTAATTTTCACATGTTGCTTAGACCATTTAGCATACTGATCTATTTATGCATGCGAGTCTAGATGTTTTCTTAACTGTGGTTTTCCATTTTAATTGAAAATTCAGTTCACAACAATGTCAGACCAAGCATTGGCGTGCTGATCATAGGTTCAAGTGCAAGCAAATGAGATTGCTTCAAAATGGTGAAATTTCACATTCTCGCAAAATTACAAATGAGGTATCACTATTGCCAATCCCCAAGCCTTACTCTTTTTGGGTTCTCTCCCCTCTCTTTCTTAGTCTGTTCCTGATGCCATGAAGGACAGTGATAGACACCTCTTGTGAATTGTAATTGATCTTTATATTTCATCTGTAATAAACTTTCTAATTGAACTTAGGAAGAAGAAAAGAATCTGCCTTTTGTTGGAATTTTACCTTAGCATTAAATATGAAAGAGGAGGTAGCCCTGTTGTACCAAATTACCAATGTTATAATTCACAGGTTAAATGCTGAACCAATGACACTCTTCAGAGTATGAGTAACTTTGTATTTTATTGACTTATTCATGGCAGGTTCTTTTCCCATATGATGAATTCTTGAAGCTTTTTAACTGGGAATATGATGAAGTTAGCCCTTGTGGCCTTGTAAACTTGGGAAACAGGTTCTTTAAATAATTTTTTTTTTTGTGTTTCCTCCTTTTTTAAATCTATGGCATCTGATGCATCTTATGTAATTAATTTTGTAATTTGCCTGCAGCTGCTTTGCTAATGTAGTTTTGCAATGCCTCACATTTACCCGACCACTTGTTGCTTACTTATTGGGTAAAAACCACACTAGAGGATGTGAGTCTATTTTCCTTTGTCACGACTTAATTTTATTGGTTGAAATTTGGCCAGCTCACTATCAGATATTCATACCGGTTGCCTTTGGTTGATTAGCTTTTGGTGTGCAATTGAATCTCAATTTAAACCAACGTACAATTGGTGATTAACTGTCAAGTTTTCTTTATTATGACAACTAGTTGGAAAATATTGAAACTGCCATCAAGTGGCATACAGATGTTAGTAGTGCCAAAAATTAGCAATGATATCCCAGCTAAGCTAAATCAATCCTCGATAACTCCCGAGTTGCCTTTGGTTGATTAGCTTTCAGTGTGCAATTGAATCTCAATTTAAACCAACGTACAATTGGTGATTACTAACTGTCAAGTTTGCTTTATTACGACAACTAGTTAGAAAAGATTGAAACTGCTATCAAGTGGCATACAGATGTTAATAGTGCCAAAAAGTAGCAATGATATCTCAGGAAGCTAAATCAATCCTCGATAACTCCTGAGTTCTGCTATTTGTATTTATGAGCTCCAATCTAAATGAATTTTGCTTCCATGAACTCTCAATTGCACATTCAATCTGGAAATATCTCCAAAAACCTCTATTTACCTTAGTTGTAACTAAGCACCAAAGAAGGCAAGAAAGGGACAACAGAAATGGTGACAGCAGTATCAGCATCATGTTTGGTACACTGATTTGTTTTTTGCAAATGCCCTGGGAAAATGTTGCTTATCGCTGCTTACATTGCGTTCAGCTGGTAAATAGGACTCCTTACTGGCACATAAACTCAAATTGAAGGTACAATAGTAAGTGGCACCAATTAATGCAATTATGCTCAAAATGCTTGTCAACTGTGCTACTGACAGGCCTTCAATCGACCCTTTATTATCTTGAATGAGACATCATTTAGCCCAAATTTGCCTCCATTTACATTTTACTTTGTATATTGCATCGAAGGTGTGAGAAAGGAGGAGTGGTGCTTCTTATGTGAATTACAGGCGCATGTCCAAAAGGCAAGGACAAACTTAGACCCTATCTCTCCAACTAGGATTCTCTCTCGCTTGCCTAACATTGGTGGAAATTTTGGCTATGGCCAGCAAGAGGATGCTCATGAATTCATGAGGTTTGTTCCTTTTCCTTTGTTATAAATTGATATCTCTCTGTGTTTTTGGTTTCTGTTATATGTTTATTTTCCTGGGATGTCAACCTAGATTATTGTTCTGATGCATAGAACCTCAATTTAATAATATAATTATATAATAATGTATAGAACTTAAAGTAGCACTGATACTTTTAAAATTAAAAAAGTATATAATTTTCTTGGGTGTTCATCACAGTAGCAGTATAAGAATTCAGGTTTAATCCCGTGGTGCCTGATTCCTGTTGGTATAATCTGGGATCATTGTGTGATGGAATATGAATATTTACAGATTTGCCATTGATAAAATGCAATCGGCCTGCCTCGATGAGTTTGGGGGAGAGAAGAATCTAGATTTAAGCTCTCAGGAGACTACAATCATACAGCACATTTTCGGGGGGCATCTTCGATCACAGGTCCTTTAACGCTTTTACAAAATATCTAATTTTTTTGGTAAACTTGAGCCTGTAAGATTGGATATTTTGCATTTATACTACAGTGTTAATTTTGAAATTGTTTAAAAAGACAAGGATAATATTAGTGATAATAATAATTGTGCTAATAAATGTAATAAATGTGTTTGTACTATGATATGATGTTCTAATAGAGTGATGGTTATGTAAATATTGTAGGTTATTTGTGAGAAGTGTAAGATGGTTTCGAACCGGTATGATAACATGATGGATCTGACGGTTGAGATTCAAGGAGATGCCGAATCTCTGGAGCAGTGCTTGAATCAGTTTACAGCTGGCGAGTGGCTTGATGGCGACAACAAGTACAAGTGTGATGGGTAATAATTTTCTTTTAATTGTTCTTATAATCTGAGTATTCTATCTTCCACTTTATTAATTAGTTGGTATATATTTAATCAGATGCAAGGATTACGTGAAAGCTTGGAAAAGGCTTACAGTACATCAGCCACCAAATATACTCACCATTGCTCTGAAGAGATTCCAGGTCTGTCTTGTTACCCAGTTTGAGGAGTTGTTTCATGAAAAATTTCAGTTTCTATTTTCAAAGAGAATATCCCAACTCCCTGATTTTAAAAATGTCCAAAATTACCTTTTGAAGAAGAACATTTATAGTGTTTGGATATATGGTTCATGCGGGATTATTTGGCCTGCTTGCTCTTTTCAAGGTCACAGGGTGTATTATAAATGCATTTTGTAATTCTGTTAGTTAACATGGATTGTATTTTCTTTTTAATTGGTAGGGTGGTAGGTTTGGGAAGCTGAACAAGAAAATAACATTTCCAATGAGGTTGGATCTGACACCATACACAAGTGCTGGAATAGGAAGTGACTGGTATGATCTGTATGCAGTCGTGGTGCACTTGGACATGCTCAATGCCTCCTTCTTTGGTCACTATATTTGTTATATTAAGGACCATCAAGGCCGGTGGTATCGGGTTGATGATTGCAAGGTTATTTTTTTGTTTTACTTTTTGAGGAATATTTGATGCAAGCTCCTGCTAAAGCTCAGTATCTACCCCAATTGTATGTGGGAGTAAACCCTTTCTAGGTCTGGTTTGTAGAATATTGTAGGTAATGCTTTTCCTTGTCATTTATTTAGAGGCAAAAGGGGATGTTTTTGGTGTTGTACAGGTAATGGATTTTTGCAGGGTTTGTTGAAAATATTATCTTTTTTTGGTTTCTGATTTTCTTTGCCTTTTATTTTGGTTTTGTTTTGGTTTCTTTTCCTTTAGGTTTGGTAAATAATTTGATTGTGAAATAGTTTCTTTTGTGATGTTGTAGGTTGTGGTGGTGGAACCAGAAGAGGTGCTTGCTCAAGGTGCTTATATGCTCTTGTACACACGGTATTATCCTTTTTCTGGAACATATTTTATATTGAATTTTCATTTGTACCCCAAAGGACCTAAATATCCTGTATACCCATTCAAGTAATAAATAAAAACATGAAAATAAGGCCCAAAATTATTCCTCTTTCCTCACTGTTTCTGTGGCCCATCTACATAAAATCAGACAGGAATTTTGGGGTTGCAGATGGCATTTTAAGGTTTTACAGGGGCAGAAAAAGATGTCCCTTGATTAAATTTTTTGGTAATTTATTTCTGAAAATTAATCTTTTTTTTTTTTTACAAAATGTAGAGAGAATCCTCGTCCTGGCCCTCTCACCACCCCAAAAGACCCTCCTAGTGAACAAAGATTACAAATGGCCATTCCCCCATCACCTATGAATCTCGTGGGCCATGCTGAGAATGAGACATGCTCTTCATCGAACGGTGGGACCCACCAACATGACGTTCTCACTGGAGTTAAAGGACCTGTTGAGACAGAATTGGTTGTATCTACCATGGGTAAGAACAAAGGTTATGATCTTGCCCCTGCTTCCCCACTGAGAGAAGAAACCCTCTTCCTCAGCCCGACACACTCGGCTTATCCTAAACTTGGCTCCTGTACCGAGCCTAAGGAAACAGAAAATGACACCTCAAGCAGGAGTACAAACCAATGCTTAGTGAATGGTTTTGTAGTAAAACCTTCACAGGAAATGTTTTCTCGCGGTTTCCTCGATAAACCGTGCCGATTAAAGCCACTGGAGAAGAATAGACGTGCCCGTTTGCCTGGTATTGACCAAAACCCTAACCTTAACAGACTCTGCAACGGCCACTTGCCTAATGGTGATGATTCGACTAACAGAAATGGCCAAACTGAGCTTCTTGGCGTGCCATTCTCAAATGGAGAATCCTCTATTAAGGATGATAGCAGTAGCAGTATGAGTGGCTTTACTGGTAGTGATATGGATTGCAGTAGTTTCAGCATGAGCAATGGGAATTTGAAGGAAGGAGAGGTGTCTTCACTGGATGACAGGATCGATAGAATGGATGTGTCAAATTCAGACTTGAATGGAGAAGTGTCCAATTCTAATGGGTATTCAGCATTAGAATTTGATAAAAAAAATGAAGATGGGATTAATCACGAGATGCATGAAATGGCGTCGTCTCATGAGGATATACAGTTTCAAAATGGGTTGCGGCAGAGGGTTGTACACTCACAACCAGTGTTCAAAGCGGCTGAACAAAATGGGGTTGCTGAGTTATAGGATAGATTGGTGTTATATTGGAGTATAACATTAAAATTAAAAATTGATTTTTAGAAAATAGATTTTTGTGTGGTACCACTTCACAATAGGGAGGAGTGGAGGTGTGCCTCTGGGTTTCTACAGTTGAGAAATTTGCAGGGTCTCAGATGCGTTCCTTGTGCGATCTCAGCATATACCATTTTGGTATATAGGCTAGAGTTTACTCATGTAACTGTTTAGTTTTCCTCTTTTTTTTTACACGATTAATCGAATAAACCCCTACAGTGGATGCAAGATTTTTAGTTCCTTATTTCACTCTCCTTTTTTTTTCCCCAAATTTTTAGTTGTCCTATTTAACTGTCAAGGATATGTTATAAACTCAAAAATCCTTGTTATATTAGCCAAGTTTGTTTAGTCTACAAGCTTACTCATGTTTTGCAGATAATAAGTCCTCTACAACGAAATTGTGTTTTTACCTATTTATTACTTAATACTTTATTTTATTAATAATTTCTTATTGTATATTCTAGCAAGTCTGGAGTGTGACGAGGGTCTATTTTGACCTGTTTTACTTTTGAGAAAAAATAATAACTGGCGCGGATGGGCCTTTGTAAGAATTTTATTTGGGAAAATTTCTGGTGTACCCAATCACCCATACAAACTTTCAAAATAGCTAATATCTCCATAAAAACACCATAATATTTAAGGCATTTGCTTCGGTGGACATGATCTATTTATAAAATAAACATATTTTTATTTTCAAAGTTCAAACAGTCGATTCGACCATTCAACATTATCTCCATATTAAAATCTACTTGGAAGTCAAATTTTACATTTTTTTGAATTTTTTTACTATTTATTAAGTATAGTACAAAAACTAGTCAAATTCAGACTATTGAATTTGTAAAATACTTAATAAATAGTAAAAAAATTCAAAAAAAATGTAAAATTTGACCTCCAAGTACATTTTAATATGGAGATAATGTTGAACGGTCGGATTGACTATTTGAACTTTGAAAATGAAAATATGTTCATTTTACAAATAGATCCTTATGTCCACCGAAGCATTCATCAATATTTAATATTCTCATAAAACTTAATTTTCTTTCTTTTATCCCTTTTTATTTATTTCATTTTTAATTTAATTATTTTAAAAATAAAATTGACACATATACTCTTCCATTACAATTTACAAACCATCCTCTCCTCTCTACTTCAGCTAAGGGAGACGTCTATCTTTAGTGGCTCCGTTCTTGACATCTGTGTCAGCCACCTGTTTCCCTCAATTGAACAAACCCACTCTCTCTCTCTCTCTCGCCTCCCCCCTCCTCCCTCCTGTATCCCGTTTCCTAATTGCGTCGCCCATGCAAAAAGCAGAGCCATTTCCTCTTTTCAGCCTTGTGCAGAATTCACAATAGCTCCAGAGTGTAGTCTATCAGGATTGTACATCAATCAGTAATGACGGCTTGAGCACGCCAGAGAACGCTTTCACTGAGAAATTCTCGCATGGTCGCAGTTATTCCCTGTTGGATTTTCTTTTTTATTTACTGAAATTTTTTCTCTGTTACCTCCCAATTCTGATGCAGAGGATTCTCTAGATTTGTTGCTATCCATTGACGTTATTATTCTTTGTTTAATTGTTGTACATACATATATGAGTAAAGCGTATACTGTATTTAAGCTTCACAATAAGAGGCATGCTGCACTACTATCAAGGGATTCATTTTGTTACGAGGCAGCTTTGTAATAACATTCATCCCGCAAAAGCAAATCTATACCTATAATCATATAGCTTTGTAACATTCGTCCCGCAAAAGCAAATCGATACTCATTGCACTACACAGTGTAATGAATAGTGTCTCTGACAGATGGGATCCGATTTCAGTCACTGATATTTTCAGCGACGGATCTTCCTTCCTTCTGATTCTCTTCTTTTTTTTCTTGCTTCATGTCTGGAAATTTCTAGGTGTCTCTTCTCTCCACTTATCGCGACGCCACCTGACAGTTCAAAAACAAACGAGCGCTTCCTCTCTTCAACAAACTCCCTCTCTGTACGACCGTATCCCTTCTGCTCACCTCGCCGGCCTCTACTTCGTTCTCCTTTCGCCGGCCTCCACTTCCCACCTATCTTCACCTCTTCATCCCGCTCAACTCCAATTTCAAATTAATTAAGATAAAAGAAAAGGAGAAACAAAGAGTATTTATGTTGTGCACTACTTCACTCAAAATTGATTTGTTTTCATTGCTCAAAGTAGACAGTAAGCACTTTTTGTTAATTCTCTATTTCTTCTATTCGAGTTCCCATCTGTTCCCGATACCACCTAATCTTAAGGTTTCCCCTGCTAGCTTGCTCAAAATTGATTGATTTTTCTATCAATTAGGCAACCGCTCTTATCATGTTTAGTTATGCTGATTGAGATTTTTTTTTCTAGATTTCTGAAATAATTTTACTGATGTTTCCGTGCTTATTGGAAAGAAAGGGGTCACATGCAATTAACAGTTAGTGAAGAGGGTGCTTCTGAAAAAAAAAAAGTCACTCTTATTTGTCTTCTTAATTGCTGGGCTTGAAGAACATTTTTTGTGTGGTACAGTTAATTTTTGTTTATATAATTATTAATGAAGTAATTTAGGTTACTTGCCAACCTCTGATTTTACTTTAGATAGTCTAAGAATTGGGGAGGCGAGCTGATCATCGCCTACATATTCAGTGAGATCTGACATGTTAGTACTATTATTTATAAAACAAAGCAATTAATGTTTTTTTATGAACTGTTGATTATTTTTATTTTATTTTTCTCTATCGAGTTTTTTTGGGTAGATTATTAAGGCTTTAATATTTGGAGCCAAAATAATGATAATAATTGTGAGATGACATTGTGATGGTTTTAGAGATTAAATACTTAAATCTGTTATTTTTATTCAATTGATTTTTGGATTAGATGAGAAATTTTGCTCCTACGACTGAGGTTAGTTATTACACACAACTGTTCAAACTTAATAACCTTTTGTGTGTTTATTATAGATTTCTCAATATGACCCATCTTTTTTAAAATTATCATGAAAATCAATATGTTTTTAAACTTCAACTGTAGAGATGTCAAAGACGGAGCCACTTAAGATAGATGTTTTCCTTAGCTCAAGTAGAGATGAGAGATGATGGTTTGTAATAGAAGAATATATGTGTCAATTTAATTTTTAAAATAATTAAATAAAGGTTAAATAAATGAAAGAGGATAAAAGAAATAGTGTTAAGATTTTTTATTTTTTAACTAATTTTTTGATCCGGACTCAATGTGGCTGTCACATTTGATCATGTTAGAATTAGATAGAAACTATTGAATCATATCCATCGGACTCAATAAATTTTATCTTTCTATATTTGTTGGAAACGAATAACTCTTTTTATTTCCGTACTACAGAATTTAATAATTTCTATAGATACAAAATTTCTTCTAACCTGCGTTTTGACTCAATGAATCTGGACCGTCTGATGTAGGAAGTCTGAACCATCCATTTACTTTTCAGAACTACCAATCAATTTAATATTCAAGAGTTTTAGAAGGGTTAAAAAGATCTTGAGTGAGGCTATGGTGCTATGCATAGCACGGATGGCTAGTGTACTACGGCTCAGTATGGTACTTTTTAAAATCCTAACGGTCGATCCGACCGTTCAATGTGATAACCATATGAATATGTACTTGCAAACTAAAGTTTGTATTTTTTTGAATTTTTTTATTATTTTTTCAGATAGGTAGAATTTTGATGGTCCAGAATTTTCAAAAAACAGTGATTTTTCTACCTATCTAAAAAAATAGTAAAAAAATTCGAAAAAATATAAAATTTAGTTTGCAAGTACATATTCATATGGATATCACATTGAACGGTCGGATCGACCGTTATGATTTTAAAAAGTACCATATTGAGCCGTAGTACACTAGCCATTGTTGCTATGCATAGCACCGTAGCCTCACTCAAAGATCTTTATCCCTTCAGATTTTCCTTCAACGCACTTTTTGTGCTTTCTGTTTATTCTCCAATCCCTCTCTGACAATGGTGGCAGTCTCCGCCATTGCCCCCTTCTACACTCCTCCCATTCTGAAAATACCCGATTATCCCTCGCAAGCCATCTGCGTTCGCACCTCCCGACGCAATCTCTCTCTATCAGCTCAGTCCAACGGCGGCAACGGCAACGGTAACGGTAACAGTACTAACGGTGATGGCGTCAGCAACCGTTCTGACGGCGGACTGGACGATCGACGGAGATCGCCTTTGATCGATCTCCGGCGGTGGATGGATCTCCTGAGCGCAGATCCCGAGAACATCGCGGCCATCGGATTGACGGGTCTACTCACCTGGGCCTCCGTACAGGCGCTGTTTCAACTGATTTTTATCTCCCTCGCCATTGTTTTGGCGGCGCTCAAGTATTCCTTCATCGCTGCTCTTCTCCTCTTCATACTAATCACGCTCCTATAGTGTAAGTAGTGGTGCATTCTCCCTTTGATTGCTCTTCAAGTCAAATAATACTGAGAAGTGAACTCAACAATACTAATTTAAAAAAGGAAGAATTTATTTTGCCAATACTGAGAAGTGCATTCTCCCTTAGGTATATTGAGGTTACTCGTCTTGTATTAATCTCTGTTTTATAGTGCAAGTAATTCTGTTCTTTATTTGGAGTCTAGGCTTTAATTTGTTCCCGGTTATCTTCATTTAATCTCGTTGTACTACTAGACATGACCTTCAATTTGACCCAACCTTCAGTTAACTGTAGGTTTGAATAACTCTTAATTTGGCATGATGTAGTTTTCAGTATAATACAATACTGCACCTGTGCATCAATTGGACCCTGTTAAGCATTGGACTGCAACCCTGGTTTACTGTTTATTAATTATTACTTATTAGTGTTCATGTTGACACTTCTAGACCTCATTTTAAGATATTTTTAGATCATTAAGACTCAGTTACCCGAAAAATTAATAGGAAATTAAAATATGTTAATTTACAGACCTAAGTTTCTCTTAGAAGAAATTAGATGAATAAGAAAGCCAAATAGAAGACTCAAATGGGAGGGACGAAAAAGTTTATTTAGCCCTATAAGATAATGGCAGAATTTGAATATTACAGCCGTGTCTCAACAACAGTCTCGTGTGTGCTTTGTCGCTTAAAAAAAATAGCAGGTTGAAGTTACTTATGTTGGTTTAATATTTTGGTTCATTTTGTTATGGGGAACAGATGGACTATAAAGTCATGTTGTTTCTGTTTGGTAGAGACCGGAGAGAGATGCGTGATGAAGTGTCTAATTTTCTTGGGTTTTGCTCTCTTCATTTACTCGGAAAAATCATCATATGATCAGGAAAAACAATGAATCAGTTGAGGAACAATTTATTTTAATTGTATGTACATGTCCGTACAATTTGTGTGGCCTTTGTTTTTATCTAAATCAATCAAACTGAAACCTAGGTTTGTGAATTTTAGTATACTATTGTTTATTTATCTAATTTTATTTAAAAAAAAGATATCACACTCGGTTAAGCTTCAGTTGCCCTCAAGCTAGCCCAAAGTACCTTCAGTTTTGATTATATGTTTAGAACAGCAAAATAAAGGAGAATGAAACAAAACTTGAAAAATCCTGTAATGATTGATGCCAGTACTGGACCCCATCACTATACCAAAATCTGAGGTGAGTTATACTTGATAATTGGCTTTTGCATGTCCAGCCAAAGCTTTAATATTTTATTTAGAGTTTTCTTATATTATTGGTCTATATGAAAAGCCAGTAGCATATTCCTGGCACAGGCACATAGACATAGTGGTAACAAATTTGACTGGCACATAACTTGTCTCTGCTGGTAGGGAACTAGCAATTCCCTTTTATTTTTTATTGCTTGACATATAAGTGTAATTTTCTTTTTCTTTTTTCATTTTTTCTAGAGCTGAGATCTAGTTGCTACCATACTGAAGTTGAGAATTTTTTTTTTGCTGAATATTGACACCTGGGATTTCTTGATCATCGTCTTAAATCAAATAACTAGATAGATAGATAGATAGATGGTTGTAAAGGGTGAATTGCACTTTCTGTTCTTGTTCTAACTCACTGGTTTTGTACTTCATCGAGAAACATACCTGAGAAATGTTTTCTAAATGAGGAGGGTTAAAATGCACCCGCACCCAATCCTTTATCTCCATTTTCAAAGTCCGAACAGTCGATCCGAACCAATCAACATGACCTTCATAATAAAATATGCTTGGAGACCAATTTTATATTTTTAGAATTTTTTTACTATTTTTTAAGATAAGTACAAAATCGCTTTATCGGATGGTCCAGAATCTCCTTAAAACAATGATTTTGTAGCTATCTTAAAAAATAGTAAAAAAAATATAAAAAATATAAAAGTTGGTCTCCATGCATATTTTATTATGAAGATCATGTTGAGCGGTTCATAATCGACTGTTCGGACTTTGAAAATGGAGATAAAGAACATAAATGATTGGGTGCATTTGGGAGCATAGAAATTTGGGTGCATTTTACCCTCCTCTATTAAGGAAGAGTTATTCCTTGATTTGTTACTTTTTTTTTTGCTATTAGGAATTCAGGATATGACAATGGATTGTTTCGTTCAATAGATTTATTTTTGGTTGTGTTTTTTAGAGGATTTGTGGATGAGTGATGTTAGTATTCCATTGTAAAACTTTACGATAATATTTAGTATAATTGCTCATGGCGTAGCGACTATATGATTAGAACGCAATAAATTTATATTTTAGAGGGGGTAAATGTAAACCTTACGATACTTGGGTGCTAGAATAATTTTTCAATCACACCAAAAAATGATTCATCTAACGGTGGTCTTGTCTTTCCTTCGTGATTCTTTCGTTAGAACAAATTGTGTTATTTTGCTTTAGGCTGTGCTCCAATAATTGTATTAGAGAGGGAGGGGAAGGGAGGGGAGGGGAGGGAAAGGGCCTACACCTCAAATCGGGGGTGACGATTTTGGATTCCACAAGGTGAATTATCCACCTGCTCTGTCTTTCCTTCCTTCCAAAATTGAATTGTGGAGCAGGTGGAAGTTAAAATCCTCACCCTCTCCTCCGCTAACCCTATATGGAGCACAGCCTTACTGTGCTATTGATGTTTGTAGCCAAATGCTGTTTAAGTCGTTGGTGACCAAACAAAGTTAATTGTTAGATAGGCCAAAGAATGTGTGAATAATATAACAACTTAAAATTATGATTTTAAACTATCGATTTACCAACAAATAAGTGAATAACTGTATTTTATATGGAAGTGCATATTGGTTGACCAAACATAGTTATATCTTATATGTTAGTCAAAATAAAGTATGATATTATTAGTCAGATCTGTCGGAAGCAACTTTTTACAATATTAATAAATATAATATCTTGACTACATTTATATGCAACCGAAAAGTAATTATTGTATTATTGTAATTTTACATGTTTGGTCATTAATTTTTTTTTTAATACAAGCCCGTAGGCGGTATAGTCATTATTACATAGTTAATTATTTTGTCATCACAATTGCCTAAAGTAATAATGACCAAACTGCCTACGGGCTTGTATTAAAAAAAAAATAATGACCAAACATGTAAAATATTTAGCTAAATATTATTAATGTAGTTAATGCAGCTAAATATTAATAATGACCAAACATGCAAAACACAATAATTACTTTTCGGTCGCAAATAAATGTAGTCATTCAATTGACAATTAACTACTTGATCTTAATATTTAGCTAAATATTATTAACAATTAACTAGTTAAAATAAGAAATAAAAATAAAAATATAAAGATGACTTAATGTAAAAAGTGAGATGGACACCGGAGAACCCTTTTCTTTAATATTTTTCCATGAAGCTCAAGTTACATGTAATGAGAATTAATGAATGAGTGGGCCCACGGGCTGTTTTTGTCAATTTAAAAACATAACGGACGTCATGCTAATTTTACAAAGCACAAGTGCACAACCAGCATTTCAGGACTATTTAAAATAAGTACTAAATCGCAAGTCCCAAATAATGTCACCCACATTATAGTTCTACGACTATGTATTTTAGCACAAATAAACACCTTGTTCTTCAGTTCAGAACAACAACAATAACAACTACATGAAACAAAACAAACCATAAAAACCAACCCGAAACCACAAAATATATCAGCACCACAGATGGCCAAATAAGATGGCATCAATAGCTCAACAAACAGTAACAATAAAGAAAGAACATACACACATCCGTCAAACCTAACAGCCACAGTGCTAAAGGCGGCGGTTGGAGATGCTAAAGGAGCTAACTTTCGCAGGAGTGGCAACAACTAAAGGTGCCTCAGGAGACTCTGAGATGGCAAATTTATCATGCATAAATCGACTGTCTACAATTGACTCCTCTTTCGGTATGATCTTATAGCAATAGCAGCTCTTTAAACCTTCTTGGTTTAGATAGCACTCATGGTTGCTCTTCTTCACTTGCTCGAAGTTCCAAATTACGCTGAACTTGCCAACTGTCGCTACCAAGTGCCTCTCCTCCTTCCCATTTTCTGTCACCTGTTTTATATATGAAATGAAGTAAATATAAAAGCGAACAAATGGGTAAAAAATTTGCATATAACTTTTACAAATAAATAAACCCAACACAAGTAAATTGACAAACTAATTAATTAGTACACAAAATTGGAAAGCAATACACTGTTTCCTTTTCTTATTATTCTCAGCATGTTTAGCTATTTTGTTGCATAGCTGACAACCACTAAGTGCACGTGCAATTAATTTACAGACCCAATGAGGAAATTTTTTTAGTAGTTTCCAGCATCATGCCAATATCACTCGGTACCAGTGTGGAAAAAAAAATTGCCATAGAAAAACCATAAATATGATCGTCAAGATTAACCAAACCAGGTACATGCACATATCATGCTGACCAGGCCTCAAAACAGTATAGATAGATGGTACCAAAAATAAAAGAATATTGTCTGTGGTACTGGAGGGGGGGGGGATGGACTAATGGAAAATTCACAGAAATTGGAGTTCAAGGACAGGTAATAAAATGAAACATTATGTTTTCCAAATATATATATATATATAGAATTTTACTATTGTACTTCGCGAAGTAAAACCAATCTTTTACTTCACGCTCATATTCCCATTTTCAAAATCCAAAACGTCGATCCGACCGTTCAAGTTGTTCTCCATATTGAAATGTGCTTGGAGACCAAATTTTACATTTTTTGGAATTTTTTTACTATTTATTAAGCCACTTTGAAAATCGCTGATCCATTGGTCCAGAATTTTTTACTGTTTTTTACTATTCACAATGGATCAGCGATTTTCAAAGTGGCTTAATAAATAGTAAAAAAATTCCAAAAAATGTAAAATTTGGTCTCCAAACACATTTTAATATGCAAAACAACTTGAACGGTTCGGATCGACGATTTGAATTTTGGAAATGAGAGTATGAGCACGAAGTAAAACTTTGTTTTACTTCGCGAAGTACAATAGCCCTACTCTATATATATATAGGTTGGCTAATATCAAAACGTTTGTTCCGGAACCGTGTTGCAACCAATTTATTTTCCAATTTTCAAAGACTAAACGGTCAATCCAAACCGTTAGATGTGATCTCTATATTAAAATGTGCTTAGAAACCAAATTTACATTTTTTGGAATTTTTTTACTATTTATTAAGCCAGTTTTAAAATCACTGATTTTAATAAATAGTGAAAAATTTCTAGATCATTTAATACAGCAATTTTAAAACGGACTTAATAAATAGTAAAAAAATTTCAAAAAATGTAAAATTTGGATTCCAAGCACATATTAATTGAATGTTGAACGGTTTGGATCGACTTTTTGGACTTTGAAAATGTAAAAACCGAAACGTTTGTTCATTGGATTATAAATAGTTGGTTTTGACTTCAATATAACTGTTCCAAACTGTTCAATTTGATATCCATATTAAAATGTATTTGGAGACCAAATTTTATATTTTTGGAAATTGTTTGCTATTTTTTTATAATTTTTTAAAATCGCTGTTTTTCTATGGTCCAGAAATTTCTGAAAAACAGCCATTTTCAAAAATTCTAAAATAATAGTAAAAAGTTTCAAAAAATGTAAAATTTGATCCCCAAGCACATTTTGATATGGAGAACATGTTGAGTCCTTTAGATTGACTATTTGAACTTCGAATCCAACGGTTTGTAGTCCAATGTACAAGATGACATATACATTGCAATGCACCATAGCCCAACTCTTATATAATATATATATATATATAGAGAGAGAGAGAGAGGTTGGCTAAGATACAAACGTTTGTTCCTAGGCCATGGAACAAACAGTTTGGTTCTCCGATTTTCGAAGTCCAAACAGTCGATCCAAACCGTTAGATATTCAATCTATATTAAAATCAGCTTGGAGACCAAATTTTACATTTTTTGGAAATTTTTTACTATTTATTAAGATGGTTTGAAAATCACTGATTTTATTAAAATTCTGCACCATTGAAAAACAGCGATTTTCAAACCATCTTAATAAATAGTAAAAAAATTCCAAAAAATTGAAAATTTGGTCTCCAAGATGATTTTAATTTAGATTGAATATCTAACGGTTTGGATCGACTGTTTGGACTTCGAAAATCAGAGAACCAAACTGTTTGTTCCATGGCCTAGGAACAAACGTTTGTATCTTAGCCAACCTCTCTCTCTCTCTCTCTCTATATATATATATATATAAAATTCGTAAGGAAAAAACAAAAAGAAAAACTAAATGAGCCAAAATTGATTAAAATAAAAGAACACCTACCCACGAAAATTGACCGCCACGGAATTTATTGTTCACTCCAGCCAGGTGTGAATCAAGAGGAGTAAGCTTCAAGAGCCTTGGTGCTGCTATTCTATTCCCCATTCTTCCGCCAAACCCTGTTTTCTCATTTCCATCCTTGTCTATAAAAGTTGTGCAGATCAAGACAAGGTACGTATCTGTGGTACCGAAGATCCATTTCCCATCATAGGTCACATCAACATGTGTAATAGGTGAGCCGAGACCAGGAAATGCAGTTTTGGCCATTCTCATAGAGCTTTTGGAATACAACCTGTGTGACCAGTATACAAAATTACAATGAACATTTATAATTAAATTTTTTTACAGTTAGGAGATTGCCTGAAAATAAGAAAGACTACATTATTTGAAGGCTCAAAATCAAGTTTTAAGCTACCATATGTTGGTTTTTAGGATCATGATGAAATAATTCAGTTAAAAAGAATAATTTTGTATGTACCCCCAATCAAACTTCAAAGTATCACCCTTACAGGAGGAAGAATATCTAACATGCCTCTCCAATATATCAATATGTAATGAGGATCTTCTGTACAAAGCTTTCCATTGATGTCTTTGTTTGCGGTCTTTTAGCTAGTTTCTTTATATATAAAATGCTGTACCTTTCCTATTGGGTTAAGCTCTTACCTGATTTTACCATCTATGGATCCAACTACAATTGAGCCGTCCCCAGTTGAGGCGAAGCATTGGAAGTTTGTACCTCTTGAAAATTGGTGACCTTGTGTCCAGTTCAAAACTGGCGCACCATCAACAGAATTTGCCAAATTTTGCACAATTCCATGTCGGTCCCTCATGTCCCACCTGCACAACCTATTATCATCCAGACCCAAAAAGGTCGATTCTGACGGGTCAAGCTGTGCACCTTTACTGTCATTGGTTATGTCTCTCATAGTAATGTCAGCCCCATCTTTTTCAAACTTCCAATTGGTTACCACCTTGCCAGACTCTATGTCAATCTGGTTGACACCAGTTGTATGTGGTTTCCCCTCATTGGCTGGGCTCATGAGCAACATATTAGTCTCGGCACGCATGAGAAGTGCCTTTTTGGGAGTTGAAAAGAGGTTTTGGGTCGATGAACTGGGACCCGAGAACTTAACTGCCACACCCTTACCATGCACCCCATGTGAGAAATTTTTAACCACTTGGATACCAGACTTACCAACCAAAAAGCTGTTATCCAGCGCACCTAGTGCAAGCGACTGTATACCCAATTCAGCTGCAGCCTCTTCTTCAAATTCTTCCAGTAGCTCACGACTATCTATGTTTGATGCAGAGCGTGGGGTCCTCTTGCCATGATTGGGCCCGAAACTCTCCTTTGCGTCCTCCCAAATAGAGTCATCAGCCTTGTCTGGTTGGGCCCAGCCTATGAACTCCTTTCCAAAAACCTTGACCCTGTTTTCATGAGTTGCTTCCACCCCATATGTGTTCTCAAACAAGCAATCTTGGTACTGTTTGAAGAAAAATGTATAACCTTCGGGGTGTAGAAATCTGATGGCCCAAACCCCATCTGCTACAAAATCAACCCGTTTCTGATCAGGGAAGGACTTCAACTGCAGAGCAGGTCCAAGTGGAGCTCGGATCTTTGTCCCAACAACTAAGCACCATGGCGCATTAGGATTTGGTGACGAGTCAGAGTCATCCTCTTCTGACGAGCCCCGGCGGCTGAAGGAGAATGTGGTGAACTTCTCAGAGGGGACCCACCGGGCAGAGGGAGAGCTCCCACCCACGTGAAGGTAGAGTTTCACAGCGTTTGGAGAACTAGGGTTAGGGTTTGGCGAATTAGGATTGGGGGAAGAGATAGGATTGGAGTACTTAAGGTGGAGCGACTTAAGCTTACGGTCGAGAGAATCCAGGGCTTGAGGCGTTGAGACACCAGAGCTAGGTTTAGGATTTCGATTTGGAGTTGCATATTCTTCCTCTGACTGAGACTGCTCATCCTCTTCCTCGTCTGTGTACTGGTCGGAGTCGGAGAGATCAGGGCCATCGCGGCTGTGAGATCCTCCCATGGCGAAGCGAGATCTAGAGAAGCGTATACTACGGTTAGGGTTTTGGCCGTTTGAGCGAGAGAGCGAGTAGGAGTGAGGAGGGAGAAGAGGAAGGGAACGATTGAAATTTGAAAAAGATGAAGCCAATTGACAGAGAGACTCAAAGAGGAAATCAGTGTATCATGGACCAAATCACCAAACTTTGGGTCCCAGACGCTCTTTTGGCGAGATCGGACCCGTATGTCAGCGACTCTTTACAAACATCCCGAGAAAAATAGACTGGGCTCACTACGTAATGTCAAGAATGAGATTGGAAATTCGACGGTCTGGATCTGAGAACGAACGGTTGGGAGAGCGTTACGGGCGTCATCATGCCGTTCAAAATCCGAAAGGCCTGCAAGGCCTAACTAAAACTCAATATTTTCAGATTCCTTTTTTAAATCTTGTTTCGTAAACGCTCGATTAGAAGAACCAACCGTTAGCAACATATTAAAACTCAATATTTTTCCGAAAAATAATCAAGCTCTCGAAAAATCAGAAATGAAAAAAAATTATGTGTGTGAAAATTCCGAAATATAAGCTCTTTTTTTTTTCTAACGCCTGGTTAAGTGTGAATAAGCTAATTATATGTGAATCTAGTTTTTTATGTGATTGTGATTGTTTAAATCGCCCCAAATAAACCCTGATTTCAGTTCTTAAAATATAAACACTGTAACATATTATAAGATGTGGCGATCTCAATAATTTAAGGTCCTTAATTTCTCAGAATTACATACTCTCGAAGAGAAAGAGGAGAAATCATGAAATTCTTTGATCTTCTTTTAGAAGTGCTAATTATAAGATTTATGCTGCCAATTCCATTACCCAAATCTATCCAAGTAGAATTGCTTCTACTAATTCGTCCAAGTAAAGATAGAAAGGTAGAAAAGCCAAGGGGGATTGCAACGGTCAATACCTCGTACAGCCAATTGCTTCTTCGGACCAATTTGGGTCCGATGAGTTCCAATCCGTCCAATCCGTTATAAGATCCGTGCAAACTAAATTGACAAAATATTAAAGTGGTAGTGCACGGATCTTAAAGCAGATCAGACTGACTGAAATCCATCGGACGTCAGATCCAAATTGTCTCCTTGCTTCTGTGGGCCAAATTTCAAGTGATACTGTTGGTACTTCGAAAATTACAAATCATAGAGCAAGAGAAATTAAATAGATCTGGCAAGCAGGGGTGTTCAAATGGATCGGTTTATTCGGTTTTAAATCGAATCGGTAAATTTCAGTTTAATTAGATCGGTTGTTCGGTTTAAATGGTTTGGTTCGGTTTAGTTTTTGAAGAAGTTCGGTTTAAATGGTTCGGTTCGGTTTCGGGATCTCCAAATCGGTTTGAACCGAACCAACCGGTTTTGAAATGTTTATTTGTAACTTGAAATGTTTGTATTCGGTTCAACCGAACAAACCGAAGTTTAAATCGGTTTAATCGGTTCGGTTTTAGATCGGTTTGGAATTTTAATTTGGCTGGTTCGGTTGGGTTTTTAAAATTCGGTTGAAACCGCGGTTCGGCAAAAAAAAGTTCGGTTTGACCCGAACCGACCGGTTGAACACCCCTACTGGCAAGTGTAATGTCCTGAACAGAATGTCGATGATTTAAATTAACACTATTTGTTGGGAGCATGCGACATTTTGTTCTATTAATGTAATAATGCTTTTATTTGAAGTGGCTGAATTATATCAAATTTTGAAGAAAAATTAAATTCTGCTTTGAATATAAGGTACAAAGATCTTATGCATGTGGTTTGTATTGTACAAGTAATAAACCCCATGATCCGAACCAAATTTTATTAAGATGAGGGATTCAATTACATCTTTTTTTGTGACACACTTTGACACCTACTATTTTTAAAGTCCAAATAGTCGATTTAAACCGTTCAACATGATGGATATATTAAAATGTGCTTGGAGATCAAATTTTACATTTTTTTGAATTTTTTTACTATTTATTAAGATGGTTACAAAATCACTATTTTTCAATGGTCTGAAAACAACGATTTTTGTAATCATCTTAATAAATAGCAAAAAAATTCAAAAAAATGTAAAATTTGATCTCCAAGCACATTTTAATATGGTGATCATGTTGAACGGTTCGGATCGACTGTTTGGATTTTAAAATCGCAAAATTGACCTATATAAAAAACGGTGTCATGATGTGTCACCAAAAAAGATGTAATTGGATCCCTCCTCTTTTATTAATCTCAATTGATAGCAGTTCAGAATAAGTGATATTAAAGTGACTTTTTTTATTGGATAGATAAATTGAAAAAGAAATTTTATGTGTTATAAAAGACAACTTTACCCTCTCTTATCGTCCCTTTTTTAAATTTTGGGAACAGGAAAGAAAAGTAGGAATAAAATAGTAAGTTTATTTGAAACATTTAATTATTTCCAAATTCCATCCTAACTAGGAGTGAAAACGGAGCGAATACGGAGAGGATAGTGGTAAAACCATATTCATGTTTTTTTAAATTTTTTTTCCAAATACGGATATGGATCGGATATTAGCTGAATACAAATACGGATACGGATATGAATCGGATATCAACTGGATACAAATATGGATACGGATCGGATATTTATTAAAATAATATTAAAAAATATCAAAGTTCATAATATTTATCTAATTTTAATGGTGAATAACAATATTTTTTCATAATATATATTAAAATATATGATATATATCTACTATTCGGATACAGATAATTGAAACATAAAATCATATCAGTATCCATATCCACACATATATTCAGATATCCACATTTAATTTTTCGAATACGGATCGAATACGGATAAGATATTATCCATACCGTTTTCATCCCTAATCCTAACTCATGTGGGATAAAATTTCTTACCAAATCATATTAAATAAAATCAATTTTCATTCTTTTAACCATTCCGGTCAAAGAATTTGCTAAAATAGTTTTACTTCTTATTTAAATGGGAAAGAATTGGTTCCCATCAACTCTGATAAACGGTCAATTATTACAAAACTTGATATATCATTTTGATTCATAAATGGATTGAAAAGGTCTCCTGGTGTGACAACTTCCAAGACGTACGGCATCGTCTATTTGTTGGAATTCGTATCCTCTGCATTAACTCAAAAGAGAATCTTTTGAGTTAATGTATCTCGACCATCCAATCTGTTTTAAAATTCGTGCAAATTAGATCTGCACTAATATTAAAGAGCTCTCTATGTTATAGGCACGAACCGGACTGGCTCTGTTTAAAATCAGACGGTTGAAATTCATTAACTCAAAATATTCCCTTTTGCGTTAATGCAGAGGATACGGATCCCTGTTGTTGTGAGTTGTGACGACAAGTTAACAAAGTTTGAAAGGAAATTCAAAAGAAAGAATAATTTTTGTTAATCAGTAGATAATAGGAAAAAGGGGTAAGACTAAATCCCAACTAGTAGTGTATAATGTATTTTGCCTTTTCAGATTATACAGTGGGAATTTGCTGTGCAAACTAGCTTTAACACAGAAGATGCTGCTCTCTGTTTTTTTTTTTTTAAAGGTTAGTGGCTTTAGCAGAAGATGTTTCTCGAAAGAGACAAAATAATATAACACAAAATAGTAATTTATTAAAAAAATGAAACAATGTATAATACCATGTACAATAGGAAAAAGGGGTAAGACTAAATCTCTATACGACTACACCTCATTTCTCCTTGTCGTAGAATACCATGTACAATAGGTAGGTGTAGAACCTAACAAAATAGCAAAATGTATTCCCAGCAATGCTGTCAAGTCCAAATAAACCTACTTTCCCCACCTTCAAATTATCACTAATGACAAAATCAAGCACCATCCATGCCATAAATTTTATGACCGTAATACCCCCCATTAGGAAAAAGACCTTCCTCTTTCTCTTCCCCACAAACGCTAATGCTTTTGAAATAGCTGAAAAACCATTGCCTCCTTCAACTAATACAATTACAATGCTCCATTGCTCAACTAGGGTTAGCAATATCATCCATGCAACCTTCAATAATAGCACAAAGAACAACATTTTATCTCTTTGAAGAAACTGTACAGCTCTTGTATTTCTCTCAAGAAAGGTTATTATCAATACTGGCAACATGTAGAAGAGTTTGGCACAAGACAAGGCGGCCACTGATCCGCACCATATTTTTTGTAGCCCTTTGATGTAGTAATCTACCGATGCCTTATAATTTGATCGAGCCATGCACGAGAACTGCACAATTAGAATAGTAGACAGTATCGAGATTAAGAGATCGCCTAGTCTAATCTCAGCCTTGGTCTTGGGGACAACAAAGGGAAATTCAGGTGATTTGCGGTTAATTAGGGCGGTTAAATCTATGACAAAAAGTGGAGAGCCCTTAATCAAGAAGGAAAATATCTCGAATGGCACTAAAACAACAAACATTGGTAAGGCCATCCGTCTGCCGGTGCGACTTGATAGGTTGAGCGCCTCGGTAAAAGATGCGAGAATGGTGCTTATTGCCATTGAATTTGAATCAGAATTAAAGGTGTGATTGTTCATATTCATGGAACATTCAGGAATTTGAGAGAGTATAGGAATTTTAAGTTTAAAATTTATATGGAATCATGCCAAACGGTCATCCAAACTAAGGGGTTGGTGTTGCAAGTCTTTAGATGTCTACACAATTGAATCCTATATCTATGACCACAATTTTATCTAAAGCCTAAGATAAGGAACCATTGATAGGAGCGTTTCCTCTTGGATAAACAGAGCAACTTAATGGAGTCATCTTGCTATACTAGGATTGGATACATTAATACTATTAGGGAAAAGGTTTAAATTCAAAGCGAGTAGGCGTGTGGCAGGGGGATACTTCAACTTTGACGGTATAAAGTCAAATTTGATGCGCCAATTAATGTTAAATTAAAGAAATCTGGTGTTTAAAAAAAAAAAAATGCTTCGTCCCCTTTATGGGTTATTGTTCCTTAATTAATTCAGAAGGAAAACAAATCAGTCCCCATCAAGCCACTCCTTTTATAATGACTTCTCATTAACTCATATCATATAAAGCATATAAAACATATTTCATCTAGGCACGAAACAACACAATGCAAGCAAAAAACTTCACCACTACAGTAGGCGGTGTCGTATAATTAACCTTCACTGATCTTGAAGTTACCTTTTATCTTACTAAAACTGCAAAAAATCAAGTTTGTAACTATAAACGCCAGCCTTTTAAACCAGCTTAGTCATGAAATTACTTTTCTAACATGATCTCTCAACAATTTTCAAGGATGGACCCAAAACAATCAGAAACAAATAAATGCACCTACAACTTTTGACCATCCTCATAAATATTTATTGACCGTTAGACCTGACTTTGTACAAATCCACGGTCTCCTCAAGTGTCCCAGTCAATTAGAGAGGTTGTGGAACAGAGATTGATTTCAAGGAATTAAGCGCTAGAACAGGAGCTTAATTAGTGAAAGGTGAGTCTGCAGGAAGGAAGAGACGTGGTATGAGTAGGAAGAGACCGGCAAATAGGTTCTAGAATGCTAGGCAAGATTTAGAGAAAGGTATCTGTCAACATGGGAGACCAAATCAATCCGCATCAGTAGGGATAACGATGTTTGCCAAACAATTAAATGAACCAGCGGGGTTATCTTTCGAAAGTACAAGGGCCCATTGGCCATTGGTGCAAACTGAAGTTTACCGACTGATTTTGTTCTCTTCGGGGAAGTTGTTGGAGTGTTGGACCAAAACCTCTTAATCTTTCCTTTTTTTTCCCCTTTGGTTTGCTAATTGAGAGCATAAAGTATTCCCAACATTTTTGTTAATATCCAAAGTTAATTACAAATTAATAAATATACCCAACAACTTTGGAAACTTATAAAACTATCCATACTGGCCATTTTCTGACCGGTTTTAATTGTTTTCGGTACCGGCCAGAAAATAGCCGGTACTAATTTTTTTTTTTTTAGAGACAAATAGCAAAAATGTTGAAATCTAACGCTAAAAATTCGAATTTTTTTTAAAATATTTGTTAGATTACTTTTTTTATATATAATTAGCATATTTATACTAAAATACGCTAAATTACTTGAAAATTGAAATTATGTTAAATTACGCTGAATTACACTAAATTATGCTAAATTACAATAATTATGTTAAATTATGCTAAAATACGGTAAATTACGCTAAATTACATATAAATAGGACCGATTTTGTGCCATCTTTAATAAATCATAAAAAATAGTAAAAAAATTCCAAAAATAATAAAAATTGGTATCCTACAAGTTCATTATGTAACTAATTTACTGAGTTGCGTATATTGAACAATAGAATTTGAGACTCTTTCCTTTGTTTTTTAACAATTCTGAATTTCAAAATCTGGTAAAACGGGCACCGACGCATGCATATTTTCGCAAGCTTTCTGAAAAGTGGTTATTTGCTGAAATAGACATTCGAGCGCCGTTTTATGGCCATTTGAAGTTTCGTCGTCGTTTTTCGTCTTCTCAGTGAAAATATCATCCCTATTCATATGTAATTTAGCGTAATTTACCGTATTTTAGCATAATTTGACATAATTATTGTAATTTAGCGTAATTTAGTGTAATTCAGCGTAATTTAACATAATTTCAGTAATTTAGCGTATTTAGTATAAATATGCTAATTATATATCAAAAAAAGTAATCTAACAAATATTAAAAAAAAACAAATTTTTAGGGTTAGATTTCAGCATTTTTGCTATTAGTCTCTAAAAAAAAAAATTAGTATAGGCCATTTTCTGGCCGGTGCCGAAAACAATTAAAACCGGCCAGAAAATGGCTGGTATGGATAGTTTTATAAATTTTCAAAGTTGTTGGGTATATTTATTAGTTTGTAATTAACTTTGGATATTAATAAAAATCACGGTAAGTATTCAGTAGAGGGTTTTTCTTTTGTTGAAGAAAAGAGATCGTGAATGGAAAATGTGAGAGCACCTGAGATATGTAAGGTTATTCATAGGACAACAAGTTTTTGAAATTTAGAAGGGTGTACATGAAATTTCTTCCCAAAAAACTTACCTTAACGCCGTAACGATAACTTAAGGCACAAGCTCAAAACCTTGACATCTGCATTCATTTGTCATCCTCTCTGAAGTCCACTTCCTCTGCATCACTGTACGTAAAACGCAAATTGGATGCTATGCAGATCATGAAATCCATTGCATTTGGCGGTTGCGCGCAGAGGCAGAGCCACAAAATGGAAATTGGAGGGTCAAATGACTAGAGCATCTACTTTCTAGCAACTCAAATGAGTTTCTAACATCTTTTAAAAATTAAGTTCTGAAGTTTATAAACTCTCACATCCGTAAAATTAATTTTAGAGTTTCTATTGAGCCACATCAACAATAAATTAAAAAGGAGAAATAATTTGAGCCAATCATTTAGTCAGCGCAGAGTTTATAATTATAAAAAATTTCTTATTTTTTATATATTTTTTAAATAAGAAACTCTCTCACATCTCTGAAGCTGAATTAGAAACTACCACGTCAGATTAAAAACTCTAATAATAATAGAGATAGAGATCTAGATGCTCTTGTAGTGCGATTTTTTATTTTATGACGGATCCGAGAAACATTGTTATTGTAAAAAATTACAAAGTCGTACAATTTTCCAATTCATGAAGGGGACCTGCCCCCCTCTGCCACCCACCCCAACACCCTCCGCTCCCAATCGTGCACGCCTTGAGATTCAACACAAACTGTATAGTCTCCAGTGTTTGCAGCCCCTTGAAATTTTTGTGATAATATGCACTCTTCATTCATCACTGTATTTCACTTTGATTTGAATTGAAGATAATATTTGATTCTTGTTGGACTAAATGCAATAAGGAATCTGTTCCTGCTGAACTTTTTAGTACCATTGTTACTGGAATGATCAGGAGGGGCTTTTAATATGCCAAGCTGCCAGAGCTGTCTATTTATTTTGTTTGTAGTATAGATACTTGTGCAATGAATAAGTTGATTATTTTATCTGACAGCTACATTCTTTTTCCTTTTTTGTTCTAGTGAGAGAATCTGACAAGTACATCTTATACTGATGTTAACAATAGTATTTCTGTATCGCTTAGTTGGTAAATACATCGTGAAGATAACCAGGGGCGGATTCAGGATTTTCGTCGGGAGGGGCAAAAAAATATCGAATCGGATTTAAATTCATTAACCAATTGGGTATACGATAAAAAACAATACTTTTAACTTATACTTTCCAATATTTTGACTTATAATTCTAATTACTAATCAAAATTCAACAAATTTATTTTAATTTTAATCGGAATTACAAATCAAATGTCCAGAGATGAGCAAAAAAAATTCCAGAGAGAAGCAAAGTCAGTCGGAACCGATAAATCTCCACAAAAACTCAAAATTCAGGAAGAAGCAGCTGCCCCCCGGTACCACTTGGGTCCGCCTCTGAAAATAACATAATTGACCCAAAATCTTGATACAAAATCAACTGGTGGGATATTATATGTTGTTTGTCTTTCAAGGAAGTTAAAAGGCCCAACTATAGACCAATTGGAGGAAATACTTTTACACATAAGAAAACTTTCAGAGGATACGGATGGCTAATATCACTCCACGTTAGGGGTGAAAACGGAGCGAATACTGGTAAAATCATATCTATATCTCTTTTTTATTTTTCAGATATAGATACGGATCGAATATCAGCTGGATACAGATACGGATTAAATATCAGCTGAATACAGATACGGATCAAATATTAGTTGGATACAGATACGGATCGAATCGAATATTTATTAAAATAATATTAAAAATACCAAAGTTCATAATATTTATCTAATTTTAATGGTGAATAACAATATTTTTTCATAATATATATTAAATATATGATATATATCTACTATTTGGATACGGATAATTGAAACGTAAAACTATATCAGTATCCATATTCACACGGATATTCGGATATCGAATATCCACATCTAATTTTTCAAATACGGATCGAATACGGATCGGATACCGTTTTCACCCCTACTCCACGTTCATTTTAGGTGGAAGAAAATTTCTTTCGCTTCTCTACATATTTGCACGACTTGATATACAAAACATCATTGTTTTGAGTCATTAATTAATTCATTTCTGTTACAATATTGCAAATACGCCCCCCATAGATTTTGCACATATTCCTAGGATAATAACTACCAAGTGCTGGAAACTGACTTGAAGTGCAGAAATTGAAGATAACAGTCGATGCGATGTAATTATTTCAAACCTAACTCAAAACCTAACTTACATAACAACAGTGAGCAAACAACCCTATGACCCAATGTATTTCCAATTTTCCATAAAAGGAAATAGGCTTTGGCAGCCGACTGAAGCCCAAATCATAATACACTAACCCAAAGTAATGGTCAGATCATCCCTTCTCTCTCTCTCATCAAGAAACCTAATCAGTATACCACTTAAATCACTACATAACAAGCATGACCTGCATACCATATTCAATGCCTGTGCACACATGGAAACAATTCAATGGTCCAGTATGGTGGATTCAGGCCTATGCTTGTCAGTTGAGGATAGATGCTCACGAGCACAATCTTAGTAAAAATACTTTTGTAACAATAATTTACACTAATATAAAAAATAAGAGAGAAACTGAGACCAGAATCTAATTGATTACTAAACACTAGTTAGGTATGAAAAGATCCCTTTCAGATAAAATTCTGAACATATATACTACAAGAGAGAACAAATGGAGAATATGTTCATTCTTTTTTTCTAAAACAACATACTAGTAAAGATGAATGTACAATGGTGAAGATCTTGAGCTGGGAGAAGCCATCATTGTCCCATATTTCAATCAAACAGCTGTTGGAAAGTGAATGTAGGACTCCAGCTAATCCATAGCTTCTTCTTGGAAAATAGCCAGGTAGTTATCCTACAAGAGAGAAAGAAAAAAGAGAACAAAGTAAGTGACAGGTGGTACGTGAAGTTAAAAGAACAATACCTAACAAGGGCCAACTTACATTTTTTATTTTTAACATTGATTTTGTCTGCAATTAAATTAAAGGTAAATATTAACAATGCCAGACAAGGTCAAATTACTTTCATGACACAGATTTTCTACATGGTGCTTGACACTGGTATTGCTGTAACAGGTCAAAATTGTGCAACTGAATCCTTTAAGTCTTCAAAGTACCCCGCAAAGATAAACAGCCGGATGAAACAAGGAAAATACTTACCAAAACCACAATTTGGGAAAAGGATAGCACGTACTGTATTTAAAACACACGATCAATCGAATCACCATATTACGGACATATCTTAGCCCGTTGTGGAGAGGAGCTCCAAGAAATGCTTTCATTTGTTTTGATTTGAGCAACTCAGTGACCTAGCTATTTTAGCTCATCTAAATCAAACTATAATTGGAAGAATACTACTTAAATTGTTCCCCTTAAACTGGTGTTTACCTGGTATGCTACCAGAAATCATTCCTATGTAATATACATCTATAGATTCCTTTCAAAGCAAGTTACATAAGTAGAAACCATGGCTGTCATCCAGTTCAACTATGAATCTAAATATTTGCTAATCCTCTTCTAAACTAATTACACTCCGCATTATTCGGAACTTATACATAATTGCTTATATTTAAATATGAAAATGTGTGCTAAATTGGTACTTGGCTTCACTTTGAGATTGACTCAAGAGAAATAAACAATCACCACAATAGAATTTATAAAAAAAAAAACATGTTCTCTTCTTCCCACTAGATTAACTAAACCCAGAGAGAGAGAGACAGAGAGAGAAAGAGGATTAAGACAATAAACTCACTAGTCACAACTAAAGAAGATCCTATCAATTCACAGCTATCCCACTGACCGAACAACTTCTCGACAAAGGGGGCACTTGGGACACCTCAGAAGCCACTTATCAACGCACGCCTTGTGAAAGACATGCGCACAAGCCGGGAGGCTCCTATACTTTTCCCCTCTTTGCACCTTCTCGAGGCAAACAGCACAGCACTGCTCCTTCGGCCACGGCCACCTCCAAATGCAACACGGGATACGTCTGAGCTGCGCCGGAGAGAGAGCCGGTGTCAGATCTAAGGGGTTCGGTATACTGATAGGATTAGGATTAAGGTTGGTGTTAGGGTTTCGATGGCGTCGGAGAGCGGCTCCGGCGACCCAGAGATGGAGGAGGAGGATGGCGGCGACACTGGCGAAAAGGAAGAAGAGAGGGATCGCCGTCGCCATGACGATTGCTCGAATTACAAAAGAGAGGATGCGCTCTCCGCTAGAGACGGAGTCGGAGGTTTTGGGCTTGACTTTGGGCTGACATGGCGGCGGAGAGGGGAGGAGATCGGGTGGAGGTTGTAACCGGGACCGGGAGGCCATCACCGTAAATTGGCGGTGAGATATTTTGAGAGAGGTGGGGTAAGTAGACATGGCAGGCAGGGAAGAAGAAGATGTGCTAGGAAGAATTTTCCAAAGACCTTCTGTTTTTAGGATATTACAAGGCTTGGCTTCCGAGATATGGCTCTCCAAATATGGCAATGCCAGCGACGGAGTACCTTAGGTGCGTATGATTATAATCAGAGGGCTCAGATTGGATAGAGATGAAAAGTTTTGAACAAATTCATTTGGAAATCAGTATAATAATATGACATTGATTGTTAGAGGTATCAACAAGTACAATTCATTTCTCTTAAATAAACATGCAATTCTCAAGTCTGTTTTCAACTGATACTAAACATGAAAAATTTAAAGATATTGAATTTATTTTCTGAAAAGATAATATATTTTTTGGCGATAGTATTCTTTAGCAACTGCATAATAAACATGTAACAATAAAATATGCATTTAACGCGTGTTAAATACATTAAGTTGTTTGATTTTTAAGGAATTACTACATAGTTATTTTATTTGCCACTATCATTTCTCTACAAATTGTTGCTGAAATAAATACACAACCTTTATGAATTATCTGCTACTAAATTTGTGATGAAAATTCAGTCAAAATTGATTGAGAGTTATTTGACATTAAAAATGTATACTATAAAAATAATGTTTTTTGATAGAATTATTCAACAACTGTAATTAATATAATAAATACGAAATCATCAAAGAGTAGTTGAAAGTGATGTAAGAGATGAAAAGTTAAAATCAAACATTCAATATATTGAGAGGGTAACAATTCATGTATTATGAGTTTATGATCCGAGATTTTTATTTTTACCCAAAATAAAATATATTTTAATATAATTATCCAAGTTTTTGAAAAATTTAAATTTATACCCAAACCGTAAAAAAAATTTACGGTTTGAATTTTTTTTTTTTTTTTTTTTTATTCTTTTTTTTTTTTAAAAAAATTGTTTTTTAGCTATAAAAGGAAGCATCAGAAGCTAGAAAAAAGAAGAGAAAGAAAGAGAGGAATGTGTTTTTGTTTTTTTTTATTCTTATTATATTTCAATTGGGTAACTAGTCCTGGTAAAGCTCGCAGACGACGTATTTTTTTTAAACGAGGTCCTCGATAACGAGACATAAAGATTCCTCCTTTTTTTTCTTTGATTTTTATTTTTTATGAGAATTTCATTTTATAAATAGAAATTAAAACTGAATTGGATCAAAAAAATAAGATCGACTTAAAGTTAAGTAAGATACTAAAAAAAAAAAAATTGTATCATCATATGGATTTTTTGTATATAGATTTTTTTGATTGAAAGTTGAGGCTGGCTCTTTTTTCTATAGACATTTAATTCCTCTAATCTTTCTTTTTATTTTGAATTCTTATTTCATTAAGAAAATAATAATTGTTTTCACTTAATCGTAATCGAGAGTTCCTTTTTTGTTATTAAAAAGATTATTGCTGATAGAAAATCAAATAAAATATATCCTAAAATATATACTATAAAAATATAGTAACATATTTTTTTATAAATATAAAAAAATACAAATTTTCTTTCTTAAAAAAAAGCTCAAGAATTTTCAATACAAAAGAGAGAGAGAAAGAGAGGAAGAGAGAAAAGAGAGAAAGAGAGGAAGAGAAAAAAAAAGAATTTGCACCTCTGGTTAACATATCAAGGCAACTTCAAAAATCATGAAAATTTGCCGACGTCCAGTCTTGACTTCGTAGAACAATACTGTGAAGTTTCATGCAAAATCTCAAAACAGATCGCGAGATATCATCTCTCAAAAATTGCTCGAAATGCTGAAGTTGTGCGTCCGAGCCCTACTTTGCACATCTGGTTAACATATCAAGGCAACTTCAAAAATCATGAAAATTTGCCGACGTCCAGTCTTGACTTCGTAGAACAATACTGTGAAGTTTCATGCAAAATCTCAAAACAGATCGCGAGATATCTTCTCACAAAAATTGCTCGAAATGCTGAAGGAGGGCTCGGACGCACAACTTCAGCATTTCGAGCAATTTTTGAGAGATGATATCTCACAATCTGTTTTGAGATTTTGCATGAAACTTCACAGTCCTGTTCTACGAAGTCAAGTCTGCATGTCGGCAAATTTTCATGATTTTTGAAGTTGACTTGATATGTTAAAACCGTATTTATACTTATCGTATTGTTGTTCTTAATTTTATTCTGTTTTGAGTTTTTTTTTGTGTTTTATATTTTTTTTTTTTTTGGGATGTTATTTTGTTGTTGTTGTGTAACATAATAAATAATACCATGAAATGATAAAAATATATAACATACCTCCAACCATATCATAATAAAACATAACGAAAGTACACTACACTAAAAAATAAATTGCAGAACTAAACTAAAACATAATAAAGGATAACATAGCTAAACTGAACTGAAACTACCAAAATAACCCTCTATCAACGGTACTGCGAAGGGGTGTATCGGTGAGGTGGTATACCCCTATTTTCCCTACTGAAATTTCGGCCCTGCCAGTCATTCCATTGTTGTTCTCCGTCCTGCGCTCTGAGAGCTGGTGTAAACTCAGCGTATGGCTCGGCCTCTAGGCTCATCTCGACTGCTCTACTCCATGGATCCTCGGCCGCATGGGTGGCTGGTGGTGGAGGGGGGGTACGGAAGAAGGAATCCGCAAGCTGGGACGCATAGTCCGACTGCGTCCCGCTACCAGAGGCCTCCCAATCGTGAGCTCTCGGTGGATACGGCTGACGCGGTGACGGGGAGGCGGCTGTATCCCACGGATCAGCTGGAGCAAAATCGGCAAGGCTGAAAGTCAATCTCTCATCCTGCACAGACGGGATCTCTGGAGACTCATGCTGCTCAGGCGGTGGCGGCATGTATGCAGGACCCTGCACGGATACCAATATTTTAGTAAATTTGAACTATCTTTAATTAAAATAAAGAAATAAATAAAATAAAGAATCACATACCGGGGGAAGAAATGGACGTCCGTGCTCGTCACGGTAGGCATGCCAACCTTCCATGCGCAGTACCCAACGATGATAATCCCAGTTTGGCTGCTCTGAGGGCTCCGGTGGCATCTCACTGTTCAGAACAGGTGGCGCGTCAGGCTCGTTCGGTTGTACTGCGCGCCAATCAATATTCTCTCCGGCGTCTCGTAGCATGGTGACCAGCTTTGCCTCGTGGCCGTGGTCCTCAATGCACGGGGCAACCAAGTGCAACATCGCATGCCCGACCGCTCTGTAGCCACGTTTTCCAAGACAAATGATTGAACGCGCGGCACCTTTAAGCGCTACCAGCAGCTAAAAAAATAAAACAAGGTTAGTTTAAAAAAATAGCTACGAAAAATGTTCATACTTTTAAAAAATGTGTTCTTGTAGGTGCATTACCTGGCGAGCACCTTTTCGGCCAGTGGGGGTATAACCATCATCGTCGAAGATCATCGAGCGAAGAAAATCGCCGTAATCTCCCTCTATATACACCGAAGCCATGCCGACACGCAGGTACCAAGCCTGATATCTCAATAGGGGATCTCCCTGAAACTGCATCGCATCAACCTCCGACATCTGCCATAAGTTAGCACTCATATTCGCTGCCTTGTTGTAGTGCTCCGAGTGATACTCACTCCAATCTCTATCCCAGTGATTACTGTGTCTTATCCTGTAATTCATATGTTAGTTGCAATTTAAAGCCAAGAACATAACGCTAAGTACAAAAATGCTAAAAAGAACATAACTTACCCGTGTAGTCTCATGATCACAGATCTCGGGACGTCTGGATCTGCGGGGATGAATGCAGGAAAATCAAACTGACGGAGCACCCGGTCTGGGTAGTGGTGCTCCACTATCCAGAAGCACACCAACGGACCCCTGTAGAGCCACATCTGATGATCATCCGCTACAATCTGTGGCAGCCTCCCCTCAGTGTATAGCTCATGGTACGGAGTCCAGTTCACCTGCGTCTCACCCAGACTCTGAATTTGAGATCGGACCACCCTGATACCTATTGGCTTTCCGTGAGGGTTGTCCTTGTAAAAATGACGTCCGTACCATTTCATGCCAAATGCCGGTCGATTCCCGCTTTCGGGCGCTCCCCATGGATCCTCGTTCGGCTCGGGTACCCCCACCGGCAGCCGTGACCATGACCAATGCTGCAGTAGTAGCACCGGCCCGTAGATTTGTTTATTTTTCCGCTATATTTTGAAGAATATTAGCCATCAGGGATTAGTTAAATAATTAAAATAAGACAACAAGCGCATGACAAGGTAGAAAATTAAATTAAGACAGAAATAATTAAAATAATTTTGATCAGATTCAAAATTCATTTTAGAGAAAAGGGCTACATGGAATTTTGTGTTCTTTATATCAAAATAAAGGTATGAAAGTCTAGTTTCCAGATAATATAATTTCTCTATACAAAAATATTACAGATTGGTACAGTTTTAGCGATTAATTGACAGAGGTCAGAATTCAGAGAAGCTGAAATTTCAGTGAGCAGTCCAATAATTCTGACCTCTGTCAATTAATCGCTAAAACTGTACTAATCTGTAATATTTTTGTATAGAGAAATTATATTATCTGGAAATTAGACTTTCATATCTTTATTTTGATATAAAGAACACAAAATTCCATGTAGCCCTTTTCTCTAAAATGAATTTTGAATCTGATCAAAATTATAGGACTGCTCACTGAACTTTCAGCTTTTCTGAATTCTGACCTCTGTCAATTAATCGCTAAAACTGTACCAATCTGTAATATTTTTGTATAGAGAAATTATATTATCTGGAAACTAGACTTTCATACCTTTATTTTGATATAAAGAACACAAAATTCCATGTAGCACTTTTCTCTAAAATGAATTTTGAATCTGATCAAAATTATAGGACTGCTCACTGAACTTTCAGCTTTTCTGAATTCTGACCTCTGTCAATTAATCGTTAAAACTGTACTAATATGTAATATTTTTGTATAGAGAAATTATATTATCTGGAAACTAGACTTTCATACCTTTATTTTGAAATTCTGGTGAACAGTTTCTTATTTTTAACATTTTATTTATTTATTTTCTTATATACAAAAATCTCGGGAAATAACATACTCACCTTGCAACCGTGACACAAGTTGGAGTAAAGATGTGCTAGGACAGCCCCACCCAAGTTGTACATGCAGCTCGACGGCTGAAGGTCTCGCAGCAGCTGTAGATACATCATCGGGATGGTATCACCAGTTGAATCAGCAAACATGACAGAACCAAATAGGTCCATCACGAATCCCCGTGTGTATCTGTAATATCGAAATTACAGAGCAACTCATTTTTCCGCATGAAATAGAGTACCAAATAAATGTAATATGAATAGTTTGTATGAGTACCTCTCAATCTCGAGCTGAGTGGAATCCATCCCCAGACCTCTCGCAAACATAGCTCGCAGCTTCTTCTTGTCCAGACAGTACTTGGAGGCCCCCCCATTGCCACGTATATCTGGCTCCGCTCCTAACAACTCCGCGAGCATGTAATTAATTGTGATGTCACCTGGATCTGTGGGGTCAGATATGCCACCAACAGGCACGCCCTGGATAGGCAGACCCCATAGAGCACTGACGTCCTGGAGAGTCACTGTCATCTCTCCAAAAGGTAAGTGGAACGTGTGCGTCTCGGGGCGCCATCGCTCCACTAGTCCTGCAATGAGGGACGCGTTAATGATCGTACTCTCCGACTCTAGAATTTCGACCAAATGTTGCACCCCCAAATTTTGCAAATATGGCTCCATCTGCGAGTAGTACTGGAAGTCATAATACCGGCCCCTGGCAGTTATAATTGCCTCACTCTGCGTTGGAAAAAGTAAACAACATGAAAATCCAAAAATATGAAAACAACACAATTTAAACTTAAAGAAAAATAATTCAAGTACCTCTCTAGATGCTTCTGAGACTCGGTGCTCATCGTGAGGCATCCATAATAAAGGACTGAAATGGTCCTTGCTGTCTGCGGGAATGGGCTCATCAACCGGGTCGGCTGCGGGTGGTCTCCTATGCCGTCCCCTAGTCATCCTAAGTTAATAGTTAATAGTATAATTATTAGAATCATTTTTCTAAGAATAATTTATGCATATTAGCATCTATACTTTCTATAATCATTTCTCAAGTATATTTTTTTTTGCGTGATTCTTACTGTTTATGTCATACTATAATTTTATTATCAAAGAGCTAATTTATTTTTTCAAAATATTAATCTAAAAAATTGGACAGTAAAAAAAAATTTAGTTCAACACATTTAAGTTATACTGTTATATACTAATTTCTAACAGCATAAAAAACTGTAGAAATAAATAGCTTCATTTAAATATCAACCTTAAAGAACCGACAAAATCAATACTCACCTCCCGTCGTAAGCAATTGAAAGGGAACCGACATTAACAAAAAAGAAAGATAAAGACAGAATCCTTTAATAGTTATGTTAAATTGGATAATTAATTATCCGTTCTTTTTTTTAAAAAAAATAATAAGATTAACTTTCTTCTTTACAAATTAACGTATTTTTATTTTCTCGCCTATTTATTCAAAAAAATATTATATTCACAATTTTTTTGTCATTCTTAAAAAATAATATATGACATGTGCAATAAATTTAAAACAATGCAACTCTTCCATATTTATTTCCATGAATTTTTATGAGTGTGATTAAAATGCTATGTTGTTTATGTGTTAATCACGTCTGACATCCTCATCTTTGTTTTCAAAGTCCGAACTGTTTATCCAAACAGTTCAACATGATTTCTATGTTATAATCTGGTTGAAAACCAAATTTTACAATTTTTTAGTTTTTTATTTCCCAAATAGATACTAATATTGTTGTTTTCTAGAAGAGTACAAGATTTTGAGACTCTAGATTTTGTTTCACGGTTCAGAAGATAATTAAAAGTTTGTAATAAGAAACAATGAAACTATTCAAAAAATGTGTACAATACATTATATAAGTAAATTAAAATTTGGTTAAATCTCAAACATTTAAATTATTTTATCAAGCATAGAAATGTTAAAATCTAGAACATCTATTTACACATTCTTTATGAATTTACAAACAATGAAATTTTTCGATTCACATTAACTTCTTTTGGAAAACTATTTTTTGGTAATTGTTAATTAATTTAAACTTTTTAATTAGCAAAAAAATTGCAAAACTTATTAGAGTAAAATTCAATTTAGTTTGTGATTAAAACTTTTAATTATCATATGTTTTGTTAACTGTTTAATTTTGGGTGAATTAAATTATTTACACTAAATTGTGTGTGTTCTTTTGAAAAAAATGAGTACATTACATGAAAAAAAAATACATAAAGAAATAATATTTAAATACTTACCTAAAATAAATATTTAATACGATCGATCAATCGCTCGGGAAAATCAACAACCCGATACGATTCAAAAATTCAAGTCCAATTATCTCAAACTAACAATATCAACGAGGCCTTTCGCAACAATAATTTGTGCCAATAATCCTAACCCTTGACTCTAATCCTACCCTAATCAAATTTTAATCAAAATACAATAAATATTAATACGATTGATCAATCGTTCGGGAAAATCAACAACCCGATACGATTCAAACATTCAAGTCCAATTATCGCAAACTAACAATATCAACGATCCCTTTCGCAACAATAATTTGTGCCATAAACCCTAATCTTTGACTCTAATCCTACTCTAATCAAATTTTAATCAAAATACAAAAACTTACACGAAATTTCAAATCGAGGAGGCGACGGAGGCAGCAAGGACCATGAGCGAGAAGGGAGGCGAGGCGGTGAAGGCTGCCGGTGAAGGTGGCAGCAGAGGGGTGGCAGCGGAGTGGTGGCAGCAGAGGAGGGAGTGGCGGCGGGGAGAGGGGGTGGCGGCGGCGCCGGTCTTCGGGCGGACGGGCGGAGGGGCGGAGGCCGGAGGCAGCAGGGGTTCCTTTTTTTCTTTTCTGGCGGAGAGAGACAGAGAGAGAAAGTCGGGGGCTCCTTTGGTTTGAATTCTTTTATTCAAACCGTAAAAAAATTTTACGGTTTGAATTCAGAATTCAAACCGTAAAATTTTTTTACGGTTTGGGTATAAATTTAAATTTTTCAAAAAATTGGATAATTATATTAAAATATATTTTATTTTGGGTAAAAATAAAAATCTCGGGTTTATGACCGCCCATGTATTTTGTTTTTCTTATCTTTCTCTGCCCGTGGTTTTCCAGAAAAAGCCACACTCACTTATTAATTTCGACAATTTATCTACGGATGATGTGGATATAGTCTATTGGTTCTTTTTCATTACACCAAACAAACAAGCGGCGGTCGTTAGGAACCATGTCAGTGTCATGTTGAAGGTGTTTTATTATTTTTCGTTTCTTTACCTTTTCATTGATTACGAAGTCTTGATTGTTTTCTTCCATGCATATTCGGATATTCCTTGTACAATCTTAAGTGAAGATCCTCTTGTACGGATAAATACTAGAATTTGGCGTATTATTCAGCTCAAAAAGCTCTTCTTTTGAATAAATAGTATTTTATAGATAAGAGTGTTCTGAATTTATAAGTTTTTTTACGAGCTTGACTCTGAATTTTATTGAAATGATTTTAAGTGACAAATTTAAATGGTTAAAATCGATCTACTTCACAAATGATGTGTTTACATATTAAATTTATAAATTTACAAATGATGTGTCAGAATAAAACAAAATCAGTGTGTTAATTTTAATGTGTTCATTCTTCATTAATTTTTTACTACTTTTCTTTATACTAAATTAGTTTGAATTTTATAAATTTCATACGTAAATATATCACTTTGAAATAGATTGATTTCAACATTTTAGATTCGACGTGTAAGATCAATTCAATAGATTTTAAAGTTAAAATGGTGAGCTAAGAACATTCTAATTATACTTTATAGATAATTGGTGTTATTGAAATGTGTATTATTATAATAGAAAAAAACATAAGATAAAGATATTTGATTATTAGACACTAGTTAATATTTTGAGTGGTTAATGTATTTTATTTAATCTCTGATTTAATTATTTTAAAAATGAAATTGACAAATATGCCCTCCTCCCTCTCTCTCCTTCTCCTTCACCTTCACTATACATTTTGCTTTTGTTTTTGTTGCTTAAACGAAGCGGGCCATGTCAGACAATCACGAGTGTGTAGGATCTAAAAATAACTACCCACCCAAGAGGTCACCAACTATGCCTCAATCGGTGCAAGGCCTCAAAAAATTCCTAGCTAATTGGGCTTGGACTAAAAAACAATATATTTTGTACTAGGTTTGATCCAGAGAGCAATACCTTTTGACCGGAGTGGAACCTTCTTAATTTTTTTTTAATTGAAATTCACGGGATGATTGTAGATTATGATCGAAGGATTGCTTTAAATTTATCAACACTTACTGCTCCAATATTATGTATCGACGGATTGCTCTAATATTAAAAACACAAGGGGTCTGACATTGCCGGCCCACTTTGTTTGAGCAAAAAACAAAAACAAAAACAAAAAAAGTTTGTATACAGTGAAGGAGAAAGATAGAAAGGAAGGAAGGAGGGTATATTTGTCAATTTTAATTCTAAAATAAATAAATTAAAGGTTAGATATATCAAATGACATAGAAGAAAAAATTATAAGTTTTTATGGGATGTTGGACATGAAGAAATTGACTATTTTGAAAGTTTGTATGGTCACACTAGAAATTTATCCTTAATATTTTATAATCAATTTTTATTTTTGCTGAATTTCGGATGATTTTCCGCCAAGACATTTAATGTGAATAATAAATCACACAAATTGACTAAAATATTTAAATTAAACAATAAAATATTTAAACTGAATGTAACTTAAATGAAGATATTTAAAGTGAAAAATAACACTCATAAACTAAATATTAAAGGCATTTAAGTATAAAAATCATTTTTTTTAGAGAAGAATTCTAAATCATTAAAATTAAATAATAAAAACACAAAGACATAGATTGATACTAGATACTAAAATATTTGAACTAAACAGTATAACATATAGATTGATGCTAAAACTTATTCATGGTGAGTGATTTTTATTATTTAACTAATTAATTTGTTTTATTATTCACGCTGAATGCTTTAATATTCAATTTATTTACTTTGTTATTCACATTTGATAATTTTAGTGCTTGGTTAAACGTTGTAAGGAATGTGGAATCAGTATATCATCCATCTTATTAATTTTTTTTATTACTTAATAAAACAAAAGGATAAGGTTAGTTTTAATATTTACATGACATTTTCAGCTGAATTTCAAACTTGCAATCTCTCATATAAATAGCATTGTTTTTGTTACTAAATCAATGACTGGTTTTAGTGTAGGCTTTTAAAGCCCCAGTAATGTGTATCAGGTAAATTTAAAATTATCTTAGCACAATTTTTCACTTCCCTAATCTGATGGCGATATTCACCTGACAAATTAAATTTCTTATATTATGAAATATGATGTTGACTTTAACTATATTTGAAAAAAGATTAATAGGTGTTCGAAAATCATGTTTAACTTAGTTTGCTAACACAAAGGTTGATTTAAAAGTTTGATTATTGTGTCGATAACAGAAGTTACTGTTAATTGCAGAAGGATAGTCTGTTTTTGACGCTAAAGTCTGTGGAAACTACCATAGATCGGTCAGGAAAGTCCAGGTGGAACATGGAAATTTTTTTATTGGAGTTTATGGAATCATAGAAATAATATATGGTTTAATAAGAATTCGGCTAATGTCATAACGTTAGAATTTCAATATAAGTTATAATGAGTTAGTTTTTACAATTTTAAAGTCCAAACAGCTAATCCGAACCGCTCAATATGATCTTCATATTAAAATGTGCTTGCAAACCAAATTTTAAATTTTTTGAAAATTTTTAACTATTATTTTGAATAGGTATAAAACTACTGTTTTCAGAAAATTCTGGACCATCCAAAATAGTGATTTTCTACCTATCTAAAAAATTAGTAAAAGAATATAAAAAAATATAAAATTTGTTTTGCAAGAATATTTTAATATGGAGATAAGTTGAGCGGATCGATCAACTGTTTAGACTTTGAAATCGCAAAAATTGACTAGTTGGAAGGATACGAATTCGGAGGGAGTAAGAGGCGGTCTGATGGGCATTAAACCGAACTCTATCTGATATCTAACTAGAGCCGTTTAATCTATGTCGATCTATGCGCACTTGACACATACAAATTTTAAAAATATTTGCACGAACATTGATGCAAATTAAACAGCTTCGACCGGACATCGAACCGCTCCCGACTCACATAGCGAGCTTCCATTTCGCAAGGGATCATCAACTTATTTTTCCATAACAGAAAGTTTACGGCCTACAATTTTGGGCCGATCGAAAGAAATGGTTTTGAAAATGATACCATTTCAAATGTCAAGGATTAATTATGGAAGGCTTACACATATGATAGGCCGACTCTGCGGGCCCTACACCTCTGGCTATTCGATATTTCGTGGTTCAAGCCGCACAGATCTTAAAGGAACAGCTGCAGTTTGATTATATACATGTTAGTCCTTTTAACAAGATGCTTTCATGGAGGCATAGATGTACCGTTTATTTGCGTAGAATACCCGCAGCTGACCCAAAATCAGAGAATTTGATAAAATAATTCTTCCGAAAAATATCAAACAAATATCTCCTTTTGAAAGTTTCTTGACAAAATAACTCTCTGAAATCCTTCCATGTAAAACTTTCTCCTCTCAATTTACTCTCATTTTATTTTTAAGTTTCCTCTTTTTCTCCCTTCAAAATTCTAATCTTTTCCTCCTGATTAAACTAAAAATTAAAAAAGATGCTACACTTGTAAAACATGTACTATGTTCTATTGTATTTTTTTATGTTCTAGATTTTACAAAAATTACAATAGAATTGCATTTTTGGATTCCAGATTTTACCGTGGTTCTTACTTCTTAAGAACTCATATTGTTTGAAAGTGATCAAAATTTTCACTTAATGCAGTTATTTTTCAATTGAACGTGGTTTCAAATTTTGTGAAAAATTCAAATTGAAAAATCTGAAACCACTAAAAATGTTTTGAGTTCCAGGTTTTCTGAAAAAATTGAAAATTGAAAATTGAAAAATCTGAAAAAAAAAATTGGGTTCCAGATATATGTACTTATTCCAAAATTTACTCATAATTGGTCAATTTAATGGAATATTTTGGAACCTTTTTTTTTTATAAAAATACGTTATGTTTTGTAGAAAAAAATAAGTTCAAGGTGAGCATTATTTTTCTCGCCGTTTAATGAAGCGAGACACTACTTTTTTATGCAGATATGTGGAATACAAAAAACAAAAAATGACAACGTGATGTTTGTTTTACGGGGAATTTTTTTTTTAAATAGTATTCCTTTAAATTATTTCAACGGAACAAGCTTTAGTTGGGCGGAAGTTAGAAAACTAGCCTCCACCAATCCTACGGACTAGTGTAGCAAGAAAAACACAACCCACACCGATCATAGGGATCGGTGGAGCCCGTTTTGCACCAGCCACACCATACTACACGGAAGACCACACCAAATACCCCTGCACCGATCCTGTGGATCAGTGGAGCTTCAAAAATGCCTCCACCGGTCCTGTGGATCGGTGTAGATTTAGAATTTCTCATCCAGACAGCCGCACCATCCTAATTAGTTATTCATTTTAATTCGGCTAAAATAAAAAATTAGAAAAAGAGGGATATTTACCCTGTCAAAATCGTAGATCTGAAGAGTTTCTAACTCTCTTAGACGATTTAGAAATTTTAAAACAATTGGATGGAGAAATGATTGAGTAAATTGAGAGGATAAAAGAAAAGGAAAAAAAAACTGATGAGTTCGGAAGAGAAAAAACGATGAAGGAGAGGAAAGGGAGAGACAGAGATGGAGCCGTCGGGCTTCAAATTTGGAAATCAAGGCTCCACCGGTCCCTAGGACCGGTGTAGATTGATTTTTTTTTGCTTCACCGATCTTAGGCTAGTTTTCGAAAATCAGCCCAACGAAGACTTGTTCCGTTGAAATAATTTAAAGTAATTCTATTTAAAAAAAAAATCTTTTACAGGTGTAGCATCTATTTCTATTTTTAGGTTAATCAAGAGAGAGATAACTTGAAACAAACGAGAGTAAATTGGGAGGGGGGAGTTTTACATGTGTGGGTTCGAAAGAGTTAGTTCTGTCAAAAAAATTTAAAAAGAGATAGTTTGTTTGATTTTTTCAAAAGAAAATTATTTTATCAAATTCTCCGCCAAAATCACTTTGAAATCTTTTTGAAATATAGGGAGCTGGATTTGAGATTCGTGCCAGGATAACACAGACGACTCAGATCTCATTCTACATGGTCCGGTACTGGTACCGTGTTAGATCTGAATTCTTTAGACCATCTCCGTTGCATTGCGCGAGAGGCGCGACTATTCGAGTTCAGTGAATTAATTTGCATTCGTACAAAGCTTAGCTAGAGGTTAGCAGTTTGAATGAAATTAATGTGAAGACCACTTTTTTTTTTTGTTCTTAAGCTCATCAATTTTGTGGTGAACTCTAAAACTAGGTCTCAGTCTAGTCCCCCCACAATTTTTTTTTGTTCTTAAGCTCATCAATTTTTTGGTGAACTGATCTAAAACTCTAGAACTCTACAAAGCTTAGCTAGAGTATGCATGTATGCACCGAACTACAAGTAATACTTTGTTTAAATAAAAAAGATAAAAGTCTAGTTTACCAACTATAATTAATATAATGTTTTTTTGAAGAAAATAATTAATATGATGTTCTGTTGATTGTAAAAGTACAGTTGATTGTGAAGCTAAATATGTGGAAACTAGCATATAGATCGATCAGTACAGTCTAGGTGGAAGTTTCTTTATTGGAGTTTACGGAAGCATATAAATAATATATGCTTTAATAATACTCCAAAATCTCTTGAAAATAATTTATTCTCTGATGGTTGGCAGAATAGAGGCCGTCATTAAATCAAACTCGATCGATATTCATGTGCCTTTGGTACAAATAAATTTTAAAATTGTTTGCACAAATTTTTAGTTGAATCAAACGGCTCCGACTGGCAGGAACAAATTTTAGTGTGCTGCAGAGAATGCTAAAGCACTCCATGATTCTAATTTTTTCACTTAGTATATTAAAATTAATTCAATTTTTTTTTTTTTTATGTTTTTATATAGTTTAGCCCTCTTATAAAACATCAAATATTTGTATGTAATCTAGTAATTAAAGTTATTCATTATAATTATAGAAAAACTTTAATTTAAATTTTACCTTTCACATTATATATTTTTACATTTTGTTTTTTTTGCTCCTTCCGATTATCGGACCGCTTCCAACACCATAGTGGGCTTGAATTTCGCAACGGTTCATCAACATATTTTTCCCCAAAATAGAAGTTTATGTCCAACAATTTTGGGCAGATCGAAAGTAAAATGGTTTTGAAAATGATACACATTTCAAATTTCATGGATTGATTATAGGCGGACAGAAAGTAATTTCTATCCAGTACAATTAGATCTGAGTTGCGAATCTCAAAACAGATCTCCTATATTAAAAAAAAAAATTCCGATAATTGTCTCCGCACTTCTATCCCCGCATTATCTCCACATTAATTTTTATAACTACCACGAGAGACCACTAAAACATTAATAAAAGGAGACTATTTAACATGAAGCATCAAAATATTTAACATGAACAATATAAGTATTAATCTCTATGAAAGGAACTATATTTTCGTACGTAATTAATGTCCCTGCACCTCTGTCCCCGCACTGTTCCCGCACATTACTTCCATAACTAATTTGGGGGGACCGTTCCCGCACAATTTCTTTATATAATCCGTATCGTTCCCGCACAATTTCTAAAGTATTAATACATATAAACAAAAGTACTTATACCTATGAATGAAAGTATTTATATCTATACACAAAAATATTTTAACGTAAATAATTGTCTCTCCAACCAAATCTCTCAAACTGTCCCCGCACCATAAATACTTGTGGGTGACCACTCAAACTAAAGGGGGGGGGACCAGGGGGGACCATACACGTTTCTTAAAATATCAAAATTGTCATAACTATACAGGGGACCGCAATACTTAATATTTTTTTTACATATGGCGCTGGATGACATATGAAATTATTAATCTCAAGTATTGAAAGAATTTATATATATGCACTGAAGTATTTATATGTATATACATTGTACAAAGTTTAATCTTCAGGGGGTTTGATCATATTAAGTTACACATCAAAGTATTAATATCTTATTTTGCAAGTATTGATACCTATGCACTGAAGTATTTATACCTATGAGGTCAACTCTTTTTGTTATAAGAAAGTTGATGCGGGGATACGGGGTCCCCACTACTTCATTAGAGAAAGGTTGACGCAGAGACCATTGGGGGGCTAGAAAAGGGAAATCATCATATCAAGTTACGCATGCAAGTATTAATATCTTACTTTACAAGTATAATCTGTTATTTCTCAAGTATTTATACCTATGAAGGTTGACGCGGAACAAGTGTAGGGACTGGAAAAGAAGAGCATATAATTAGTGGGGACTATGATACAACATTCATTTACTGTAGCTATGGGGACAAAGGGAATTGATGCGCGGAGATGAATATAATTATTCTAAAAAAATATATCCTATATTAAAATATTTTTAGACAGTGAATTTCAATTGCTCAACTGAAAATTAATTAAGGTAGTTGTACCAAGTCAGGTATCTGAGATATTACAGATTCACACCTTTGGCTATTCGACACTTTGTGATTGAAAATTTATGAATTTTTCTGTCATTAGAAATTTTCAAATAAAATTTTGCCCTTCTAAAATTTCTAACAAAATATTTTTGTAGGGTTCTCATTTTCCTCTCCCTTTGCTCCCTCCTCTATTTTCTGTTTTTTTTTTTTCTTGTATCTAGTCACTTGCTTCATTTAAAACTCTAATATATATATATATATATATATATATATATATATATATATATATATAGAATTTTGCTATTGTGCTTCATGAAGTAAAACCAATATTTTACTTCACGCTCATACACCCATTTCCAAAATCCAAATCGTCGATCCGACCGTTCAAGTTGTTCTCCATATTGAAATGTGCTTGGAGACCAAATTTTACATTTTTTGGAATTTTTTTACTATTTATTAAGCCACTTTGAAAGTCGCTGATCCATTGGTCCAGAATTTTTTACTGTTTTTTACTATTCACAATGGATCAGCGATTTTCAAAGTGGCTTAATAAATAGTAAAAAAATTCCAAAAAATGTAAAATTTGGTCTCCAAGCACATTTCAATATGGAGAACAACTTGAACGGTCGGATCGACGATTTGGATTTTGGAAATGGGTGTATGAGCGTGAAGTAAAACGAAGTTTTACTTCGCGAAGTACAATAGCCCTACTCTATATATATATATATATATATATATATATAGAGGAGGGATCCAATTACACCTTTTTTGGTGACACACTTTGACACCTACCATTTTTAAAGTCTAAATAGTCGATTTAAACCGTTCAACATGATGGATATATTAAAATGTGCTTGGAGATCAAATTTTACATTTTTTTGAATTTTTTTGCTATTTATTAAGATGGTTACAAAAATCGTTGTTTTCAGACCATTGAAAAACAGCGATTTTGTAACCATCTTAATAAATAGTAAAAAAATTCAAAAAAAATGTAAAATTTGATCTCCAAGCACATTTTAATATGGTGATCATGTTGAACGGTTCGGATCGGCTGTTTGGATTTTGAAATCGCAAAATTGACCTATAAAAAAAACGGTGTCATGATGTGTCACAAAAAAAGGTGTAATTGGATCCCTCCTCATATATATATATATTTTTCCAAATTTGTGATAAATTGTGTTTCAATTTCATTTGAGCTGATACAAGAAAAGAAAATAAAGTATAGGAAGGAGACGATAAAGGGAACCTAAAGAGTAGTAATATTCGAATAACAATATTTTTGCACCCAAGTGTTTGATAAAATGATGTTGTGGTCGTTAAATTTTGAGAATTTCTATAGTATTCAAATTAACACATGCTTTGGTTTTAGTCCTATTGAGTATGTTCGGCAAGCAAGATTAAGACAGTGCAGCTTAAGGATTTAAGCTTTGCTAAGGAGAGATTGTTTGGTAGAAAAAAGATTAAAAATGAAAGTTTAAATATAATAAAATATGTATTGTTGGGCTCTAAGGAGACGCTAAGGAAGCTAAATTTTTAAGGAAGCAAAAATCTGAGTTTAAGATTTTGGTCTAAGAAAAGCTAAGAAAAAACTCTTAAGTCTGTCTAATACACACTTGTTCGGCCCGCTTAAGGCCTTAAGGAAGACTAAGAAAGCTAAATTCACACTGCCGAACATGTACATTGATCATTGGATTTTGCTACCTGGTTATCCTTTTTCTTATAAGTTAAAATTGAATGCGATAACATAGGTTTTTTACTGATTAAATATTAAAGTTGAACCAATAAAAACGATGATGAACGAAAGTTTAAGATTTTAATCAAATTTAGAATGTAAACAAGTCACCGCATCTCAGAGAAACATAATAATTTTTATTTTCAATCAACACATTTACACAGAATTGATTTTATATGAAATTTTTGTTTGAAAAGCCTCTAAAAGATATATACATCTATGAGTCCGACTAGTATGACATTAGTGTCATTTCAGTCTATATAACACTAACTGCAAAACCTACTGAACCGACTTCAAATGACGAATCCAAACCGTTCAAATCGATCTACTTCATTAGTTGTGCGTTTATATACTCTACATCTATATTATCTATTAATAGTTCAAATCATGTAAAATACATCATTTGAAACCAAATATTAGTATCCCTTAAATTACAAGACTTAATACAAATTTATAAAACATTTTATAAGATTCTTTTGAAAAATTAGTCATATTACTACATCACTAGTAAACTAATTGAGATAGATTTGATTCAAAAATATAGATATAGTCTCATTGATACTGTAGTGTCTCTGAAGTCTGACATGTGAAGTGTTTGTCATATATAATTTATAAAATGGCAATTTATTTACAAATTTTAAAAAAAAGATGGCATGGAAACAAACATAACTTCAGCCATGAATCACATCATAAGTGTAACCAAGAGGTATGGAGAAGGCCATTAAATGGCCGGTCCTTGAATTTTTATTTTTTATTTTTTTAGAGACAAATAGCTAAAATGCTGAAATATAACACTAAAAAATCGAATTTTTTTTAAATATTTGTTAAATTACTTTTTTTATAGCATATTTATACTAAAATACGCTAAATTACTTGAAATTATGTTAATTTATGCTGATTTACACTAAATTACTTGAAATTATGTTAATTTTTTTTAAGAGATAAATAGTTAAAATGTTGAAATATAACAATATAAAAATGGAATTTTTTTTAAATATTTGTTAGATTACTTTTTTGATATATAATTAGCATATTTATACTAAAATACGCTAAATTACTTGAAATTATGTTAATTTATGCTGAATTACACTAAATTACGCTAAATTACAATAATTATGTAGAATTATGCTAGAATATGGTAAATTACGCTAAATTACGTATGAATAGGGATGATATCTTCACTGAGAAGGCGAAAACTATGACGAAACTTAAAACGGCCATAAAACGGCGCTCGAGTGTCTGATTTCAGCAAATGACCACTTTTAAAAAAAAAGTTCGATTTTTTAGTGTTATATTTCAACATTTAAGTTATTTGTCTCTAAAAAAAAAAAATTCAAGGACCGGCCATTAAATGGCCGGTTTGGACATTTTTAATAAAAATCACGGGCTCTGGACATTTTTATTGTTTTGTAATTAACTTTGGATATTAATAAAAATCACGGTCCCCCGTCCCTTGTTCAATCTAAAGTGTACAATAAATATATATTAAGATTTGTTGGGCCGGGATAACACGGCTAATAATAATAATAATAATAATAATAATAATATCATGTGTGCTATGCTAATCAAATTCTTATGATACGGATCTCTTATAATAATAATAATAATATCTTTATATATTATTTATAACAACATCATGGGGGCAAAGGACACTTAGACAAGAGTATTTTGACATGTTTTGTAGATGGACTTTGGTCGCAGGATTGGGAGGGAGGATTTGTGGATATATTGTGTTTCAAGGAGGGAAACTCATCAAGTACAGATCATGCCATGCTAATATGTGTTGTGCGATACAATCAGAATCTAATGCTCTATGGAAAGCAATAAAAGATGCCAGCTCCATGTATAAGGGCAGCTATTGTTTCTACACGGATAGCCAAGTGGTAGCAGATCTGATAAATGCGTTGCAACCTCATTTAAACTCAGATTGGAGGGTTTTTAGGGAATGCTGGGACGTTTGGAAACTAATAAAGTTCTCCTCAAAATTACAATGCAAGTATATACCAAGGGGCCAAAATGACATGGCCGACTTATTAGCTAAAAGGGGTAGAACAGGTCACTGGTATTTTACTAGTTCTACGTTTCCAGCTTTTTGGTACCAGTTAGATATTCTGATTGGTACATACAGGGAAGGACTTTACTAGTTTTTCTTTTGAATTTCTGTTACCAGTTTTGGGTTTTTCTCTGATTAGTGCAGACAAAGAATGTAATACGAATTGGTGATGTAATCTGTTTTATTTAAATGGCAAGCCCAAGGACATTTCAAAGCAAAAAATAAACAACAACAAGACAGATTTAATTACGTGCGTTGCAACGGAATATATGATAAGATAACAAAAATAAATTCTCATACAAAATGACAAATTTTCATAAAAAAACAAAATTAGAAATATATTCTAGATTTATCACAGTAATATGTATAGAAATAAGGAAGTAGATAAATAAGGAAGTGAATAAAAAATTGATTTGCATTGTGATCCGCCGTATAGAAAATTTCAATTGGAGAGGGAGAAATAAGGAAACAAATAAATAAGGAAACGGAGAATTATATCGCTAAATTTTAGAGTCTGTTTAATTTTAATTGTAACGCATCGTGTGGCGGTATGTGTGGCGAGTATGTTTGTAGCTAAATTTAAACTTCTACACATAAAACAAATGCATTTAATCAAAAGAAGATAGATTATGTGATTGGAGAGCTGAGATTAAATCCAAAAATTAATATTTCAATCGTAGCCGTTGGCGAATCGGACACCCAACGTGCTTAATAATGGAATAGAGATTTATAAGAATGTTGACTAGCTAGCAAGTCATAGACAACTGATAGTCTCTGCCATTGATTCTTAAAAAAAAAAACTAGCTAGCAAGTCAATTGGCAATTAGTATCAGTTTTCTCATGCATTTAAAATTGCTCCGTACTACACTGAAATTTAGGCTGAACAAATTGTAGCACGCTCCTGTAAACGAATTGGGGGTCATCCTGCTCATGGAAATCTAATCTGTGTGAGAGTGAGAACTCAAACTCTGTTTTTTTTTTTGCTTGTTACACAAAACAATAAAACCGAGTAACGTGAATTTAGTCAAAATCATTCTTTCATTTAACGAAAGTTTTAATTAGACTTACTAGTCGCTACCAAGTCTTTTAAACAAAAAAAAAAGATAAATTGACAAGAGAGAATGACCAAAAAGGACTCACTACTACAAAAATAGTAATTCTACACTGCACATTGTACACGGTTTTTCCAATTTTATATAAAAACCGTGTACCAAATATGATTTTTTGAAAACCCAAAAAATATGTGGGAATTATACATGGACATTTAGTTAAGAATCAGTGTAGAATTGTTTGAGAGAGCTACACGATTTATTAGGGATCAAAAATTCGTGTGAAAAGAAGACCATGTGAAAAAAATTGAGAGAGCTACACGGATTTTTGTTAAATATCCGTGTAGAAATATATACACGGATTTTTGATAATATATCCGTGTAGAAATGGTAGAATTAGAAATGTACACGGATTTCATTATAAATAGCCGTGTATGATTATTTGGAGAGCTACACGGATTAATAAGTATAAATTCGTGTATAAAAGGCTGTGTAGGGTTTTAATTAGTATAAAAGATCTTCTCCTTCCAGTGCCGTTTTGATCAAGTCTTTTATACTGTCTCTCTCTCGCTCTCTCTGTATTGAATGTTGATCTGATTTCTGCAAAGGCTAGCAGCTGGGATCAGAGATATTTGAAGTTTTTATTTTCTCCTCTCTATCTTTCTAAGGTTTTTCTTCCTCTAATTTTCTGTTACTTATTATTACTTATTTAAGTCATGTGTAATTCATGCATGCTTGATTTCTTAAGATAATGCAAAAACGGCGGAAAGTTCGGCTGAGTGGGAGCCGAAGCGTGGGGCAGCCACGCAAAAGCGGGGAGAAATCGGCTGAGTGGGGAGCCCAAGCGTGGGGGCGGCCACGATTGAAAAAAAATTTGAAATTTGAAAAAAATTTGAAATTCAAAAAAAAATTTGAATTTAAAGGAGAATTTTTATTCTCTATTATGCATGCATGCACATATATATATGTTGATCAAATGTATTTTTTTATTGGAGATGCAATATGTTGGAGACCTTTAACCAAGAGGCATCATGTCATGGATCACATGGGCACTCTCCTTTATGATATGTTGGATCTAATACACCTTAATTTATATGAAATTCTTGTCCAAACTAGATCATAACCAAGCGTTTTGGCAACATGAGCCCAAAGCTTCATCACATGGTTACTAAGTGGTAAGGACATAATTTGACTTACAAACATTGTATTGGATCTAACTTGAGTATATGTTATATGTGAATCACATGGGATTGCATGTGTACAAGAGGCAATATGTATATATATGTTGATGCTTTTATGTTTTTTTTTGTTATATATGTTGATATTAGAATTTTATTCTTTTATGGTTTCGGTTATAATTTTGTAATGATAAATATGGATTTGTATAATTTTGTAATGCTGAATATGAATTTGTATAATTTTGTATAATTTCATATACATGATTTTAAATTGCTATCTGAAAAATTTAAATACTGGCTAGCAAAACAGGAGGCTAGCCAAAAAAAAAAACCAAAAAAAAAATTATAAGACAATCCTACACGGATATTTAACAAAATTCCGTGTAAGAATAGTAATTTATAAAATAATCCATGCACGAATACAAAAAAAAATAGTTAATTCTACACGGATATTTAACTAAAGTCCGTGTATGATAGTTCAGAGAGCTACACGGATGTTTACTTAAAAGTCCGTGTAGAAAGAGGAGAGCTACACGGATATTTAGTTAAATGTCCGTGTAGAAAAAGAATCGTACACGGTTGTTTACGTAATATCCGTGTAGCTCAGTAACATGGAGAGCGACACAGGCAGGTCTTTGTACACGGCTGTTTATAAAGTAATCCGTGTAGAAATCGTTATAATTGCACATGAGTAAATATCCGTGTGTAATTATTGACCTATTCGTACACCCTCGATTTAAATACGGTAGGAAATCCGTGTAGCTTCTTCATTTATGTCCGTGTGCAATCTCTTTTTTTGTAGTAGTGACTCCAAACTGGATGAGGAGGAGTTCCGACGAGCATTGAAAACAAAATATGTCCATCGTCCGGTCTAAACTGTCTGATTTTTATCGAAGTTTGTACATACAATTTAGATTCACATGACAATTGTCAGATTTAATGATGCTCGTGCGAATCTCAATATGTATTGAAAAGTTTAAACCAAACATCGGATGAATATTTGTTCGACGTCAATTGGAAAAGCCTTGCTCCCCTCCAAGCGTGGCTAATAAGGAGAGACCGAGAGAGTGCTGCCAACGAAGAACCTTTTATAGATGAATTTGTATCCTACGAGTTTAACTCAAATTTTGAGTTAAGATCTGGAACGTGTATCCTATGAGTTTGACTCAAATTTTGAGTTAAGATCTGGAACGTCCGATTTTATTCTGATCGCACGATTCGAAAATTAACTCAAATAATGCGTCAATGCAGAGGATATGGATTATATACAAATTCGGTAGGTTTTGTTGCTTTTTTAGTCATCATGAGTAGCACGGTGACTGTATGATTTTAATCTCCTAATCTGGATCAAAATTGATGAGTGGCCCATACTGAAAATCTCACATGATATTAGTAGTGTTGATTTAATCTAGATTCTAGGACGAGTAAAAAGGCTCTTGGCTTGATCATAACTCGTAGCTGACTCGCTTGTTAACAGTTAGCTTGTTATTGGACTGAGCTGGGATCTAGCTCGCTCGCCACTAGCTTGGTCAAGAATTAACGGGTTCAAACTGGGACTTAACTCACTCGCCAGTTCACGAGCTAGCTCGGTTAGGCATCAATTTGTGAATTTGTATGAATTGTGTGCATTTTATATTGTACATTGAAACTTAATAATTCTTTTTAAAACTTATTTGTAAATTTTGTAAAAACAACTCGATCCAACTCGTGATGATTTCAAACTTTAATTTTAGTTCGGATCTCCAAAGTCAACTCGCTTGTAACGAGTTCAAACTGAACCACCTCGTTGCCACCCCTAAATCTGCCTTTAAATAATAAGACGGATTGAATTAGAATAACATGTCATGTTTATCTCATAAAAGAAGCAGCAGATACGGACTCTCGTGATATTAATTATAATTAGGTGCATGCATACATGGAAGTATGGAACCATTCTCACTGATAACTTGAGAATTAAATTACCTTATCTGTTTGGCAGATGCATTCATGCGGAGCATCCGATAACTCTATTAAAGTGCGCCAAGTGCATGCATCGTTGGTGACTTGGTGACTTGGGGGTCTCGATTAGCAGTAGCTTTTACTGCTCTGTCCCCATTTTTTTAAAATAATTCATCACAATAAATTACTTGAGACAGGTTCTTCACATTAATTTCGCCCAAACTGCTAACCTCTAACTAAGCTTTGTACGATTGTAATTAATTCACTGAATTAACTCGAATAGTCGCGTGCGATGCGGAATCAGAGTAGGTCCGATGGGTGTGATGACCATTCGATCTCCATCAAGATTCGTGTGCTCTGCATCAAAATCCATGCAAGCCTGTATTACTTTCTGTGCGCATAGATCTTGATGCTAATCATACGGCCCTAGAGCTAATTGAACTTAAATGTAGGTCCGATGCCCATCGGACCTACTCCTATCTCCGCGCGATGCAATGGGAATGTTCTAACTTCTAAGGAATTCAGATCCAATGCGGAAACCAATAAGATTTGAGTCGTATGTTTCAAACTGTAGTTGTTCCTTTAAGATTTGTGCGGCTTGAATCGCAAAGGAAAATATTATAAATTATCCAATCTTCTAAATTTTCAAACAAAATGTATTTGTGGGGTGTTCATTTCTCTATCCTTCTCCATACCTCTTGGTTACACTTATGATGTGATTCATGGCTGAAATTATTTTTGTTTTCATGCATCTTTTTTTTTTTAAAATTTGTAAATAAATTGCCATTTTATAAATTATATATGACAAACACTTCACATGTCAGAGTTCAGAGACACTACAGTATCAATGAGACTATATCTATATTTTTGAATCAAATCTATCTCAAGCATATTTTGATATAGAAATCACGTCTAGCGGTTTAGATAAACCGTTTGGACTTTGAAAATTGAAAAACCAATTAGTTGCACCATAACTCTAGAACAAACGTTTTGATATCAGCCAACCCCTCTCTCTCTCTCTATATATATGATAACAATGAGATATATTCCACGGACTACATTAATTAAAGAAATCAGAAATTATTCATTATAAAGTATCAAACTACTTGTATTAAAAAATCTAAACTTAAAATCTACTTAAAGCTAAACTATCCATTAGTAGCCTGAATCGCCCAGATCTATTCTCACTTTCTAATCCAAACCCAAGGTCCAGCTCTAGTTTTGCTGGGGCCGTAATTTTTATTTTACAGAAAAAATAAACCAAAACACTTCCGTTTAATGAGAATTTGAATTTTATTCAAGCCGCAAGGGCATTTGACGGCCCCAAAGACTAGGGTGGGGGCTTCCAAATGCCCCTGCGCCCCATTTTTTTTTTTAAACTGATATAAAAACCACTCACTTCACTCGTATTGTACTTGTTAATATTATTATAACACCCTCTAATTTCCTACGTGGTGCTTCATTGATCCACCTAATTAATTTTTATCTGCTTGTTTAGCCAACGAACGATTTGAGCATAAGAGCAGAAATGCTGCACAATACCTGAGCAACCAACCAAAAAGAATGATAAATAATACATGCTTCCAAAGCTAATTGCTCATTATTTTATCATTAAAAAAGAAAAGAAAAAGGCCGCAGGGGTATTTGGAGGCTCATAGACTGGGATTTAGGGTTTAGGGTTTGCCTCTAGACTGGAGCCGCCAAATGTCCCTGCAGCCTGGGTAAAATTCGAATTCCTATCAAACGGGGGTGTTTTGATTTATTTTTTTATTTTTTTTATTATGCTATAAATAAAAATTTCGGTTGCTGGGGCTAGTGAACTTTGCTATTGCAGTGTTCCTCGGCCTACTTGTTCAGGCAAATATTGAACATCTCGTAACAAAATTAAATTAAGTTTGAAAAAAATTTGTTATTTTTAATTTTGCACTAGAAAGAAGTAATAGTATTAAAAAAGTTTTAAGATTATTAACCGATGAATCTCTAACGCACAATGTTAGTTTGTGGTCCGAAAATAGTAATTTTGTATTTATTTATTTTAAAAATATATTTATTTTTCAAAAAAAATTATAAAATGTGGTCTGCAAGCACATTTTAATTTGCTTTTTTATTATCTGAAGAGTGAAAAAACAAACATTAACCCAAATATCAATGAGCTGGGTAATAAGCGACTGGGTTTGACATGGAAGTCAGCATAGGAATCGAACGCATCCGATCTGGCACACAGCAACGAGATAGGAGTAGGTCCGATGAGCCTCGGACCTACTTTTAGGTTCAATTGACTCTCGTATCGTATGATTAACATTAAATCTATGCACATGGAAATTGATACAGACTCGAACAAATTTTGATGCAGAGTGCACGTATCTTGATGCTGATCGGATGGTCATCACACCCATCGAACCAAAGTAGGTCCGATGGGCATGGGACCTACTCTGAATTCCACAGCAACGACCCAGATAAGCAACGGGTCTCCATCCAATCAGAAACTGACCATCCGGGACAACTGGAATTGGATCGGACGCTGCAACTCCAAATGGATCCAGATCACAGTTTGCCTTGCCTGATTACTCCAACCCGATACCAAAATTCAAATCTGAGGATCTGATGGAAACACGTTGAACTCAACTAATAATTCAGGAGGAATTCAATGTCAGAAATTTTAACGTCAAATCATTTTAAAATAAATTTAGATTTTAAAGAATTATTCTTTGAACATTTAGTTAACAAATCATTTATTTATTAAAATAAAACTAACATGAATTTAAGCTCACCGAGTAGTTTGTGAGGTTAACATTAAAGTATTGAATTGAGTTTAAATTGCAAATAGTATGGATCCTAAATTGCTAATCAGTTGCGGATCCGATTCTGCTGTTTTTCTGAGAGAAAAGCAGGGTCCTGTTTTTTCAGATCCAGCCATTCAAATTCGTTGAGATTTGTGCATGAAAAAGTTTCTATATCGAGATACGCGAATGAAAAATTTTGAATGATTGGATCCGGAAAAGCAAAATTCTGTTTTTCTCTAAGAAAAACAGCAGAGTCCATTCCATCAGTTGCAGCGTTCGCACAAAAATAAAACAACGTGTTATTATGTGTCAGCGGGCGAGATAAGCTATCAGCATCCATCTATTATGTGCAGTTACTAGGTTTTGATACTTGATGCAAGATGTTTTGACAAATTCGATGGAGAAAAAAAATGAATCTTTATCGTCTGTTCAAAGATCACAAAAATTCGAATGCTAATCCAAGTATCCAGATCAACTCTCAAGTATCAAGGCTATTATTTTTTATAAATATACTCGGCTTGAAGATGGGGCTAAATGAACCCGTTAACATGCCAGGATTGTTCGAATCTGAACCCAAAAAACCCATCCCCTTTGGGCCTTCCTTTTGTCAGCGCATTAATGAATGCAATCCCCTCCTAGATTTTATTTACCAATTGAGGCCTTCTCTTTAGACTTTAAGACAGGCCTAGTCACCACCGACAAGTGAAAACAGTGCATGAATGTTACCGAGTAAGTTGTAGATAAAAAAGAAACGAAACCAAGCATTGAGGCCACTGTTGTGCTTCTCAGTTATGACGCTGTCCCATGTAAATACTGGTTGTTCCACGAAATAACCCCCACTAGTCACAGCCTCACAGGGGTGCAAACGGATCGGATACTGATCGAATAGTAGTAAAACTATATCCGTATCCGCTTTTCAATACTATTATTTATCAAAAATTTACATAAATATTATAAAAAATATCAAAATATATAATATTTATCTAATTATAATGGTGAACAACATAGTTTTTTTTAATAATATATATTAAACTTATATAATATTTATACGGTATTATGCATAGCACGGATTGGTCCGTGTTACGGCTCAATATTTGAGTTTTCAAAATATTAACGGTCGATCCGAACCGTTCAACATGATTATAAAATGAATATGTATTTGCAAACCAAATTTTACATTTTTTCGAATTTTTTTACTATTTTTTTAGATAGGTAGAAAATCACTTGATCTGAAAATTTTGGACCATCCAAAAACAGTGATTTTCTACCTATCTAAAAAAATAGTAACAAAATTCGAAAAAATGAATGAAAGTATTAATAAAAGGCAAATCCAGCATTAATATAAAATTTGGTTTGCAAGTACATATTCATTTTATAATCATGTTGAAAGGTTCGGATCGACCGTTAGGATTTTGAAAACTCAAATATTGAGCCGTAGCACAGACCAATCCGTGCTATGCATAGTACCGTAGCCTCACTCTTAAACTATATGGTATATATATTTACTATTTGAATACGGATAATTAAATATAAAACCATATATGTAGATGTATCCGTACGGGTATTCAAGATATTGGTATCAAGTTTTTGGATCCGGATCCAAGATACGGGTGGATAATACCTGATCCGTTTGCACCCCTACCCCTAGAGAGGGAAAAACGTGCCGTGCCGTGCCGTGACTAACACGCCGTGACTTTGGTCACGTGCCGTGCCGTGACAAAAATTACGAGGGGTGGTCACGGCACGCGAATGGTCACAGCACGCGAGTCACGCCGTGACTCGCGTGCCGTGACTAATTCGTGCCGTGACCAAACGCGCGTTAGTCAAATTTGATCGCATTTAACGTTTTAAAAAAAAAATGAAACGATTCTTTAAAATTCAAATGTTTTAATTGAAATTTAAATGTAAATATTTTAATTAAAATAAAATTATACCTTATAGGAAGGTATGTTAGTGTATTGATTCGCTACTGGCGTGTCTTCCGTTCCGTGACTCGCGTGTCCCGTGCCGTGCCGTTCCGTGTTTCCGTACCGTGCCGTGCCGTGCCGTGTCGTGCCGTGCCGTGCCGTGCCGTGCCGTGTCTTCTTTGCCAACAATTGGTCACGGCACGGGACACGCGAGTCACGGCACGTGACCGACACACGTGCCGTGCCGTTCCGTGACGGATCCGGCTCCGGCGTGCCATTTTTCCCACTCTACCTACCCCCACCCCAAAAAAAAAAATTTGATTTCTTGTTTATATTTAAGAGACAAGAGTGTTCATTTTAGTTTGTACAAGATAACCTGGGCCTAAAACAATATTCTCTCTTTCTCTCTCTCTGGCAATGATGGGAAAAATGGCTGGAAACTTCCTGTCCTCTTGGCCATGGGCGCACTTGGGTTCATTCAAAGTCTCTCTCTTGCTCTCATTACTTGTATTTATGATAAAATAGCAAAAATGCGATTATAAATTTATAATCTTTTTTGGGTCTTTTGGAAAAATGCAGTATGCACTGTACGGGCCAATGGTGGCGAAGGCAGTGGAGGCAATGAGAGCAGGGAGAATAATAGATTCATGGTGGATCCATCTTTGTGTGCTATTTGTGCTGAGGGGTTTGGTTCACCAACTATGGTTCTCTTATAGTAACATGTTGTTCTTTAATCGCCGGCGCCGTGTGGTAAAAGATGGTGTTACTTTTAAACAAATTGACGACGAGTGGGACTGGTAAGTGAAAATTTCACTGAATGATTTCTTGGTTGCAAAAGGGGAACATAACACAACCAAACATTTGCATCTAGCACCTCATTAAGTAAAGTACATGCATATTTTTTGGTTCTGAACTTGTTATAGTCGTACCAGAATATTATGCTTTGGTTTCAATGAACCAGTGGATTCCTTTTTCCCACTTTTTCGGAAAGAAAAAAAATTCTTATAGTATTTTCCAAAATACAGTGGAAGAATTTTCTCATATCTTCAGAAACTTTTTCTGGACTTGGTTGTTTTACTATTAAAAAAAGATTTACATCAACATAAAAATGTACTTTGTGCGATTTTCTTCTTTTTTCTTTTTCATCTTTCCTCCTAGAAAATAATTAAGTGGACTATTTTTTCTCCCGTGCTCATATTTTCTAATCTTCAGTTTGCATCTGAAATCGGTTCGACTCAAATTTGTGTGTTGATATTGAAAAAATAATTGTGCGTCTTTTAGTATGTATGCCTTGGTCAGCTTATAAACTCATTTAAGAAGGCAGCTATGCAAGGTCATATTATTCAACTAAAATATTTACATCTTAAATATTTGTGATGAAATATGGTGGCATTTTTTAAAATCTATAAATTTATGTCATAACAAGTTGTCTCAAGTTGATACTATTATTTTATTCTTTCATCTCATGCTTTCCATAACACCTTACTGCTCTAGTCATCATTTTCAAACTTCAATCAACAATGCAAAATCATAGATGAATAAAATAAGCCAGTTGGAAATCCAGTACATTGCACATGAACTTGAGTGATTTAAGGACCCAACACACATGTCTTGATTAAAAAAAAAAATGCATATATGAATAAGGGGAAGGTGGCAAGGTGAAGAATATGACCCAACATTTAATGGTAAAGTAAGAGTGCGAACTTAAAGGAATTTACTGTGAACAAGGTTTTTACAATTGGAGTGAGTACAGAAATAATAATGTAATTTTGAAGTAAAAATATAAAATAAAAGTATAGTAAATTCAGAAATATAAAATAAAAGTATAGTACTTTTAGAAGTACCCATAAAATGTTTTGAAGTACCAGTTAACATGTATCTTGGTCAGATGTCAGTAACAGTAGCACTTCCAATTAAGTTGGAAAGTAACATGTGCTGGAAAAGGAAAGCCCCCAGATTCAATTGAATTCAGATCCAGTGAAGTGACTCAAAAATTGGGTTTTAAACCGGGACCGTTCAATTCGAATCTGTGACGGATTCGATTCGGACGGTCCCGATCCAAAACAAAAAATTGAGTTACTTTAGGGGATCCGGACCCGATTCAATTACTCCTTCTCTTGTGATGATAATATGCTGCAGTAACGAATGAATGATGAATTATAGATATCACGAATAAGTAATTATATCTGTTTATCTTTTCCACCATATATATTTGTTCAGGGACAACTTTTTGATGATGCAAGCTCTGTTAGCAACAGCAACCATAAGCACTTTACAATCACTAATGGAGGCACCAGTGGTGTATTTTGACTGGAGAGGATTCATAATTGCACTGACGATCCACGTGGGCGTTTCAGAGCCATTCTTTTATTGTGCTCACAGATGGCTTCATAAACCCAGTCTCTTCTCTCGGTACCACTCCCTACATCATTCCTCTCCGGTACCGCAACCTTACACCGGTATGCAATATTTTTTACTGAATGCCTGAATGGGTAATTTCTTCATATTTTCCATATATGCACTTCACAACCCTTTCAATTCATTAGTAAGTCAATCAAACGCTAGTCCTATAAAAAAATGCTCCCCATATATGCCAACAATAAGTTCTAGACATATGAAAGCATGTAATCGTATTTTTTTATTCTATTTCGTAATATCTGAACAAATATTATCCTTTTTTAGGCATTAATTCGACTGAGATTAGTAATTGACGTGCAATTTTTAATTAAATAAGCAGTCTATAATTTATGATACTATTACATTTATATATGTTAGAACAATTTGGACATTACTTTATTTGCTACATACAATTTTTCACAGATACATCATACATGCTACAATAATAGCTCTATGGGAACAGTAAATGAAGGAGATTTTCTTCAATTCATACAACCGAACATTAATGATATATCCATTTAATGCCTTGTTTTTTTCTAGGCATTGTTACAACATCGCATGTTGTACCCTGAATGTCCTCAATGCATGCCGTATACAATGATAAGTACAGATTCATACGATTTTGTCGTATACTATTCTAAATCAAACATCCGAATTCACATTTACAGAGTCATTCAATTTTTTCAAACTAGCTAGCACTTTGGTACTATAATATCTTCTTATCAAATATACCATTTGTATACCTAACTTGTTACATACCTTTTGTGTGTGTGTAGATCTCCAACTATATATATATTTTTCTTTTGGTAATTTTCAGCTGGATTTGCCACGCCATTGGAGCACTTGGTCCAAGCTGTGGCCATGGTAGCACCTCTGTTTGGTGCATTTATAATGGGATGTGGGTCCATAGGCCTGGTCTACAGCCACATCCTCCTTTTCGACTATTTGCGGTGCATGGGGTACAGCAATGTAGAAGTATTTGATCATCAACTATTTAAGACCTACCCCCTGCTTAAATACCTTATTTATACACCATCGTAAGTACTTCCTTTATATATCTTCATAGTTTATAATTAGATCTATGCTCTTTATTAACACTGATTAAATTATAGCTAAGTATCAATTACTTTCATTTTGGCGATTCACTTGTAATCCTTCACATTGCAAGTATTCTGAAATTTGATACTTGTGATGTTACGTGTGCAACTTAGTTTGTTATTCATTTAGCAAAATAACTAAATTCCGAGATCATAATTTCCGTTTACACAATGAACATGTGTTGAAATATAGATCTTCTTTCTTTTTTAAATGCTGCCCATTTGGAGTACTGTTTTTGTTTTGTAAAGCACCTGATAATGGAATATTTTGTAAACCAAGTAATTAGAAGGTTAGACTTTTGGACCACTAATTTTCTTAATAAAATATTGTAGGATCATAACTCTTCTGATTTCTCTAATATAATGGTAGAAGATGTTGCATGCAATAAATGACCCATCACCCAACTTGTACGTGCAGATATTATAGCTTACATCATATAAAGAAAGATTCAAATTTCTGCCTTTTCATGCCACTTTTTGATGCAATTGGAGGAACAATCAATCCCAAGTCATGGGAGCTGCAAAGGGAAATTAGCTCAGGTACAGTTTGCAATCAATCTTGCACTATTCATACAAACTATTACATGAATTAACATCAATTCTTCATGAACAAAATAATTTAGAGAAGATTATTTAATAAGCTTAATTTGTATGAAATTAAGTCTGCAAATATTATTTGCATTTTATTCGTTTGATATATATTTATTTTTCTCAAGATCAGTCGTTACCAAGATGACAAGTTTCTTAACAAAATAAAGTTTTACACTAGAGAATATAAAAAAAGTACAATGAAGGAAAGAAAAAGAAACGAAATATATATATTAACATCAATCACATGCAGTCAACAGTAAGCTAGCTACTATTGACAAATGAGCCAGGTATATTATTTATGATAAATATTATTGTTCTTTAGCTTTTAATTATTGATCTAACAAATATAATATATTAAAGTGTGCCTAAATTATTATTTATGACAATTTATTATATTTAGTACAATAATTTTCTTCCTTCAAGATTGTGCACGTCACTTTTGAGATCCGCCAATGGTATAAACTATGAAGTGGAATGGGGTTTGGTCTAATGTTTGATTGGAGTCGTCGTTGGATTTGCATCATGATTCATGCACACTTGATTCACACAAATCTTAAAGCTATTTGTGTGAATTTTGATGCACATTGAACGTCCCCGATTCCATAAACTATTGGGGCCGTTTGCTAACAAATGATTAAGAGCTTAAAAAATGCTAAGGAACCAATGTTCGGTTGTCTTAATCCGTAGTGAAGGCTAAGGAAGCTAAATGAAAGGTAGAGGTGCCTTAAGGTTCGGGCAGAGGATTAAGATCCGGGCAAAATAAGGCTAAAGGAGGTGTTCTTAATCCGTGCTAAAGAATCGATGTTCGGCAAGATTAAGCGACTAAAGAAGCTAAAGGAAGTGGATTAAGACTTAATCCTTTGTTGCCGAACAGCCCAGCGGGTTCTGGTAGGGAGGACAACTGTAAAAAAAGAAAATAGAAAAAAAAAATCATTGACATTCAAGGCGAATGCAACACAATAAAACGGATATATTAGCTAGATTTACCATTCCCTTATCACGGATAAGATTTGTCCAATGAAATTGTAACTTTGGCACGGCATCAAAATGACATGGAATCCAATAGTCTCTGAGGTAACAGAATATTTCTATTTAGATCACGGCCGTCCAATCAGAATCCGGACCAATTCGTAATGGAACGCACAGGCTGCTTTAATAGTCATGCTGCTGATTCTGATTGGTCCAGATCTAAACAGAATTATTCTGTTACCTTAGGTGATACGAATTCAATAGACATGACATTGTGCTTCTATCGGTTACTTGGGCCGACATTTTATTAATATCCAAAGTTAATTACAAATTAATAAATATACCCACATTAGGAATTTATAAAAATATCCATACTGGCCAGAAAATGACTGGTTTTAAATTTTTTCGGTACTGGCCATTTTATGGCCGATACTAATTTTTTTTTTTTAGAGACACTATGAATAGTAAGATGCTGAAATCTAACACTAAAAATTCGATTTTTTTTTAAATATTTGTTTGATTATTTTTTTTTATATATAATTAGCATATTTATACTAAAATACGCTAAATTACTTGAATTTATGTTAAATTGCGCTGAATTACACAAAATTATGCTAAATACAATAATTATGTTAAATTACACTAAATTTCGCTAAATTACAATAAATTACGCTAAATTAGGCCGATTTTGTGCCATCTTTCATAAATCATAAAAAATAGTAAAAAAATTCCAAAAATAATAAAAATTGGTATTCTACAAGTTCATTATATAACTAATTTACTGAGCTATTTAGATTGAATAATAGAAATGAAAATCTTAATCGGAAACTTCAACTCAAGTTTTGAATCTCTTCCCTTTCTTTTTTTGGCAATTTTGAATTTTTAAATCCAACAAAGCGAGCACTGACGCATGCGTATTTTCGCAAACTTTCCGAAAAGTGGTCACTTGCTGAAATCAGACACTCGAGCGCCGTTTTATGGCTGTTTGAAGTTTCATTGGCGTTTTTCGCCTTCTCAGTGAATATATCATCCCTATTCATATGTAATTTAGCGTAATTTACCGTATTTTAGCATAATTTAACATAATTTAGCGCAATTTTGTGTAATTCCGTAATTTAACATAATTTCATGTAATTTAGCGTATTTTAGTATAAATATGCTAATTATATATCAAAAAAAGCAATCTAACAAATATTTTAAAAAAATCGAATTTTTAGTGTTAGATTTCAGCATCTTGCTATTCATAGTGTCTCTATAAAAAAAAATTAGTATCGGTCATTTTTTTGCCGGTACCAAAAAAAATTAAAACCGGTCATTTTCTGGCTAGTATGAATATTTTTAGAAATTTTCAACGTTAGTAGTTATATTTATTAATTTGTAAATAACTTTGGATATTAATAAAAATGTCGGGTACTTGGGTATACGCAGATCTCGCTAGTCGCTATCAAGTTTGTACAAAAAGTGTTGGCACAAAACTGACAACTACACATCAATCTCCTGTTCACAGCATGTGTCATTAGCTGGAAATTTTAAATGCATCTCCTCTCTCCTGAGTCTGAATTCAGAGCAGGTTTGATGCCCATCCGACCTACTTTGGTTTGATGAATGTGATGACCATCCGATCAGCATCAAGATTCGTGCACTCTGTATCAAAATCCGTACTAGTCTGTATCAATTTCCATGCGCACGTATTTAATACTAATCGTACGGTACTAGAATTAATTGAACCTAAAAGTAGATCCGATACCCATTGAACCTACTTCTATCTCACTGAGTCTAGTTGCAAGTGCAATGCTGCAAGTATTAAATTCATGGACACATGACATTTATGTTTTCATTTATAAGACCTACGATTGGCTAAAAGCTGAACAACTTGAAGACTTTTTTTTAAGGGTCAACTATGAGATTGGCTAAGCTCAAAACGTTTGCACCAAGTCCTTGATGCAAACGATTTGGTTCTCCGACTTTTAAAGTTCAAACGGTTGATCCAAACCGTTAGATATTTAATCCATATTAAAATATGCTTGGAGACCAAATTTTACATTTTTTGGAATTTTTTTGCTATTTATTAAGCCACTTTGAAAGTTGCTGATCCGGGTGAACAGTAAAAACAGTGAAATCAAATTCTGGACCATTTGATCAGCAATTTTCAAAGTGGCTGAATAAATAGCAAAAAAATTCCAAAAAATATAAAATTTGGTCTCCAAGCAGATTTCAATATGGAGAACAACTTGAATGGTTCGGATCGACCGTTTGGACTTCGAAAATCCGAAAACGAATCGTTTGCACCAAGGGCTTGGTGCAAACGTTTGCGTCTTAGCAACTCTCGTCAACTATTTATTTAGACTTCAAAATATAAATATTTTGTTATGGAAATTTTGATAGAGTATTATCTATACAAAATAAAATTTCAAATTGTTGGTCCGTTATGACTTCTCTTGCTTTGGAAGAATATTCTTTGCACATGTATTCTGTTGATCTTCATCTTTCAAATAAAGTACAAAATCCAAGCATGCAAGTTATTTAGCTATCTCAGTATGATAATAAACTCAGCAATTAATGGAACAATTATACGCTATTGTCATGTTGCTTCCTGAATTCAAACACTAATCTGTTTGCTTTTGTGTATACAATATACAGGGAAGAATGATCAAGTGCCAGATTTTGTATTTCTGGCACATGTAATAGACCTGATGCAATCGATGCATGTCGCATTCGCATTTCGTTCAGTCAGCGCAAAACCATGCACCATGCATTTTATCCTGCTTCCTCTTTTGCCCCTCGCGTTTTTCTTCATGGTTGTCCAGTGGTGTTTATCAAAGACTTACACAGTTAGCTTTTACTGCCTGCGGGGCCGACTTCACCAAACTTGGACCGTCCCGAGATATGGTTTTCATGTTTGTATCTGATTTTCATATTATTATTCAACTTTTTTAATATCTTGTTTCTCATAAAAATGCTTTAAAAAAACATAACATGTTGTGTAGGTTAATTTTGAAATATAACATATATATACTGCAACAAATTAAAAAAAATGAAGTATGTGACTAAATTGTTACCAGTATATAATCTAATCATAATAGCCTTCTTTGCAGTACTTCTTGCCATTTGCAAAAGATGGAATCAACCATCAGATTGAGCTTGCAATACTTCGGGCCGATAAGATCGGAGTAAAGGTTATTAGCCTAGCTGCACTAAACAAGGTTAGATCTTTATGAATAAATTCAATATGGCACTCATGTGCCAGGATTAAATGAGAATTAACTATTTAGGTTTTTACTATAAAGAGGTGCGTCGTGCAGAAGCACAACAAATGCTGAAAACATTATTGCAAAATAGCCGTTACCAATTACCCAAGGAAGGTCACTGCATTAATCTTATATTTTTTATGTATGGTTTATCTGTGTATTATATTGGGAGAAACAAATCATTTACCCTTGACATATAGGCAGCCCATGTGGAGGTATTAATTAATTGGCAGAGGGAGGAGTTGGTATGGTCAATGGTCAAATTTCCATTTATTTGACTAAGGCTGCTGGAAAATGCATAGGCTGGAAAATTAATGCAAATACTTTAATTTTTTTTAGAGTCAGCAGGGAAACAGAGTACCATACCTCTGTTCTGTCTTCTTTTGACCCTACAAGTTTACAAATTACCATCCTAGGTTTGGCGCCAAAATTATTGTTGAGGTGGCCTATCTTTTAATTCTCTCTGTTTTGTGGGGCATTTTATGTTTTCTATTGTGTTTATTGTATATGAAGTAGAACTAGGGTGTTCTTCGGTTCATCAAGCTTCTTTGTGAACTTAACTCAAAAATATATTGGATTTGGCTTCAACCGACACATCCAAACTGTTGAAACCAATCTACTTCAAGAGTGATGCGTTTACATGTAAATTTATAAATTTTCGAACTAATTTAATGTGAAGTCAAGCAGTAAAAAAAAAGATAGTTTATAAGTTAATTTTAATGCGTTCATTTTTCATCATTTATTTCGAAAATTTGTAAATTTGACATGTAAACTCATCACTCATAATGTAGATCGGTTTCAACGGTTTGGATGTGTTGTGAAGCCAATCTGATAGATTTTTGAGTTAAGCTCACAAAGAGACTTGGTAAGTGGTAACCTTAAGAACACCCCAGTTCTCCTCTGGTATATGTGCAAATAGTTATTTAGGGTCGATCTAGTAGTCACCTAAATGTTGAAATCCTTTATCAGCTAATTAGGCACATCATATTATACCCTTACAACACTTGCTCTCCAATCTTAAAAAAAACAAACATAAGAAAAACAAAAGAAAAAAAGAACAATGTGGATATGAGTATGATACCTTGGCGAGAAACTTATGTATGCATTAGTCTTGTTTCTGTATCTTCATACAAAAATTCCAGCATAAAAACTCATTCTTATTTAGTGTACCGATAAGTGAAGTCTATTTATGATTCTCTTAACACTGATTAACACGCCTCGTGTATATGTAGTTGTGTGTACATAAATCCACAATGTTTAACAGTAATGTATATGTATACCAGAATGTAAATTAAAGTTTGTGTTTGGTAACGGTCTCGTACAGTAAGCTATATATTTAGATTGAAAAAGGACAACAGATTACCAAGAAATTCCAACAAACTTGTGTGAATATTTCTATCTTGTGATGTAGAACGAGGCGTTAAATGGTGGCGGGACACTCTTTGTAGACAAGCACCCTGATTTGAGAGTGAGAGTAGTGCATGGAAACACACTTACTGCTGCAGTTATTCTGAATGAAATTCAAAGCAATGTGAAGGAAGTGTTTCTTACCGGCGCCACATCTAAGCTTGGACGTGCTATTGCACTTTACCTTTGTAGGAAAAAGATCAGAGTCTTGGTAAGCAAGGAAAAGAAAATTTAACAAAAACACAGTAATGGTTAGTCTCATGGTATTGTTCTATCCATACTTTTGTGTTTTGTTTTGCGTGCAGATGTTAACACAATCGACAGAAAGGTTTAGAGACATAAAAAAGGAGGCACCTCAGGAATTCCAAAACTATCTTATACAGGTGACCAAGTACCAAGCTGCGCAAAATTGTCCGGTAAGATATTTCATCGAGGAAATACCACTCACTAATACTGTACGCTGCATTGTTAATGTGATATTAATAAAATTTCTGTTTTTTAGTTGTGTTTTGGGATGATATTTTTTTGATGGTGTGGTATATAACATGTTAGAAATTCTGTCGGTACATATCAATCAACACCTCTTGAGAAAGAAATATAAGTATTTTAAAGTGACTAATATATGCTAATATGATTGTTTGTTAAAGACATGGTTAGTAGGGAAATGGCTGACACAGAGAGAGCAGCGATGGGCCCCGCGTGGAACACATTTTCATCAGTTTGTTGTACCTCAAGTTATCAGATTTAGACGAGACTGCACGTATGGTAACTCAGCCGCAATGAGACTACCCAAAGATGTACAAGGGCTAGGTTCCTGTGAGGTAAATGCATCTTCTAACTTTTCTCAATCTTCATGCATCAATGAAATCAGAATACTATAGGTACGCCCGTAGGATTTCAAGCGGAAGACCTCAAAATTGTTGATAATTCTTTGAAAATGCATAAAACAAACACTATTGTTGTTTAAATAAAGTGAGAAATTATAGAATGTCTTAGAAAAATGAAAAAGATTGACTCTGCTATTTTCTTGTATAACAGCTAATACCATTGCAAAGGAAAAAAAACACAAAATTCTTCTTCTTCTTCTTCTTCCTATTTCTTTTTTATATGAGCGCCTTTTTTTTTTCATCATTTCTAGTATGCATAAATGCACTTAAAAATGCTCATATTAATCTGAGCAAGAGCAAAATTGACATAGGATTGTCGGTTCAGCCTCTCCAATTCGCAAGTGTGTTGCATGCTGCCATTGAAAACAACAACTTACTAGAAATTAATCTAACATTATTTAAATAGTCAAAAGGCAGGATTTTAAGAAAAGCCTGTGTTTTCCTTAAATTTTGTTTAATACCGCTTGGTCGATTAAATAATTCTCTGTCATACATGTCAGTACACAATGGACCGAGGTGTGGTTCATGCATGTCATGCCGGAGGTATTGTACATCTCTTAGAAGGATGGGAACATCACGAGGTCGGTGCAATTGATGTAGATCAAATTGATGTTGTTTGGAATGCTGCACTAAAGCATGGGCTAACACCAGCTTAATCAGCTTTTAAGGGAGAGATAACTGCAAATCAAGTTCACTGCAATCATTCCTTTTGGTGCAGTAGAAGGGATTAGACTGGCTGCATTCAAAAGTGATGACTAGTTTATTAAAGATTATGTTAATAATGACTAGTTTGTGGGAGCTATACGTTGAATTTAGTAGTGAGCTGAACTTCGGCATCGTATCAGTAACACAAGGTTATTTATATTTACTATTTTGTACCTCTAGCTTAATTTCCAAGGCACTAAGAACTAATATGAAATTTAAGAAGCAGATAACAGCATTAATGCTGAACCTGAGATTATTACAGAATTTGAATCTTGCTTTATGCTTTTGTGCATTGTATTTGTAAGAGAAACCTTATAGTTGTAATTTACGAGCTGAAGCTGCTAACCTTGCTATTCTACTCTATTGATTTATCCAAACCCAGGAATTTGTTTTCAGTGGGAAAGGAAAAAAAGAATCAATAACCCCAGAAAAATGAAAGAAAGAAAATAATAAAAGATCTTCTGTTATAATACAAAAATTGGACTGAGTGAAGTTGATTCAAGTTAAATTATTTAGTCCTAATTAATTCTTGTCATTTGAGGGACACTTGAAAGCCTAAATTAAAGGAAAGTGAGGCCCGAGGACCCAAGAGAGTTTAAAAGCTTTCATTTTTTAAATAAAGAAAGAGACATCAATAATACAAAAGACAACAAAAAGAAGTCAATCATTTGAATTTATCAAACCACTTGATGCCTCTTGACATGCACAATCAGACAATGAAATGTAAATGCAGAAAGTAATATGTATGAAATTTAATTATTTTATTCTGTTTGAATATTGAGGATTTTGTTGTTAAATTTTTAGAAAGCAGAGGCAGTTGGATCCTTTAAATTAAATGAATAACTAAATTTTAATTGACTTGTCAAGTGGAAATAATTAATAGACGTACTCCAGTAGTACTCAATTAAGACTGCGAATAATAAAAAATATATTGAGATAATGATTTTCACAATGTCAAGAGATGATACGCATTTCGAGGTCAACTGAATAAGAAAATAATGAAAGAGTAAAATTTGAAGCCCTAAACGAAGCAATAATATAAAATTGATTCATCACATGACCATCCAATATCTTTCATCTAATATTGGTTTTCAAAACTAAGGTGCAAAATGTAAATTTCCTATCCTGTTGGCTTTCAAAAAAACCAGAAGGATTCATTAATTTGTGTTTTTCCTGTGTGAAATTGAATTAGCATAACCACATAACGCAGCATTTTACTTGTACTACCAAACCTTTAACGTTTATCCTAGGCTAACACCACGCCAAGCTAGAGAGAGTGAGGCTATGGTGCTATGCATAGCACGGATGGCTAGTGTACTACGGCTCAATATGGTACTTTTTAAAATCCTAACGGTCGATCCGACCGTTCAATGTGATATCCATATGAATATGTACTTGCAAACTAAATTTTATATTTTTTCGAATTTTTTTACTATTTTTTCAGATAGGTAGAAAAATCAGTGTTTTTTGAAAATTCTGGACCATCAAAATTCTACCTATCTGAAAAAATAGTAAAAAAATTCAAAAAAATATAAAATTTAGTTTGCAAGTACATATTCATATGGTTATCACATTGAACGGTCGGATCGACCGTTAGGATTTTAAAAAGTACCATATTGAGCCGTAGTACACTAGCCATTGGTGCTATGCATAGCACCATAGCCTCACTCAGCTAGAGATATCAAACCCAGGATATACATGGTTAAATTGAAGCAAACAAGCCATAAATTGCAAGGAAAAAAAATCTAACCAACCTTAAAGCAATATTATTGAAAACACTTCTGCTAGTCAATTTACATAAAAAACCAAGAGACATGAAGCATTTCCACAAGTACCATGGATGTGAGATATAACTTTTCTCTCTCATTTCCAGCCAGGATATGAATTATCACGCCTGTTGTTCCTAAATGCACAACAGCCGATTGTATAAACCACAATTAAGAAAATCAGGAAAACAATATTTACCACGGCAACCTTCTTCCAATCAGATTTTATGTTGGCAAGCACACCGGCTTTGCATGACATGCAATCATAGCAGAGGGCATTTTGGTCGTTCGACCAGGTGTTGCAGTCAGGATTGGTCGAGTTGTCGACAGCTGGCTTGACCCACACTGTGTTACTCTGGTACGAGAAGTTACAATCGCTCGGTGGCTTGCAGCAGCCTGACTGTTATTTGGGAAAAAAATATATTGTTTATATGAATTAATTCACTATGATTTATTTCTTTTTGAAAAAAAAAAATAATCCAGTGAGGTATAATGTACAATCTGAAAACTGTTTTCTGACTTGATAAACCAAGGATTATGTCCTTGATACTGGTACCACGGGGATCAGCAGTCCAGCAGTAATTGCTCTTTATGTTTTGGTTTTATGAAAGAGTAGGTACAGTAATTGCTCTTTATGTCACCAGTTACCACATAAGGCAACGTCTTCAAAATGAAAATAGTATTGCTAGTAACTGCTCAAAACATAGCATGGTTTATGTCAATATGACTGTATCTACCAAAAAGGTAAAAGTTCACTTCCTCTCCACTTCACCGTTTTTGTCAAAAAGATTACCATGCTGCCAATTCTACTACTACTATACTATTATTTTTTTCACCTAACTGAGGGATGAACAAGAGTAGTCAGGAGATTTGATGAAAAAAATTGACATGGCAGGGTAATGTGTACAATTTAAATTGAGCATGCTTTATAGTTTCTTGCTCTTGAAAGGGGTACCAACCATGATTTTTTGCCTTTTGTTTTTGGGGTCAGACATAAAACTTTTCCTTGAAGAACACTGATAGCTGGAAGTTATGGTGAACATGTCTCTAATAAAAATAAATAACTTAAAGACCAAGGCCCGGTTTAAGAAAAGATCAAATAACCATATTTTTGAACAGGCACGCCACAACTCTTGAATAGAATAACAATAATGTGGTTGAGTAAGATGACCATAATAATCCGAAAATAGAAACCAACTTAAAAATATAGTTGAGGCAGGTCAACTAAGTTTGAAAAAGCCTTGATGTGAGGTTAAAGAAATCACTCATAAATCAAACTATACTTGATTAAACAAGTAACCAATAGAAGCAAACCAATAAATCAATGTTTAATATTATATAATTCCAGAAATTGAGATTGAGATTTACAATGAGAAAGTTTTATTCCATAAAGAAGAGAGCTATGAAGTAAAATCACCGGACGGCAGAAAGATTGCGGAAAAAGAAGCGAAGTATTTGGTAAAAAGGAATGTGTTCTGATAATTCTATAATTAAATTGCAACACACATATGCAACAAAATTCAATCAAGAAATTTTCCTTTTTGCTCTAACGCTGTTTAATTTCTAAATTGAACCAATGAGACATGTTTTTGTTTAATTGAGGCCATGACATCAACCTAAAAGCTGCTTAAAGTAAAAAAAAAAAATAGCAGCACTTTACCAATTGAAGAAGCAAAAGTACCTGAATTGGTGAAAGATCAGTTGTGATGAATTGACTAAATGTCTCATTTTTCTCTTGCAAGCTTTTACAGACCTTCCCGTCTTGCAAGCAACTCTTTATCTTTCTCCAATTTTTGTTGTTATTTACCCTATTTTGCAACCAATTTGAATAATCTCCAAGCTTATACTCCTTATATCTGTCACATAAAAGACAAAAATTAATTTAGAAAAAAAAAGATAGAAACTCTGTTAATAAGAAATATAGATTGGTTAAGTGTCTAATACAGAACTCTGTGAATATCAATAGACACAATGCAGTTACAAACTAATAAAGACCTTTGTGCATATTGCCTCAACTTACATGAGCATGCATTACGAGGAAGAACTATCCAATTAAAGATTCCAACTTGACAAACTGAAAATTGGAGTATAAAGAAGTTGAACCAATGTAGATACAGGATTATATCCACAAAGCCAATTTTCAGTGCAAAATAAATTAGAAAGAAAAAAAAAGCTTCGCATTTTACGAAACTTATGAATCAAATAGTAATTTCCAAAAATAATGCAAAGAATATCGAGCACAGAAAGAACTCTACTAAAAGAAAAAACCCAATGCAAATGCACTTAGTCCACCAAAACCAATTCCCATAAAAGACCCCTTAACTTTTCTATTACAAAATTCAAGCAGATTATAAGCAACAAACACTGACCCGCGACCAGAGACGACCTGGCCGACGCCCTTGTTGGTGACGACGAAGGCGAAGATGGTGAAACAAAAGAGGAGGAGGATGAGGACGAACATGACGAGGAGGTAAACCCAGAGGAGGCACGACTGGCGGCAGCACGCGCCGACGAGTCCCGCAAGAGACACCAGCAGCAGGAATACGCCGAGAGCGATTACCGGCTTTTGGAGAAACTTCTCGCAGTCGGTCGACGCGCGGTGACTCAGCCAGATCCCTCCGCCTAGAACGGGAATGGAGAGGAGCAGGATTAGGAGGTTTAGAAAACCCACCAGGCTGTTGCTGAATTTCACCATTGTGGAACTGGTGGAGCTGGAGAGAGAGAGAAGACAGGAGTTTTATTGTAAGAATGGAGATGCCGGGGAAGATGATGGTATTTTAAGTTTGTATCTGTGTTATTTATCTAAATATCTCCATTTGCAGCAAGGTGAAATTTTTTTTGTTGACGCCCAAAGTTTGACTAGTAAAAAATATAGAGAAATTTAGATATCATAACTTAATTTAGATATTTCACAAAAATTCAAAATTAATTATTTCCCTATCTAAATTTATTTAATTTATCAATATCTCCATTTCTTGATTTAATCGCATAAAAATAAAAATTAATATTAATAAACATTATAAGGAAAAGTTTATCCTTCTGCAGGAGAAATAATTAATTTTGAATTTTTGATAGAAAAATAACTAATTCAAAATTTTTTATGGGCATATATCTAAATTTCTCAAAAAATACTTTTATTGATATGTTCAGATAATATGTAACAATTTTGTAATTACTGATTAGTGTCCAGTATATTAATTTCTTTTTCATTTTAGATATAGAATAGACCTGTATTTAGTGGGCAGAAATTTACAAATTGAATTATTTTGCTCTATTATAAGTCGGAAAAATTATCAGCAGGTAAAGCATTCGATGGATAGACACTGCATGAAATTTTACATTACATTTTTTTTCAATATGCTGTAAACTCATAACAGAAGCCAGGTTTATTATTTACTAATTTATAATTTCAGGTAATGCGATTCATCGATTGCAGAGGATGCGTATTTGATATGGATATTTCTGAAAAGGAAAAGTCAATCAACTTTCCGTTCTTTTTTATCTTGGCAATTGCTTCTTCAGTTCGTTCCTATATGAAGCGGGTCTTATTTAGCTTAACTGTCCAACCCGCTACGATATAGTTATAATTTGAAAATATCAGCTTGCTTGGAGACATTTTTGTCATTCTGGGTAAGACCGTGAGACTTTTCAGATTCTACTTGTATAAGAATTTAAATGGTTGGTTTGATTGAGTTCGAAATTTGAAAAGTGCAGAATACTTCATCGAGGCACGGACAGTGATTTTATTTAGCACGCTTTCAAATTACTAAAGGACGTACCAAAGGAAGCTAATCAATAGTATGGGGACACATCAGATAGCCTAGAGCAGGTATAAATAAGTATATTGCCCCTCATTAAGGGCATTTTGGACTGAGTGAGGAGATATTATTAAATTTAAATTTTTGTTGCCACGTGTTCTAGCTCACGGCTCGATTTACGCACCCATTAAATGCTTATTTATTTCAGCCTAAAATAAATCAAAGAGGGCAATTATCATGAAAAATTAGAGACTTTCATTTGGGTTTGGGCATGAAACAGTAAGGAATAGAGGTCATGGTTGGTTGAAGGGTGGAATATAAGGTTTAGGCTTCTTTATTTTACCAAATGTGATCTAATTGAGCCGGTCTAACATGGCATAAGTCGATTTTTAGGCCGGTCTAAACTAAACCACTTCGCATGGTAATTTAATTTTATTTCACGTTGTGGCCTAACTCAAATGATTATAATAATATCTTATTAGTATATAATTAGTATCTTATTATTAATAATTATTATTAGAATATAATTATATAATTAATATTTAATATATTAAATAATTATTATAATAATATTATATATATTAATGTTAGTGCTGGGCTTAGCTAAGCCATGGTGTAAAACGACTTGGTGCTCCACGCCTCATTATTTCCATTTTGAAAATCCAAACGACCGATCCGAACCGCTCAAGTTGTTCTCCATATTGATATGTGCTTGGAGACCAAATTTTACATTTTTTGGAATTTTTTTACTATTTATTAAGCCACTTTGAAAATCACTGATCCGGCGGTTCAGAAATTTTTACTGTTTTTTACTGTTCATAAGGATTTTCAGATTTTCAAAGTGGCTTAATAAATAGTAAAAAAATTCCAAAAAATGTAAAATTTGGTCTCCAAGCACATTTCAATATGGAGAACATGTTGGAAGGTTCGAATCGACTATTTGAACTTTGAAAATGAAGATATGACGTGGAGTACCAAGTCGTTTTACTCCATGTAGTAGCCTAGTCGGACTCATTAATGTTACTATTAATATATTAATATTATATAATTAGTATCTTATTACTAATAATAATTATTAATATATAATTATATAATTAATATCTTATATTTTATTATATTAAATAATTATTATAATAATACTATAATATAGTATAGTTATTATTAATATATTAATATTATATAATTAGTATCTTTTAATCAATAATTATTATTAATATATAATTATATAATTATATAATTAATATGTTATATTTTTAATATATTAAATAAGAGTGAGGCTATGGTGCTATGCATAGCACCAATGGCTAGTGTACTACGGCTCAATATGGTACTTTTTAAAATCCTAACGGTCGATCCGACCGTTCAATGTGATACCCATATGAATATGTACTTGCAAACTAAATTTTATATTTTTTCGAATTTTTTTACTATTTTTTCAGATAGGTATATTAAATAAGAGTGAGGCTATGGTGCTATGCATAGCACGGATGACTAGTGTACTACGGCTCAATATGGTATTTTTTAAAACCCTAACGGTCGATCCGAACCGTTCAATGTGATAACCATATGAATATGTACTTGCAAACTTAATTTTATATTTTTTCGAATTTTTTTACTATTTTTTTAGATAGGTAGAATTTTGATGGTCCAGAATTTTCAGAAAACACTGATTTTTCTTCCTATCTAAAAAAATAGTAAAAAAATTTGAAAAAATATAAAATTTAGTTTGCAAGTACATATTCATATGGATATCACATTGGACGGTTCGGATCGACCGTTAGGATTTTAAAAAGTACCATATTGAGCCGTAGTACACTAGCCATCCGTGCTATGCATAGCACCATAGCCTCACTCATTAAATAATAATTATAATAATATTATAATATATTATATTTATTATCAATATATTAATATTATATAATTAGTATCTTTTTATCAATAATTATTATTAATAAATAATTATATAATTAATATGTTATATTTTTAATATATTAAATAATTATTATAATAATATTATATATTATAGTTACTATTAATATATTAATATTATATAATTAGTATCTTATTACTAATAATAATTATTAATATATAATTATATAATTAATATCTTATATTTTCATTATATTAAATAATTATTATATAATATTATAATATATTATAATTATTATTAATATATTAATATTATATAATTAGTATCTTTTAATCAATAATTATTATTAATATATAATTATATAATTAATATATTATATTTTTAATATATGAAATAATTATTATAATAATATTATAGTACATTATATTTATTATTAATATATTAATATTATATAATTAGTATCTTTTTATCAATAATTATTATCAATATATAATTATATAACTAAAATGTTATATTTTTAATATATTAAATAATTATTATAATAATATTATATATATTATAGTTACTATTAATATATTAATATTATATAATTAGTATGTTATTACTAGTAATAATTATTGATATATAATTATATAATTAATATCTTATATTTTTATTATATTAAATAATTATTATAATAATATTATAATATATTATAGTTATTATTAATATATTAATATTATATAATTAGTATCTTATTATTAATAATTATTATTAATATATAATTATATAATTAATTTCTTATCTTGTTAATATATTAAATAATAATTATAATAATATTATATATATTATAGTTACTATTAATATATTAATATTATATAATTAGTATCTTATTACTAATAATAATTATTAATATATAATTATATAATTAATATCTTATATTGTTAATATATTAAATAATTATTATAATAATATTATAATATTATAGTTATTATTAATATATAATTATATAATTATTATCTTATATTGTTAATATATTAAATAATTATTATAATAATATTATAATACATTATAGTTATTATTAATATATTAATATTATATAATTAGTATCCTATTATTAATAATTAACTAACTTAGGCTTTCAAAACTTTAGTCCTCCACCAACTCTAACCAAACAAAAAATAACTTAAGCCATGGTTTAACTTTAGATCTCAACCAAACACGAATAATTTAGACCGGCCTAACATGGAATAACAACTTAGGCCACCTTAACTTTAATCCACAACCAAACACCACCAGAAGGAATAGAAGTAGGGATGAAAACGGTATGGATAATATCCGATCCGTATTATCAAATTCAAGAAAAAACTGTATATACAGCATAGAACAAATTGTTGTAAGCTTCTACATATTTCATTCGTATTCGAAAAATTAGATATAGATATTTGTGTGGATATGGATACTGATATGTTTTACATTTTAATTATCCGTATCCAAATAGTAGATATATATCATATATTTTAATATATATTATGAAAAAATATTATTATTCACCTTATAATTAGATAAATATTATGAACTTTGGTGTTTTTTAATATATTTTAATAAATATCCAATCTGATATGTATCCGTATCGGTATCCGACTGATATCTGATCTGTATCTGTATCCGGAAAATAAAAAAAGAATATGAATATGATTTTACTACTATCCGCTCCGTATTCGCTCTGTTTTCATCCCTAAATAGAAGTCAAAGCAATTGTTAAAACATATATATTTTTCGGAAAATATATAAAATGTTCTCAATAATGTTTTTTTTTGTATGAATGATCGATTCAAACTTTTTAATGTGTTATACACAAAAAAATTTGTATGTATACAAGTTTTACTCTTTTTTTATTCTTTTACTGTCTTTTTGGATTTCTGAAAAACAATTCCGATTTGACGTGCAAACATTTTTAATATGTTATAATTTTACATTTATTTTAGAAATACGAGAAAATTATAAACAAAATTTAAAAATAATAAAATTTGGTATACTATAATATTTTGATATGTAGACTAATAAAATGTATGAATTTAAGGATGTAAAAAAATCACATCGTAATTTAACATGTCATGACACAGCATAGTTCCATCAAAATATAGCACTGCACGTATGTCAGTTATGTGCTTTAATTTGCATGTCATACATTGTGTTCCTTCGTATACTGTGTCCTTTCACTGATAAAAGGATCAATCACAACTAAATGTGACTAAAGTTACTAAATGTAACTAGTCATATTGGATCACTTCATGGCCACAATGTGACAAAAGTACCATAATTATTTTTTTGCTGTTTGATCGCGACACGACACGCTATTCAAATTATGGTGTGGTCAATCTTGACACTACATTACATGTAAAAGCTTGACTTAATCATCATACAACACGACACGATATATAATTCAAATCATGACATTACTAATCAATAGGGTTCTAAATAGCACGCTATAACGTTTCCAAATTCTAAAAGTTATAACGCTATCAACACTATAGCGCGCTATAACGGAGCAATATGGCTGTAGCATTGTTTTTTTAGCCGTTCCGTTATGACGCGATAAACTCTATTTAAACCTTTGCTAGTCAGACTACCACTGTCCGCACGACACAAATTTAAAAAAAAAATTCACATTCTCTCTATTTTTTATTATTTTTTCTATAAATAAAAAATTCTTACTGGATTGAAACCTAGATGCTACTAGCAAAAGTGCTTTGCTTTGCTTCAACGACGATGATAATTGAGATAGGTTGTATAAATTTACAACAGAACAAAAACTGTACACACGCAAGCATTAATCATAATTTATATGAATAACAGAACAAAAATGGCACTAATGTAAGTATTATTTTATTCGGTCATTATTCTAAATTAATTTGAAATTAAACAATTTCCTAAACCCTAAATTATTCGGTAACTATTCTAAACTAATTTGTAATTTCTAAACTATTTTGGACAATATTTTAAATTAATCGGCCACTATTCTAAGCCAATTTGAAATTATCTAAATTATTCGGTCACTATTCTAAACTATTTTGGAATTTTCTAAATTATTCGGTCATTATTCTAAACCAATTTAGAATTTTCTAAATTATTCGGTCACTATTCTAAACAAATTTGTAATTTTCTAAACTATTTTGGACAATATTCTAAATTATTCAATCACTATTCTAAACAACTTTGTAATTTCTAAACCATTTTGGACAATATTCTAAATTATTCGGTCACTATTCTAAACCATTTTGAAATTTTCTAAACCATTTTGGACACTATGCTAAATAATTTGGACAATATTCTAAAATTTCTAAACTATTTAATTATTTCTAAACTATTTTATTATTCTAAACTAATTTATTTAATAAAATATTAAATTACAAAAAATTAAAATACCTGAACCTAGAGCCGCTCGATCAGACAATCAAACAAAGAAGAGAGTTAAAATTATAATTTTGGAATTGTGAGTTGTGAGAGGAGGGGCTACGGAATGGGCATTTTATAGCCGAAAACCCCTTTTTGGAGAATAATTCTCTGGATCTGTCTATCCGGAAAATAAGTCTCCAGATCCGCGTTAACCGAGTGCCCCTGGATCTGGAGAATTATTCTCCGGATTGGACAAATTTGGAATTATCCCAAATTTAGGTGCAAATTGATAAATTTTATATTTTTTTTGGATATTAATAAAAATTTCGGTTTTTTTGGACTATGCTGTCCGGAAAAGGAAACAAATAATGCTGAATAATTGTGATTATAGAATATACTGATTGGTGGAAAAAAAAAAGAAAAAATAGTGAATATGATTTATAAGCTAGGTACTGTTTGGTCATCTCAGCCTAGTATTGGCCAAAAGTTAGAGATTTGGCAATAGTTCCGTATCGTGCTTTTGTGAAAGATTGCTAATTAATCAAAATAACTTGACAAAAAAGCATCCTATGCAACAATAATTAAGATCATTTTCACAAAATTAATATATAACAATTTGATAATAGTGCCACAAACAGTAAACAGGAGCTTCATAATCATATACGACTGTTACTTTCCTAACTAAATAGGAGAACAAAAAATGTCACCTGATATCAGCCAATTAACTGCCTCACAATATATACATTTTGTATTTATGTTGCAAATACCTACTCTAACTATTAAAATTGTTTTTGCATAATCATGGGACTCACTTATATTATTGCACATAATACAAGATTTGTCACATAATTAACTCCCATCTAATGTAGGACTTGCGAAAAAAGTTTCTTGTAAAGGTAGTTGGAAATGTATTTTCATAATTAAAATTGATTTTGGTAAATATATATCCCAACAAACATATAAGTAAATGATTAAATAACACCATAAGCCTTTTCTAAATTTTCTTTATTAGATAATTTATGAAACAAGATGTACCCTACAAAACCTTGAAATGACCACAAGGCTGTACAAAACAAGATATAAGCACCACAACCCAATAAAAATACGAAATTATAGTTCATGCAGTTATCTTCAGAGATTCCAGAGTTTCTGGGGTACACTTCAATACAATTTGCACACATTTACCCCAAATAGAAAAGAAGGAAAAAAAAAAAAAAAAGATGAGAAAAACCATTGCTGTGATAATCTATATAATTGGACCAAGCGTTTGGATGGTTATATAAAACTTCCAGTTAGGCAAAAAGTGCTAGCCATAGATTCAAAATTTGATCTTTTTCCACCGATTCTCTTAATTCATTTTCTTCATGTGCTTCTGTTTCAGGACTTATATTGCTAAAACAAGGATCAGAATCCTACAAGAAAAGAAAATTGTAGCAAATTAATAAGATTGGGGCTAGCGATCTGAAAGTTTACTGGCACTTATATATCACTATTGAACCTGAGCTGCTAGTTGAAGCACCAATAATGATGTACTATATGGGTTTCAGTTTATGCTTGGTACCAAATCCATGTAATATTGGATGGTTTTGGCCTCAAATATCATCCATAAAACACCTAAAAAGAACTAAGCTCCTGGCAGAGAAAATTGAGCAAGGTGGTCCCAGAATGGTTTTTAACAAATCATGCAAAGTTTTGCACACTTGTCAATGCCATAACTGACTATAAATTCTTTATATGTCTATTCAATATATGTTGTACCAATAAAAGAGAGTATTGGGTTTATGGGTTACCACAAGCAGCGCCTGTGTGTATATGGGGTGTTTAACCTTATTGTACCTGGAAGAATTGCCATATTGCTTCAGACACCAATAAATCTTCCAAATCAATGTACAACTCTTTCCTAGTATATTAAAAAAGTTGCAAAACATGAGATTTTTTTTAAATCAATTCTATTATTTTTCCAAATATTGTAAAAAAAATTATTATTATTATTATTATTGTTTTGATTATACCTGAAACTGTTGCAAGAAGTATTTAAACTGCAGTCTTCCCTTCTATTTTCTAAATACAAGGGGCTTGTATTGTTATCCAAAATATCCATTCCTAGAATTTTGATAAAATTCCTCTTAGAATATCAACAACTTATAATAGTCTTTCTTTGATCCTGTACTAGCCGGCACCAAACTATTCAAAAACCTTTAGTCATTTCTTTTCAATTTGTTTTTCAGAGATTGTGACCATTTGGGTCTTCAATGACTTCTGTTTTATATAGGTACAGGTACTGAGGTACATGTTGTAAAATGCTGAGGTGCCAATAGAAAAGAGTAAGAAATTACCGCTAGGTAAGGAAGCGATATTATTCTGTTTGTACAACATTTGGTTTGATATGTCGAATTCATACTGTATTCTCATCCTAGCCTCAGTTACCTTTTGCTCTTCCTGTTCATATACCAACCATAAAAAGTATAAATCACACCATAGCAAAAGGCACCGATCTGGTAGAGAAAATATGATCTGCACATTTATTTGCTGCACAACTGAGTTCATAAATGGCCCAAGGGCCCAAAAGCAATTTGGGCCACAACAAAACAAATGTCATTTAGGCAAAAAAAAAAAAAAACATAATAGTCAAGGTTTGAAATCAATTAATAATTTCTAACTTTCAAAATAAATCAGTAAATTTCAGACGATTGAAAAAATAGCAATTCATGGTTATATTAACAAAGGTAACCTCCAGTTCACGGTGTCTCTCCTCAGTTGTCTTGGCACCACGGTAAAAAACTCCATATGAAGCAGCTTTGCAAAATGGGCAGCTAAAGGAGAAATTAAGGTAAACCACATGTATGTCTACTATGCACCTAATCCTTTGTTATTAGAGATCTTTTATCTTTTCTTTTGGTCTGAATGGAGTTCATGTTTTGGCCTTTTGATTCAGCAAAGGTCATGGTACAATACCTTTTTTTTTTTTCTTTCTTGGTACAGTAGTCGTCATACCAATACATGCAATTGGTACCAATGAATAGACAGCCTGGTATGATAGGAGTTAGGAGGAGACATAAAAAGGATACTGCACAGGTTTAGAAGCATCAGAAGGCATCATTTGCAAGAAGCATTCTGAAAAATGAATACATTTATTAATTAAATAAGTATCAGAAAATTATGTGCAATTGGAGAAAATAAAGTTCCGGGTTAAAATAAAGCTACTTACCAGTGCAAATCCCCTTTGCACAACACCTCGAACGGTTCAAGCTTGGGTAGTACTAGAAAAACATAAACAAGAGAATAAACTATTACCTTTTTCATATAAAAACAAACAAAAGATTTTATCTAACAATTGCGAACATAATTTATTTACTTCTTGTTCCCATATTTTACATGTTGGTTTTGATTTATCGCTCTTTTTACTAAAGGCAATTTGACTGAATTTTGTTACCAACGTCATGACAGCATTGTAATAAACCAAGATTTTCCCCTGCACCAAGTGCCATATCATGAGCATACATGTACAGCTACAAAGAACTTAATTCCGTACGTAATATTTTTCATTTTCCATAAAAGGAAAAGAAGATCCAGAAGAAAGAAAGTACCAAGAAGCAGATGGGACACTCCTCTAGATTTTTGCCAGATCCCTGATCTTCACTTGCATCGAAAAAAGGCGCAAGCTTGCGGGACCTGATGAGGTGGCGTATCCTCCCGTAGTCCACGTCAGATGGCTGTCTGATCAGCCGTTGCGGCGGCCTCGTCAGCCTATCCTCCACCAAATGCCGCCGGATGCCACACAACTTATTCCCCATCTGGAGTTACTGAAAGGAGAGCAGAGGCTGAAAGGAGAACAGAGGAAAAGGAAAATGAAATCAATGATGGGAAAAAGGTCATTATACTGGACGTTATTAGCAAGTGAAAACAAAACGGGACCTACGTGTCAGTGAAAATCATGATGACATGGCAGGTCTACGGAGAAAAGATGAAGACTAACCAGATGCAGAAGGTCTTGTAGATCTCAGATATTGAGACCTACTGTCAGTGACCCTTAACGCCTTACAACGGGTTTAATTAGTCGGGGCCGATTGAAGTATTAGGATGGAAGAGTTTGGGCCGAGAGTCTCCTTCGACCTGTTCTTGTAGAACAAGAAGAGTGGGACCGATAAAACAGTCTAGCGAACACCTAGAATAGGTTTATGATATCATAGTACTGTTACAATGCAGTGGAAAGGAGAGGGTGAGATGATGGATACGCTGCGCCTGGTATTGTAGAACATAAGAAGTACGGTCCTGCATGTCAGTGAAATGGTTTATTCAAGGGGCGCCTGTTGTCGTTTGTTCTGCGGTGCCTTTGATTGGAGGAGGAAAAGGCCTAAAAAGGGCGCGCTTAAAAGAGGAAGCGGAGCTCGCAAGCAACGGACAAAGGAGAAGTGACGATGATGTCAGCAAAAGTTAATTTTTTATGGCAAAATCGATTTCCGTTGCCGGGACTCGAACCCGGGTCTCTCGGGTGAGAGCCGAGTATCCTAACCAGCTAGACTACAACGGACTTGTCAAATCAACTCATATATATTTATATATACGTATATTTAAAATTCGATCCATAGTAATTGGGTTATCAAATTTGCAATCCATGACTAACCATCATAAGTGAAAAACCAATAAATCCATGTTTTTTTTTGGCGGTCGGGTTTGGCGGGTTTTGCCAATTTTATTGACAACAAAACTTTAGAAAGCATAATTAATAATAATTATTGATTAAATAAAGTACAAATGAAAAAACATACATGCTCTAACTAATACGTCAGTCTTCTTCTTATTATGAAAATTAATAATAACAAGTTAAAATGAACAATAAGGATTTTATCGGGTAGAATAAAGAAAAAAAAATGAGGATGAAGATTGAACTAAGAGAGTAGGGAGGGAAGTAAAGTGAAAACAAAGGTAACAGCTCGCGTGATTGATTTATGCTTTAGTGTTACGAAAATATAACTAGTTGTTAAAATAAAATCTAGATGTTCACATCATTGAGTTTTAATAATTAATTAATTAAAAAATAAAGGATGAAATTGGCAATCACTGCACATAAAAGAGGACAGCTTAACAAAACCCTCTGGAATTGCCCCAACTACCATGAGTCTAACTTGCAATATAATCCTAATTATGGAATTCATATCACCTAAGGTACCTCATTTTTTAGTTTGAATCTGTTCCGTTTGTTATGTACTAGCAATAATCTTCAAGGGACAGCCTGATACCTCCTTTTTTTAGTTTGAATCTGGCACATGCATTACCTTAGAGGATCCGGATGGGGGTTTAAACACACAAATTCTACTAGTCTTGATTGATTCATTTACAAGATTAAAAATTGAAATCTTTTTTTTTGAAAATCTTTGCAGAAACTGCAAAGTCGTGAGCAGAGCTCGAACTCTCAATCTTTGAATAACCTCAGTTCTAAAACTTTTTCTCCTAACCAACTAGCTTGAGAAGATTTCAAATTCAAAGATAGACACTTTGTCTATTTTCTAAGTCTTTATGGATCCGCCCCTGCTAAGGAACTTAATGAGCTTGAGAACACACTAATTCATTTTTTATATTAATGTTGATCAATACTGTCTGTGGACTGGTCATCAAGAAAAAGGTGTTGAACGATAGATAGTACGAGAAAGTTGTTAAATTCCGATATAGCTATGGAGTGTATATAATTCAGGTGCAAAGGTTACTTTTCTTGTGAAAATATATTATTGAGACAATTTGTTACAAAGGGGACGTTAAATATGAAACTAAATGACAATCGGTTAACAAATATAACCGTGGATGACTTAGCAGATTAGATTCTAGGGATATGTTTGGTTGAAATGAGAATAGGTTATTCTTGAGGTTATACTATTTGGAATAGCTTATTCAGTGTTTGGTTGGGTTAGAATAGCTAGAATAGTGAATCCAATTTTTTTTGTCTTATTAGAATAGGCTATTTCTAAGAGTTTTGAGATTTAGCTATTCTAATAAGACAAACAATAGTTATTCTTGATTTGACTATTCTACTTATTCTTATTTTATAACTAAACATATCCAAAGGGGAATAAAATTTATTAGTACTTGTGCCATATATTTGTGCCATCTAATACTCCTCTCACGCCTACACCTGGATCAGAAGATTTTGAGGATAAATCATGAAGAGGAAGAATAAATTCAGGTGCCTTTTGTAACCTAAATTGAATTGGATATATATATTGTTGAGTGAGACTATGGTACTTCGGCTAGTGTACTACGGCTCAATATGGTACTTTTTAAAATCCTAACGGTCGATCCGAACCGTTCAATGTGATATCCATATGAATATGTACTTGCAAACTAAATTTTATATTTTTCAAATTTTTTTACTATTTTTTTAGATAGGTAGAATTTTCAGTGTTTTATACAAATTCTGGCCATCAAAATTCTACTTATCTAAAAAAATAGTAAAAAAATTCGAAAAAATATAAAATTTAGTTTGCAAGTACATATTCATATAAATATCACACTGAACGGTTCGGATCGACCGTTAGGATTTTAAAAAGTACCATATTGAGCCGTAGTACACTAGCCGAAGTACCATAGCCTCACTATATATTGTTTAGGCTCAGAAGTGGAGTCAAATAGAGTCATCTGAGCCGGTCAAGTGGAGTCAGAGGGTGGATCGAGTTCACTCCTAACTCATTTTTTTTAAATATACATAAAAAATGTTCTTTTAAAAAAATGTTGGCGAGCTCCAACATACCAATGTTATTTGCTGTGATGTTACATTTACTATTTTTGGGATATCTTTCATTTGTTTTTTTAAGTTAGAAAGCCCGTAAGTAATATCCAATTGATTTACAAGATAATTATTATATATGTTTATTTTATTCAAATGGAGTCATATGAGTCGGTCAAGTGGAGTCAGAAGGTGGATCGAGTTCACTCCAAACTCATTTTTTTTTAATAATAAAAAATGTTGGCGAGCTCCAACATACCAATGTTATTTGCTGTGATGTTACTTGTACTTTTTTGGGATATCTTTTGTTTGTTTTTTTAGGTTAACATTAAACTACTTATAAAATTATCTAATTTACTATATGAGAAATAACACATATGTGAAGTCAGAGAATGCGAATTAGTCTATTCTCATCCGATTAGCAAGTAATTAAGTGAGCCTTCCGATTTTTTTCTCTGGAAATGTAGACAACAATAAATTTTTCAACTTGCATGGCTTAGCGGACTACGCCGTATCGAATCCTTCTTTGAGGAAAAAACGTCTTCTTCTTTTCAAAATCGACACTGCCCAGAGGAATACGCAACTGAGAGACACTGAATCGAACCAGACCAAGACAGTTACCACTTAGCCGAGAAGACACTGAATCAAACCGGACCAGGACAATCACCACTCAGAGAGGAGGAAGAAGAAGGAGAAAAAACGAAGAATGAAAGGAGGAAGGAGAACTCTTTGAGTTCTCATCATCAGCGACAACCATAAAAAGAAAGGAGGAAGGAGAACTCTTTGAGTTCTCGTCATCAGCAACAACCATAAAAACATGTATCTTATTCATATATAGTTATAGTATATGCTGGGATATCTTCTGTTAATTTTTTATGTGATTGGATCGTATCAGTGTTATAAAAAACGTCTGTTTAGGTTAATTAATCAGCCGATTAGTCGTTGGCGGCGACCAAACCGTTACGGTTTTTCCTAACTAATTGGCCGATTATTCCCGACTGTGATTGATTATTTCTAATTATTTCAGATTAATTACTTGACAGTACCATATCCATCCAACGAGCGCATACCGTTATTTACAACACTAGTTCATATATAAATGATGTTATTTTCCATGAAGGATAGGATAGTTACTGGTTAATTGTCTAATTTTTTTAGCTAGCATTTAACAAAAATAAAAATTTAATTATCATGATATTTTAAAAATCTCATATTTTAGAGGTCCAAATTTTTTTTAGGTGTGCTCATCTCTTTTTGGCATAGCAGAGGTAAAGTAGAGGTATATATGAAGGTCAATTGACTATTATTTTAAATTTTTATATTTATGTATGATTTTCTATATAATCTAGAGTAAAATGTTATGAAAATGTAAAATTAATTATCATTTTCCGCATAAAAATTTTATATGATTGATCCTCATATATATTTGACCACCATAGTTCAAAAGTCTGACTATGCTCCTACTTTTTAGTGTGCAAACTAAGTATGAGCATTCTTTATTGGTGTGCATACCAGATTTGCGTTTCAAACTGTTATAAAAAAAAAATTATTGATGCACTATGAAACTTTAAACATTCACAACTTTTAATTAGGAAACTATGGTTTCAGCATATAACCAATTTTGGAAATCTCGCAAAGATATCTACAATCAATGTCAATCCTCAACCCGGAATGGTCAAGTTTCAGCACGCGAAAAAATGTCAGTTAGTGCTTTAAAATTTGAGTTGAAATTTATGATACTCGGTAGTTATATATTTTTCATTTATTTCAAACAGAAATAATAGTTTGTCAGAATTTAATTTGACAATAATCAACATTCTAAAATTGAGTATCAATATTTTATTTATTTTTAAAAAAATTATAATACATTGTTTTCCGAGATTTTTATTTTTACCCAAAAAAATATATATTTTAATAAAATTATCCAAGTTTTTGAAAAATTTAAATTTATACCCAAACCGTAAAAAAAATTTACGGTTTGAATTCGGAATTCAAACCGTAAATTTTTTTTACGGTTTGAATAAGGAATTCAAACCAAAGCCAAAGTCCGACATCTCTCCCTCTCTGTGTCTCCGCCAGAAAAGAAAAAAAAGAGTTCTACCCCCCTGCCCTGCCTCCGGGCCTCCGCCTCTCCGCCCGAAGACCGGCGCCGCCACCCTCTCCCGCCGCCACCCCCTCTCCCCGCCGCCACCCCCTCTCCCCTCCGCTGCCACCCCTCCGCTGCCACCCCTCTGCTGCCACCCCTTCCTCCTTCACCGGCAGCCTTCACCGCCTCGCCTCCCTTCTCGCTCATGGTCCTTGCTGCCTCCGTCGCCTCCTCGATTTGAAATTTCGTGTAAGTTTTTGTATTTTGATTAAAATTTGATTAGAGTAGGATTAGAGTAGGATTAGAGTCAAGGATTAGGGTTTATGGCACAAATTATTGTTGCGATAATTGGACTTGAATGTTTGAATCGTATCGGGTTGTTGATTTTCCCGAGCGATTGATCGATCGTATTAATATTTATTGTATTTTGATTAAAATTTGATTAGGGTAGGATTAGAGTCAAGGGTTAGGATTATTGGCACAAATTATTGTTGCGAAAGGCCTCGTTGATATTGTTAGTTTGAGATAATTGGACTTGAATTTTTGAATCGTATCGGGTTGTTGATTTTCCCGAGCGATTGATCGATCGTATTAAATATTTATTGTAGGTAAGTATTTAAATATTATTTCTTTATGTATTTTTTTTTCATGTAATGTACTCATTTTTTTCAAAAGAACACACACAATTTAGTGTAAATAATTTAATTCACCCAAAATTAAACAGTTAACAAAACAGATGATAATTAAAAGTTTTAATCACAAACTAAATTGAATTTTACTCCAATAAGTTTTGCAATTTTTTTGCTAATTAAAAAGTTTGAATTAATTAACAATTACCAAAAAATAGTTTTCCAAAAGAAGTTACTGTGAATCGAAAAATTTCATTGTTTGTAAATTCATAAAGAATGTGTAAATAGATGTTCTAGATTTTAACATTTCTATGCTTGATAAAATAATTTAAATGTTTGAGATTTAACCAAATTTTAATTTACTTATATAATGTATTGTACACATTCTTTGAATAGTTTCATTGTTTCTTATTACAAACTTTTAATTATCTTCTGAACCGTGAAACAAAATATGGAGTCTCAAAATCTTGTATTCTTCTAGAAAACAACAATATTAGTATCTATTTGGGAAATAAAAAACAAAAAAATTGTAAAATTTGGTTTTCAACCAGATTATACCATAGAAATCATGTTGAACTGTTTGGATAAACAGTTCGGACTTTGAAAACAAAGATGAGGATGTCAGAGTGATTAACACAAAAACAACATAGCATTTTAATCACACTCATAAAAATTCATGGAAATAAAAATGGAAGAGTTGCATATAGAGGGAGATTACGGCGATTTTCTTTGCTCGATGATCTTCGACGATGATGGTTATACCCCCACTGGCCGAAAAGGTGCTCGCCAGGTAATGCATCTACAAGAACACATTTTTTAAAAGTATGAACATTTTTCGTAGCTATTTTTTTAAACTAACCTTGTTTTATTTTTTTAGCTGCTGGTAGCACTTAAAGGTGCCGCGCGTTCAATCATTTGTCTTGGAAAACGTGGCTACAGAGCGGTCGGGCATGCGATGTTGCACTTGGTTGCCCCGTGCATTGAGGACCACGGCCACGAGGCAAAGCTGGTCACCATGCTACGAGACGCCGGAGAGAATATTGATTGGCGTGCAGTACAACCGAACGAGCCTGACGCGCCACCTGTTCTGAATAGTGAGATGCCACCGGAGCCCTCAGAGCAGCCAAACTGGGATTATCATCGTTGGGTACTGCGCATGGAAGGTTGGCATGCCTACCGTGACGAGCACGGACGTCCATTTCTTCCCCCGGTATGTGATTCTTTATTTTATTTATTTCTTTATTTTAATTAAAGATAGTTCAAATTTACTAAAATATTGGTATCCGTGCAGGGTCCTGCATACATGCCGCCACCGCCTGAGCAGCATGAGTCTCCAGAGATCCCGTCTGTGCAGGATGAGAGATTGACTTTCAGCCTTGCCGATTTTGCTCCAGCTGATCCGTGGGATACAGCCGCCTCCCCGTCACCGCGTCAGCCGTATCCACCGAGAGCTCACGATTGGGAGGCCTCTGGTAGCGGGACGCAGTCGGACTATGCGTCCCAGCTTGCGGATTCCTTCTTCCGTACCCCCCCCTCCACCACCAGCCACCCATGCGGCCGAGGATCCATGGAGTAGAGCAGTCGAGATGAGCCTAGAGGCCGAGCCATACGCTGAGTTTACACCAGCTCTCAGAGCGCAGGACGGAGAACAACAATGGAATGACTGGCAGGGCCGAAATTTCAGTAGGGAAAATAGGGGTATACCACCTCACCGATACACCCCTTCGCAGTACCGTTGATAGAGGGTTATTTTGGTAGTTTCAGTTCAGTTTAGCTATGTTATCCTTTATTATGTTTTAGTTTAGTTCTGCAATTTATTTTTTAGTGTAGTGTACTTTCGTTATGTTTTATTATGATATGGTTGGAGGTATGTTATATATTTTTATCATTTCATGGTATTATTTATTATGTTACACAACAACAACAAAATAACATCCCAAAAAAAAAAAAAATATAAAACACAAAAAAAAACTCAAAACAGAATAAAATTAAGAACAACAATACAATAAGTATAAATACGGTTTTAACATATCAAGTCAACTTTAAAAATCATGAAAATTTGCCGACATGCAGACTTGACTTCGTAGAACAGGACTGTGAAGTTTCATGCAAAATCTCAAAACAGATTGTGAGATATCATCTCTCAAAAATTGCTCGAAATGCTGAAGTTGTGCGTCCGAGCCCTCCTTTAGCATTTCGAGCAATTTTTGTGAGAAGATATCTCGCGATCTGTTTTGAGATTTTGCATGAAACTTCACAGTATTGTTCTACGAAGTCAAGACTGGACGTCGGAAAATTTTCATGATTTTTGAAGTTGCCTTGATATGTTAACCAGATGTGCAAAGTAGGGCTCGGACGCACAACTTCAGCATTTCGAGCAATTTTTGAGAGATGATATCTCGCGATCTGTTTTGAGATTTTGCATGAAACTTCACAGTATTGTTCTACGAAGTCAAGACTGGACGTCGGCAAATTTTCATGATTTTTGAAGTTGCCTTGATATGTTAACCAGAGGTGCAAATTCTTTTTTTTTCTCTTCCTCTCTTTCTCTCTTTTCTCTCTTCCTCTCTTTCTCTCTCTCTTTTGTATTGAAAATTTTTGAGCTTTTTTTTAAGAAAGAAAATTTGTATTTTTTTATATTTATAAAAAAATATGTTACTATATTTTTATAGTATATATTTTAGGATATATTTTATTTGATTTTCTATCAGCAATAATCTTTTTAATAACAAAAAAGGAACTCTCGATTACGATTAAGTGAAAACAATTATTATTTTCTTAATGAAATAAGAATTCAAAATAAAAAGAAAGATTAGAGGAATTAAATGTCTATAGAAAAAAGAGCCAGCCTCAACTTTCAATCAAAAAAATCTATATACAAAAAATCCATATGATGATACAATTTTTTTTTTTTTTAGTATCTTACTTAACTTTAAGTCGATCTTATTTTTTTGATCCAATTCAGTTTTAATTTCTATTTATAAAATGAAATTCTCATAAAAAATAAAAATCAAAGAAAAAAAAGGAGGAATCTTTATGTCTCGTTATCGAGGACCTCGTTTAAAAAAAATACGTCGTCTGCGAGCTTTACCAGGACTAGTTACCCAATTGAAATATAATAAGAATAAAAAAAAAACAAAACTCTCTTTCTTTCTCTTCTTTTTTCTAGCTTCTGATGCTTCCTTTTATAGCTAAAAAACGATTTTTTTTTTAAAAAAAAAGAATTCAAAAAAAAAAAAAAAAAAAAAATTTCAAACCGTAAAAAAACTTTACGGTTTGAATTCGGAATTCAAACCGTAAATTTTTTTTACGGTTTGGGTATAAATTTAAATTTTTCAAAAACTTGGATAATTATATTAAAATATATTTTATTTTGGGTAAAAATAAAAATCTCGGCATTGTTTTGAACCAAACATTCATCCGTGGTGGCAAAGGGTGCTCAGATCTAGTATGCACATAAAAAAAGAGTGCGCAGACCAAGTTTACGCACCAGGAAGTCTATGCATTAGGAAGAGCCGGTGCGTAGACTTTAACTTTAAATTTTTATTATTTTTAAATGGTAACTAAAAAAATCGGGTTAATGGTTAGGTAAGTAATTAGATTTTAAGATATTTTGGTTGTTTTCTTTTTGTATGACTTTGTACCGTTGGTTGGTTTCTTGTTTCAATAAAAATCGGTGGCATAACCATCTTATCATCCTTATAAAAAAAAAAAGGGATGCTCGTCGATATACTGCATATTAAAAAACTTATAATAATATCATATCAATTATCATTCTGAACTATACTTTTTAAGCTAAGTTATTTTAGAAAGTATACGCGGTCAACAGCTAATTTATTTCTTTTTCTAAAACAATTGTTCCAGAAAATGGTAAAAGGCCAGCTTGCTTGCTGTTTGGAGGGCCGACATTTTTAAAAATATCGTAAGTTAATTAAAAATTATTAAAAATACCCACGGTCCCAAATTTTTATTAAAAATACCCAAACCGGCCAATAATTGGCCGGTTCCGTGATTTTTTTTTATTATTTTTTTTTTAGAAAGAAAAATTGCTAAAATGCTGAAATGAAATCTAACACAAAAAAATCGAATTATTTTTTAAATATTTGTTAGATTACTTTTTTTGATAGCATATTTATACTAAAATACGCTAAATTACTTGAAATTATGTTAATTTATGCTGATTGACACTAGATTACTTTAAATTATGTTAACTTTTTTTAAAGAGACAAATAGCTAAAATGCTGAAATATAACACTAAAAAATATAATTTATTTTAAAATATTTGCTAGATTACATTTTTTATATATAATTAGCATATTTATACTAAAACACGCTAAATTACTTGATTTATGCTGAATTACAGTAAATTACAATAATTATGTAGAATTATGCTAGAATACGGTAAAGTACGCTAAATTACGTACGAATAGGAATGATATCTTCACTGAGAAGGGGAAAAACGACGACGAAACTTCAAACGGTCATAAAACGGCGCTCGAGTGTCCGATTTCAGCAAATGACCACTTTTCGGAAAGCTTGCGAAAATGCGCATGCGTCCGAACTTGCTTTGCTAGTTTTTCAAATTCAGAATCGCCAAAAAACAAAGGGAAGAGCCTCAAAACTTCAGTTGAAGTTTCCGATTAAGATTTTCATTTCTATTCTCTAATCTACGTAGCTCAGTAAATTAGTTAGAACTTGTAGAATACCAATTTTTATTATTTTTTGGAATTTTTTTACTATTTTTTATGTTTTATGAAAGATGGCACAAAATCGGCCCTATTCATATATAATTTAGCGTAATTTACCGTATTTTAGCATAATTCTACATAATTATTGTAATTTCAGCATTTTAGTAAATTTACCGTATTTTAGCATAATTATTGTAATTTACCGTATTTTAGCACAAAATCAGCCCTATTCGTAACGTATTTTCTAACAAATATTTAAAAAAATAATTCAATTTTTTTGTGTTAGATTTCATTTCAGCATTTTAGCAATTTTTCTCTAAAAAAAAAAAAAAAAAAATCACGGAACCGGCCAATTATTGGCCGGTTTGGGTATTTTTAATAAAAATTTGGGACCGTGGGTATTTTTAATAATTTTTAATTAACTTAGGGGTATTTTAAAAATGTCGGCTTGGAGGGTCGCTCCGTTCATGCGCGCCAAATATATCCTGTATATAAATAGATTCCCGTTCCGGTGTTTCACTAATCTGAAGCTATACCTGCAGCGAATCACTCATTCTTCAAATGAAGGAAAATTCATCTCACGTGTGGGACCCATATTTCAGTGGTTTGAAACACGCGTAACACCAGATGGGCGCAAACAAAGAATAAATTTCGGAAATCAGCTCGATCGCCATTTCGCCAATTTCTCTCTTCCTCCCATTCCTCGTCCTCTTCTCTTTCTCCCACTAAAGGCGAGGCGTGAAGTCTTAATTCCAAAGCCCTAAATTTTGCCAGGTTTTTTCTATAATGAATAATTTATTGTTTGGTTTTCAAGATTTCGGGTGTTGTTTTTGCTGCCATTTATAATATATCTCTTTTCTTTGAATTGGCATTCAAAATATTTTATTTTGTCAGATGGTGGTTCGATATTGTTAGTTGATATTGGCAATCATCTAATTTTTTTAGATAATCTAACATTTCACATTTGGATTAAGCTTTATTGTGCTTGCGTCCCCCTCAGCTATTCAATCATTACACTGGAACCCCTTCGTACTTTTACGGCAGCATTTTTGAACTAGGAAAAGAATGTACTTGGGTTTTAACATTTGGGATGCATGAAGCTTCTAACTACTTCAGGAAAAAAGATGTTGTTTGTCTAGATTATTCTTAATAACTTGTGGGCATAATGTCAGGCACAAAGAAGTTTAATTATTCATAGTTCATCTTCTATTTATCTATTTGCTATTTTGTTTATTTTTGTGATTTTTATTATGTATCAGATGCAAAGACCATACAGGCAAGCAAATATTGGCCTAAATCAGGTACAAACATGATGCAATTTTATCTTCGTAACAATCTAGAAGTGTTTATATATTACTCATTATTATGAGTAGAGCTAGGGTGTTCTTAACTTCACCAAGTCCCTTTGTTAACTCTACTCTATAACCTATCGGATTGGCTTCAAATGACGAATCTGGACCGTTGAAACCCATCTACCTTATGAGTGATGTGTCTACATGCAAAAATTTTAAACATTCAAATTAATTTAGTATAAAGTTAAGCGGTCAAAATTAGAAGGTTTATAAATAATTTTAATGCATTCATTTTTTGAACGTTTTTTACCACTTGACTCTATACAAAATTAATTCGAAAATTTAAAATTTTCGCATGCAGACACATTACTCGTAAGGTAGATGGGTTTAAATGGTTTGGATTTGTTATTTGAAGCCAATCTGATAGGTTTTAGAGTTGAGTTCACAAACGGACTTGGTGAACTAAAGAACACCCTAGTTCTACTCTTATTATTTTATTTTATTTTTAAAAAGGGCTTGAAAGCCCATTGCAAGTGTGTATTTAATATGGAATGACACTAGTTTCTTGACACTAAGCTATGCTTTTGAAATCAGAAAATGAATATTGTAGTTGGCACAAATCCTCAGCAGAGTATCAGAAGAGCCCTTGGAGTTCTAAAAGACTCCACTGCAGTCGGATTAGTGAAAGTAAATAGTGAGTACAAGGTTTGTTAATCTTCAATTGTTGTTATATTTTTTTAAATTAGAACCTTTTAGTTTAATTATTCATTTGCTTTTCATTTTGGTTATGGTTATTATATGTTGTCAGGTAAAATATCTTTTGTAAAGCCAGAATGAGCTTACTAATAGTTTTAGGAAAGAGAGAATGAATATTGTATTGATCTTGTGTCCTTGATTACAATTATATTGAGTCTATTTATAGACTTGATTATGGTATATATTTAAACATCTCAACTAATCATCCCCTACCTACCACTCTTGTATTCCTATTTATCTCCTACATTGTACACTCACTAATATCTCCAAATCCTTGTGAGTTTAACCTTGCACTTCTCTTTTCTTTTGTCATCTTTGAGCAATTCATTGACCAGCATGATTTCTTGGTTACTTCTAATTTCTTAATACACTGTTAGGATTTGGATGTTGCAATTGTAAAAGCGACCAACCACTTTGAGCTATTGCCCAAGGAGAAACACGTAAGAAGTTAGTATCAACCCCACCCCCTCCATTTCTTTTATCATTTCCCCCTCAAGGCAATGAGTTACAATTCTTACAAATAGGACCAATCCTTTCTTAAAATGCATGGTTACAAAAGTACAACTGTTTCTCTCATGAACAGCTATTTTTCAAGCAATTTCGGCCTCAAGACCCCGTGCTGATGTAGCATATTGCATACACAATCTTGTAAAAAGGCTTGCTAGGACAAGTAGCTGGGCGGTAAGTTTACTAAAATTGTACTTTTTCTCTTCTGTAAAGCCCGTGGTTAAATTATGATTTGTTTTGGTGATCTCATTGAGAGGGGATTGCAATTGCAGCACCGTAAACTTAAGCCTGATTAACCTTACAGTTAAAACTAACCAATCTAGAATTAATTACTATCAATAAAAAAATCTATGCCCCTATCCATCTCTAATTAGCCTGAAATTTACCGCCTCTGGTAACCCTCAGCCTCAATTATGCAACCAGTCTGAATTGACCCCATAAATTATGCAAATAAGGGTAATTTGACCCTATGTTAACCCAAGAAGGCCACCAAAAACAAAAAAAACTGATGCCTTATCCTTATTGTTTGAAACTAAGCAGCCAAACAACAGGAAAGTTTGGTCCAACAAGTTGACTGAGATAGCAAGAGGCAGTAATTGTCTTGATTACCTCTCATCCGTACATTTTTTTACTAACCTAGGTGGCTTTGAAAACCTTAGTTGTAATTCACCGTGCATTGAGGGAGACTGACCGATCGTTTCGAGAAGAGCTCTTGAATTACCGCCGTACTAGAGCTCAAATGCTCAATTTATCACATTTCAAGGATGACTCTAGCACGACAGGTACCTGATCTCCTTTTTCAATTAACTATTATTTTATCATCCAATTTAGTGATATGTACTATGCTGGTCAGCTCTGGCATTGGCATATACATATCAGTAGACATGCTCGTAAGGTATAGTAAGATGATGGGCCAAAAATAAAAAAATAAAAAGCCCTCTCATTAATGTTTAGGCCCTTTTATATGTACAGCACTATAATTGGCTTTCTACCTTTTACAGTCAGATGCTAACGGAATGATATAAAATCCAGTAAAAGAATATTCAAAAAGGACTCCTGGCTGATATTATATCATCTCAGGATTATAACTTGCTGGCAGTGTAACTGGTAATTGTACCTACCATTACATTCCAGTATACTACAATGTGATCCAGGCCAATACAAATTAGCCTTCTGTTGGTGTAATCCATGGTACAGAAGAAGTATAATATATTATATCTCTCATACTAAGTTTTCCATTGTTTTTTTTTTTTTTTTGTGAATTTGAAGCATGGGATTATTCAGCATGGGTTCGGACATACGCTTTGTTTCTGGAAGAACGACTTGAGTGCTCTAAAATGCTAAAATATGATATTGAATCGGAGCCCAATGTAAGCTTTTGGATTCCTTTTTCTACAACCCCCCACCCCCCTCTCTCAGGTCGAGTGGAATATCCTCAAAGATAAAACTGATTTCGGTAATTGGCTGCTGGTTCTTATTTCATAGTAACCCTATAATTACATTTGGATTGTAGAGAGTCACAGAGCTTGAAACGAGTGAGTTGCTTGAGCAGTTACCGGCTTTGCAAAATCTTCTTTTTCGTCTTGTCGGTTGCCAGGTATGCTATTTCAATCCCACTCACTTCCATTGTGTTTTTGCAAGTTATACCAAGCATTGTGCAATGAAGAGGGTTCATGTGCTTCCGTAGGAGTATGCATAATTTAATATATATACAAATTACACCGACCCTCAATTCCAATATGATGGAAAGGTGCATCCATTGGACATTTACAATGTTGCCCCTAATTCCAATAAGTCACTTATTTCTTAAGATCAATTTAAGATAAATAAACAAAGATAATTCACACATTGCAAGAAATGAATGTGTTAGAGTCTTGAGACTCATGATGAAAAGACCAAGGACAATTTAGTCATTTTATATTAAGTTAATTTTTATGTAGCATTTCTTTGTTCTTGCAAATAATACTGGATATTGTCTTGTAAACATGGAACAAATATTGGGTTCAATCTGCAAAAAACTTTTTCTAGAGATGAGAAATTTTATCCCAGACATAATTAAAGGAAAACAACATGCCTACTCTGTAGTCTATGGAACTTAGGTAATATCAGATGATTCAGATACTAGTGCAACAAAGCTGGAATATTTCCTCTATTGTCCTCACTTAAGAATGCCGAACTTCATCCTCCTTTCTTGAAAATAATTAGTACACAAAGGAGGAAAGTAAAATATGTAATCCTGACATTTCTAATAAAACTATTAAAGGGCAGGTCCATAAGGGAAAAATACTTCTTTTGGGAGGGCATATGAGGATCTTATTTTTTTCATAGGGGTTACATCATATTTTAATTTGTCATAGAGACATAGGAGAAAAATCACAATTTAATAACGTTGATTCCTTCATTTCCAGCCAGAAGGTTTAGCGGTTCATAACCAAATGATTCGATTTGCAGTCTCTATGGTGAGTTCATTTATTTGTAAATTTATTCTTTGTAAAAGTTTTTTCTCTAAAAATGGTTTGACAGTGGATCCTCCATATAATCCTTTGCAAATTGTCTCACTTTCACCTACACTTCTACAAATTCTCAAAGTACCCCTGTTACAAAGATAGGAATTATCAGATATAACCCTACAAATGTATTAATTACTTCCCTCTTTAGCTCTCCTCTCAATTTGCTTAAAAGGAATGACCAATCTAGCTTTCATGCAAAACTGGCCATCTCTACATAAATGTGGATGTGAAAAGGTATCTTATGTACTATAATCAGGTTTTAGATGTGCATCTCACTTTGAAAGAAAATATTATGTTCATTTTTTTAAGAGCATAAAAGACAGCATCCCTTTAAGAAACCTTTTTTAATTAACTTACAGGTTGCACAAGAAAGTATAAAAATCTATGCTGCAATCAGAACAGGAACTGCTAATTTGGCGGACAAGGTACTCAACTAAGCCAAGCTTAGTACTTGTTCTGTAATCTAATTATTTACTTACTTCGTGAGAGAAAATATTTACTTATTGGAAGAAACCTTTTAAACCAATTCAGTATCAAACTAACCATAAAAAAACTAGAAGAGCCTACCATGTTTCATTTTCCTGAGAGACAGTGAGAACTACTAAACTTCTTGCTAATATATTTTAAATTTGCAGTTCTTTGATATGCAACGGCATGATGCAATTAGAGCACTTGATATCTATCGTAAGGCTGTTCTGCAGGTAATATTTCACCTGTCGGGCAATGAATTTGATGTTTTTCTTCTATGACAAATGTACCCTTAACAGATACTCAAAATGTCCCTGTACGCTACAAAACCTTGGAAAATATCCCCCCCCCCCCAAAACTAATGGGAAGAGAAAGGTTCTGATGTGTAGTTTCCATCTTTTAGAGGCATATGCAGTCTTTAAAGCTTTTATACTTTGCCTTTGTTGGATGATTAATTATTAGAAGAAAGAAAATAACAAGGTTTTTTAATAGGGTGGGAGTCTAACAGACTTTTACATGACTTGTAAAAGACTTAATCTTGGCCGAGTCAACGACTTCAAAAAAGTTGAGCAGGTACTTGTTTTTCTTTTTCAATTACTTCACTGTATGCATATATTGACAGTAAAATTCTAATCACGACGTACCCTCATCAAATAGCAAGTAGTCTGTTAATATTTGCCAAGTGCTTATAGAAAAGTGTGGGTGAAAGAAAGGAAAAATGATGACAGGGGGAATCAAACATATGGCTAGCTACATTTTATTAGTAGAAAATCTTGATTTCGAAGGAAACATATGCCAAAATGTTGTTTACATCTTTACTCGTATTGGATTATGTTATTGCAGCCTCCTGAATCATTCCTTGGAGCAATGGAAGAATACATAAAAAATGCGCCTCGTCATAATATGGTAAAGGTCCTGTATGTTGTTATTGTATATGCACCAAGCATTACCATGCCGGATGCACACTGTCTAGTGCAAAAGTGAAGTTATCTTAGTTTCACCCAATTCTTCGAACAAACAATATCTGATGATAATCAACCTTATCTTTACATTATTCAATTGTTATACTTGTAGCTTGAAGATGGAAGAGAAACTTTGGCGATACAATATAAGAATAATAAAGAGCCAGAACCGCCTGTTGCAACAAACTTGAGTTCACGTGAAGTGATCTTACCAGAAACTCACTCTGCTAAAACTACAGTTCAACCTGCACCTTCTGACTCAGTTGCTGACCTACTGGTAAGTTCATTGTAGCATTGGAATTACAATTCCAGTTAAGTGCGGGATTTACTGGCATGATGACAAGCTGATATGATATCAAAATGTGAATGACACCTGTCTAACCCTTTTGTGGGATTATAGCTAGCTTCACTGTATATTCTGATCTTTTCATTAAAGAATTTTTTTATCTGATTGGTGTAACAGTGTTTGGACAACATCACGCATGATTCAACTGCACATCAAGTAGAGGAGACAAACCCCTTGGCAGTTGCTTTGATTTCTAATGGTAATCTTCTTAATTTGATTTGTCTTTATTTTGTCCTTTGATATTAGAAATTACGGAAATGATTTCCAGCTTTCTACTAATAATTTTCAATTATACTCGAAAACAGACAATCTTATGTTTATTTTCAAAATATTCGCAACCGCATTACTTTCAACTGTTTTTAGTCAAGTCAATTCTGAAATAATTATAAAAAATATCAATATACCTGGTTACATGGAATTCTCTTACCACCTCATTAAACCTTATACTTGACTATTACTAAACATTATATCAATTGAATTAATGTTTGCTTTTTGCATGTAGAATCTTCGACAAATAATGCCTGTTCTTCTTCTAATCCAACATATGCGATGGCAGACTGGGAATTGGCACTTATTGCCACATCAAGTTCAAATCGAAGTCCTCTTCCCGAGAATAAATTGGCAAGCTCAATTCTTATTACTAATGACAAAAAAAAAAAATAAGGAATGGAAATAATAAAACTTGAGAAGTTTTAAACAAGAAAATGCCTCTATTAGACAACTGTTGTTTACCTTTCTTTTTCGTTTGACTCGGTTTACTTGCAGGTGTCCCTTTTCTATGGGTATATCTATTTTATATAGTATTACTTTTCTTGATGCAGCACACCTTTATGTTTTCTTTTTCTTTTTCTTTTTTCTGTTTTGACAGAACTTCACCTTTTCTTATTGTATATCTTTATAAATTTTCGGGCTGCATTAGTTTATTTTTATTTCTTTCCTTCTTTCCTTTTATTTATTTACTTCTTTGAGGCCTGAAACTTTCATCTTTTGGTGCCAGTCTTTTTTCCCACTGAGGTTGAAACCAACAACCTTATCTTTGTGAGAATTTGCCTCGAACACCTGGACCTATCAATGGTTGCTAAAGAAAATAGTAATGGAAGCGGTTGGGCATCTTTGGTAAATACCCATCCATAATGGCACGGAGTTCTGAATGAAAGTTATTAATATATTCTTTTTTTTTCTTTTTGTAGGCTGATGGATTCAATAAATTGATGCTAAACAGTTTGTATGAAAATTCTGTTGCACAGGGGCCAACAAACACCGAATTGGGTTTCCCGATTAGCTCTGATCAGGTGGCCCCAGCAAATCCATTTGAGATGGTTTTGTTTTCTGATGACCCAATTTTTGTGCCTAGTAATGAAATATCATCTAGCAATATGGAGCTTGGAACTAATGAGGGACACAACGACCTGTTCTTCTGGTCTAATTCTGAAGCAATAACTAGCAATATTGCACCAATCGGTCTTGAAGCAGGAGATGAGAACTCGTTATCTCTGTCTGGTACTGGCAAAAGAGTACCTAGCAATGATGTACCAATTGGCACAGAAATGGGACATGACGACCAATTCTTCTGGCGCAGTTCTGAAATGATTCCTAGCAATGTACCACTTGATACTGAAACTGGTAATGGAAAAGATGCTGTGTTGCAAGCGCAAGGACAAGAAATTAGCCATGACAGCACCAAAAATCCATTTGGTAACCCATTTATGTAATGCACTAACCAAATTTAGATATTGGAAAGGGTTTGATTGAGTTTCAGCCACGGGAGTTAAGATATTAGAAAAAATGAATTGAGTACAGAAGTTGAGATGTAGATAAGCACTAAGCAAGCTGTCTTAGTTTCTAATTGTAATATTATTTTCTTGCCATTGTAACTATTGACTCCCTTTGCATTCAATTATCTAGGCCATGGTATCTTTTTGTTTTAGAAAGAGTTGATTTTTCTGAAAGATATTGCTTAATAGATTCAAATATTAGTTTTTAAATTTGGGTTCAGAGAAGACAAAGAACGTTAAATCTAACAGATTGCAGCTGATTTTTTTTTATTTTTTTATCTTGACCGTTTCCATTTTATATGAAAAGAAAAAATAAAAAAAATCACAAGGAGAAAGGATCCAAGATTTATTATGATAACAGTAATTACATGAAAAGAAGATTCATCCACTGAATTTCTAAAAATTAGTTATAAAGATTTATAACTTATTTATAAGGGGGAATTTCACGTATACCAAAAACTTCAAAATTACGTATTTCTCCCTCTAAATTTTGAAATTATATATTTCCCCCTCTAAACTTCAAAAACTCACAAATTTATCCATTTTATTGTCTTTTATATTAAAACTCATTCTAAATTTATAAAATACCCATTTTACCCTTTATTAAAATCATAAAATGCCCATCATACTCAAATTTGAATCTGAAAGGTTCCCCTACCGTCCGATCCGCACGCATTGCAATAATATTTGTGCACATCGCTTCAATAGTTGTGCATGTTAGCTTCAAGATTTGTGCTGATCTAGCGTGCACATATCTTAAAGCAATTTTGACCCCCACAAATTGCATTAAGATTCATGTACGTCACTTCAATATCCGTGTGTTTGCTTTAATATTCATGCTGATCTTGCACGCACGGATCTTAAAACAGTTCAGACGGTAGATGAACCCTTCAAATTCAAATTTGAGTCCGATGGGTTTTTTATGTTTTTAATAAAGGGTAAAATGGGTACTGTATAAATTTAGAATGAGTTTTAATATAGAAAATAATAAAATGGGTAAATTTGTGAGTTTTTGAAGTTTAGAGGGAGGAATACGTAATTTTGAAGTTTAGAAGGGAGAACACATAATTTTGAAGTTTTTCAGGGATATACGTGAAATTCCCCCTATTTATAATGCATTTTATTTTTCATTAATTTTTAACAACTTGATTGCATACTAAATAAAATTTAAAGGAGAAATTTCATGTATACCCCTAAAAAACTTCTAAATTGTGTATTTCATCCTCTTAATTTTTTATTGTGTGTTTACCCTTCTAAATTTTAAAAACTCACAAATTTATTCAGTTTATTGTTTTTTTTTATTAAAACTCATTTTAAATTGTATAAACTATCCATTTTACCATTTATGAAGAAAATAAAACATATGTAGCATGTTTCTGCAAAAATGTCTTCTAATTTGACGATTTCTGAAGGCAAATAAGTTACACAAGAATATACCTAAATAGTCTTCTATTTCCTGAATGAAATAGTATTTTATTTTTTCATTAGGCGAATTCTTGACTCTCTAATTGATATGTGAGTTGGCTTCAATCTTGTCTCTTTTTGAGTTAAATGTCTTATATTTCTTATCGTGGTTTCTTGCTGAACATAATTAAATTGATAGAAGGTACCATTGTGTTATTCAATTAAGTCGCACTAAAATTTTTTGGAGATGAAATGATTGGCAAATGTTATACCATATTATATACCCATTAAAGAGAACTGACCAATAAGGCAATACTAACGATTGTTTTGCTTTTGCAATTATCAAAGACGAAAAACTTAGTTTTAATCAGGTTCTTATTTCTATTCCCAGCTGCAAGAAGATGAAGAAAGGGATGGATCCCGTAGTCTTAAGGAATGTCTCATGCCATGCAATTTCAATCCGTGCAAACTCTTGGCGCGACCAGTCTCACCGGTTTCTAAGCCACTGCGTTGATCTCGGAGGTACCTGCAATAGTGACCCCTTTAAATTCATTTAACTTCTCCATTGGTTAAGATTATAGCTACCAAATCATGGCCATTTAAAGAAAACGAGCTTCGCTGACCTTCTATATATCATGTGTTCTCACCATGATAATTTAATTGGTGAAGAAGAAAGGTTAATTAATATTGAAATGTTATGTTAAAATTTTAATTAAATAATTAATTAACACTTTGTTAGCATTTCTGACAAAAAAAACGTAATTAATTCGGTGCTGAGTATCACTTGCTTGAAGACCAAAGTAATGACTCCGAGAGACCAATGATATGCTTATCTTGTCTTGGTGTCTTGATTTCCTCTACTTTTTATTTTTTTTAGAAAAAATCAAATCTTTCCAACTTTAAATACGGAAAATATAATCACCGTAGTCACTCAATGAAAAAAAAATGTTCTTTTAAATATTCATTTGTTGGATCTTTGTTGGAAACAATTGCTACTTCAAAGCTTTGTAAAATGATTGGAGTTCTTGCAACCATATAATAAGTTGAACAGCAGTATAGTAGTTTTGTCACAAAAAATAGGCTCCACTCTTCACACAACATGGAAATCTTATTATAGTTTAGTCACAAAAATTATGCTCCACTCTTAATACAACATCAAAATCTCATGCCCAGATGAAACTAAATCAATGCACGCTTGAGTTCCATTTTCTTTTTTAACATAAAAATAATGGGGTCAATTATTCTCAAATTTCATTGATTAAGATATCAAAGGTTTCAAAATTACAAAAGTTTTAGAGTGAGGCTATGGTGCTATGCATAGCACGGATGGCTAGTGTACTACGGCTCAATATGGTACTTTTTAAAATCCTAACGGTCGATCCGACCGTTCAATGTGATAATTATATGAATATGTACTTGCAAACTAAATTTTACATTTTTTCGAATTTTTTTACTATTTTTTTAGATAGGTAGAATTTTGATGGTCTAGAATTTTCAAAAAACACTGATTTTTCTACCTATCTAAAAAAATAGTAAAAAAATTCGAAAAAATGTAAAATTTAGTTTGCAAGTACATATTCATATGATTATCACATTGAACGGTCGGATCGACCGTTAGGATTTTAAAAAGTACCATATTGAGCCGTAGTACACTAGGCATGTGTGCTATGCATAGCACCATAGCCTCACTCAAAGTTTTAATAGGAACATGAATTACACGAGTAAAGCTAAGGTGCTCTTAAGTGTACCGTACTCCTAAATGTAGGCCGTTGGATTTCTTTAAAAGTCGTGTAGATTCTTTAAAAGGCGTGGTAGCACGACTTTTAAAGAAATCCAACGGCCTACATTTAGGAGTACGGTACACTTAAGAGCACCTTAGCTTTACTCTGAATTACACAATGAATTTCAAAGATAAAATAATCTTAGTGTACTTTCTACTTTTACAAAACATACAACTCTTACACGTGTATAAAGTATAAACAATATTATTCGAATTAAAAAACTAAAATTATATATATAACTTAACAACGTCGTTACTTTTGCAGTTACTTGCATTAATAATAATCATATCTTCAGGGATAACTATCTTCGTAGTCTTATTCTCAATAATAATAATTTTTTATCATTGCAGATAAGGCATATTCTTATTGTTAATAATTAAATTCAAATGAGAAAGAAAAATTCATCTCTAATTTCAAGACATGCTTTATCCACACTTGTTCCCATTTTGTATATTTAATTGCGAGTATCGTTGTAGAATATTGATATGTAAAATTACAATGAACAATTCTGAATATGTCACAAGTTTCAGTTGTCTCCTTGGCTAATTAATTTTCGGTGAAGCCCTCTGTAATTAATTTTAAAGAAAAAGTAAAAAAACCCACAATTGTAATTCTGAAAAAGGAAAGGCAATAAAGTTTACAAAGTCCAAATGAAAAGAGATCACGTCCACTGAATTTCTCAAAAAAATAGTTATAAAGATTTATAACTTATTTTTTCTTTAATTTTTATAGCTTGACTGTATACAAAATAAAATTAAAACTAATTTATCATATAAAAACATAACTCATCAAGTAAATCAATATAAATAGTTTGCATTCCTCGTTGAAAATTGATCCAAATAAATTTTAGAGCTATTTACTTGTGATGCTTACACAAGCATATTCCTCAATGTCATTATTTATTCGTTAAAAATAGAAAATTGACCCAATTGTCTTTGAAATTTGAACAATTAGAAGAAAAAATGAATAATTAGAATATTGTTGTTTTTCTTGAATTTATGAGGTAAAATGGGTACTTCATAAATTTAAAATGATTTTTAATAGAAAAGACACTAAAATGAGTAATTTGTGAGTTTGAGAAATTTAGAAGGGTAAATATTATATTATGAATTTTAGAGGGGGGATATGTAATTTCAATGTTTTTGAGGGGTATAAATGAAACTGCCCCAAATTTAAAAGTTCTTTTACTATGATCTGAACAAATATTAGTACTCGTATCACATGAAAATATAAATTATCTGAACTAAATATAGATTGATAACAGCTAGGAATCAAAGAGAAACAATTTAACCTTAAGGACTACATGGTTAAAGATGATATTTCAAAGGACTGTTGTGCATAATGGGTTGAAATTTGGGATTACCGCCAACGGATGTTTTGGAAAATTGGGTGACCGCCAAGTCCGCCAAATTTAGACTTCCCTTTCTTTCTCTAATAAAATTCATTTCTCCGACAAATTAAACCCTACGTCGCAAATATTCCCGGAGAAAGATTTGGCGACGAAATTAACGCTCTGATTGGAAACCCTTGCGAGCTCTGATTGGAAGAGGAGAAGAGTTCAATCGACTGAATTTCCGCGGGCTGAACTCGCGTCGCCAAATCGCACGGGGAAGGTAGGTATTTGGCGCGATTTCAGTTCGAGACGTGAAAGTTATCTTCTGTCCCTTCATTGTCGCGCCTTTGCTCCGACAAGGTAATGAAGTTCTTGCTCTCTTTTGTTTCGTTTGTTACCCGTATATTTTTTAGATTTTAGGTTTGTTGAGCTGAACAGATCAAACCCTAATTACTAATTTGAAGGGCAAGTTTGGTGAATTAGAACAGAAATTTGAATTCTTTATATAAATGGATTCTCATTTACAGATGATATTTCCCGATCAATAAAATTCAATTCTGAATCAATGTTTTTCATCTCTCCTCCAATGGTTTTTATTCTGACCAGATAGCAAACCCTAACTGGTAAAAGAGAGAGCGAGACGATGAAGAGAGCGTCAAATACGGTGAAGTCATCTGGAGACGAAAAGCGGATACGATTTGAGGATGCTATTGGTAGGAACTGGTTTGATGCGCTGAGCGATGACCTCATAATCTCCATACTAAGCAAAATCAGCGCCTCTGCCAAGTCTCCCTCTGACCTAACAGGAATCATGTCAAGGTGTGATATTTATCCTCTTTTATTTCCTCCTACTGATCTAAATTACTCTTTTCTCATTTTACTGTTCGAGAATTTTCCGGATGACTTAGGGCCTGTTCGGTGTAGGGAAATTTTATGGCAATTGAAGGTTTTGGGAATGGGGGTTTTCAGTCTTCACATCAATTTGTTGATTCCCGAATGAAAATAACTCATGGGAAATTTAAGAAGTTAGGTGTTCGTTAGAACATGGGAAAAAGAGAAACTTTCACTACAATCAATTCTAATTCCTCATGACAAAGATTAAATCACATGCAACAATTACCAGTGAATGTTGCACAGCTCAAGCCAAAGATTCAAGAGTTAATTATAAGTATGCCTAAAAGTTCAAATGAAACTGATTTTGATTTCTAATTCAACCAATGTACAAAAACCATACCTCAAATTGGATAAGGATAACTGTCGGAAATTTAAACCAAACAAGGAATGCTTAACAATCTGCAAAATTAACTCAAAAAAAAAAACAATCAGCAAATGAAGTTAAAAAGAACTGATCAATAGGCAAAACTATTGAAAGTTTTGCCTTTTCAATTTTAAAAGATAAAGAACTTCCTTTATTTAATATTGGCTCTTTTTTCTATTCCCAGTTGCAAGAGGATGAAAACATTGGGGATGGATTTAGTAGTTTTAAAGAATGCATCTTGTTATGCAATTTCCATCCCTGCCCGGTCTTGGTGCGACCGGGCTCACCAGTTTCTAAGCTATTGCAATGATCTTGGAAATACAGAAGCCTCATATATATTGGGAATGGTACCTGCAACTGTGACCCCTTTAAATTTTTTGAACTTTCCCATTGGTTGATTAGATTATAGCTACCAAATCACGGTCATTTATAGAAAATTGCAGACATGATATTCCAACGTTTGGTGGTTTTGAGAACTCAATTTAGGCATGAACATTAGTTGGGCCAGGTGGGGACGGGAAGGAGAGGGTTCAAAATTGGTACCATGCTGGTAATTTTTCAGTGAGTTATATGTACATAGTTTTATGAAAGGTAAAAAGCTACAATACATACCATACTTAGTTTTAGTCATTCTTCAACCAAATTCAGTTTAGTCCAATACAAGGAAACTTAACAGTAATTTTAATTTAATTTTTGTGTGATATAAATAACGTCTTACCATTGTAAAATCAGATTGAGTTCTATTGCTTGGGGCACTATGGTCGTGGGGCTGATCTCTTGGCACGAGCTGCAGAAGCATCCCATCCCGAGGCGCTCTATTCTCTTGCAGTGATCCAATTCCTAGGAAGCGGCGACATCAATGGACCACACTACCACCACTACTTCGACAATCCAGCAGCACTTTGTGCCAAGTCGTCCATGCTCGGTCACGCAGATGCCGTAATTGAAATCGGCCACTGCCTCTGGAGGTGTGCCAATATGCCTCATGGCCCTCACCCGCCTGACTGGGTTCAAAGCCTGTTGGTTGATGAAGATGACGAGATTGGAGAGAAGAACGGGATGGAATTGGATAAACACCTTGGTAGGCAAACACACCCAGCGAATTTATTCCTAGTTGAGTGGTGGCGATTATCTGACGTGAAGAGCAAGAGGGAATCAGACGATCTAAAACTCTGCTCACGCCTATGTGGCAGGAGGGAGACAAGGAGCAACGAGTTCTACAGGTGCCGTTGCAACAATGAGTTTTACTGCTCCCATGCCTGCCAGGATGTGCACTGGGATACTCAACACCATGCCACGTGTCATCTCAACAATGAATAATTTGCAAATGTTCATCTGTTATTGCTGATTAAAACATTTATTACTGTAATGATGTGAGATGATAAAACTTAAACATTATTTGTAGCATTTTATGGTAAACATGCAGCTGCTTTTTTTAACAAACAAGTTTTCTGGCATGTACCATGGGTTTTTCTTCTAATTATTGCATTCTGGTAAATAGTGGTAAAATAAGATCTGCTTTGCATATGTTCAGTAAAATTTATTAGTTTTATGTCATTCTTGGCACAATCTTGGCGTCAAATTCATTTTAATTAGTACCTAATGTATGATGTTACTTTTGGAACCTTTTTGGCACTCACATGCTGAAATTTTGGAACCTTTTAGCAATATCTTTTGATGTATTGTTGTTTCTTTGAGTTTGTTTGTGTTGGAATGCAAAGCCATTTTAATATTTGCCCCTGAAAATGTGCAGCTGTTTTAAAGTTGAATTATGACAAACATAGGGGCTTTTTTGAGAATGGCTCAAAATAAGAATGGCTTCCACCAAAACAATGACCAAAATTATTTGGCATTCAATATGACAAAGCGCATAAATAGGAACAGGTGTAATGTCATGTCATTTTTAATTTACTTATCATGGAAAGTAAAAACAGTGAAGCTCATCTACCATCGCCCTTTTGCAATGGTCATGAGTTTCACAGAATTTTAAAGATCCTGTGAACAGGAGAGAATACAACAGTTCTACCTTACAATTCCTGTGAAAATAGCATTGGACCAGTACTGGTATACACTTAACTCAGCTAAGGTTACCTCTGAATATTTATTTACTTTGTAGTATGATCCTTAGCAATTTTGTCAATATTGAATAGTATTATTTTTTATGCTAAAGTGATTATTAATATTGGTAGCGAAAAAGTAGGTGTTGCTGCAAGATGGAAATTTTGTGCACATATAAACCCCAAAATCTGCTGCTAAATATTTCTTTTTCAATATTCTTTTCTCTACCAATGCAAGTCATTTTATAGTTTGGTGGAGAAACAAAATGGTTTTTCTGCAATATTGTAATATATATGTTTTAAAAAATTCACTTGTATTGTTGAAAAATAAAGAACTTGGCAAGATCATGAATGGGTTCGCTTGTTCGAAAAAAAAAAAAACTACTTGTACATGATTCACGTTTTCTCATCTCGAAAGAGAACGAACCTTACATATTTGAAGAGTGAATCCTATATGAATTTTAAATAAAAAAATTAAACAAATAAATCTTACACAGGACAAGAAATAGATAAAAATTTGTAGAACGAGAAATAGATACAATTTTGTAGGCAATCATTAACACCGCTCTAATTTAAATAGGTACAGCGAATTTTTAAATATGATGGAGCTGTAAATGTTTACCGTACAGAGTCTGCATCCTCTGCATTAACGCACCTAATACACCGTTTAAGTTTAGCTCCGAACTGTCCGATAAGAAGAATTAATGTACAGGATCCCTAAAAGATACGTGCTAATATGTAACTAAAGGTCCAGATCTAAACTCAAACGGTGCGTTAGTACAAAGGCTATTAATCCATATTTTATTGAAGGTTATTAATGTTTGGAGTACATTTTTCCTACTGGTCTGGACCTGCGGTCCTCTTACGACAAACCACTCTTTGTACTAAAAATTGACAAATTATTGGATTTAATCTTCAATTCGAATTCATAAATCAAAGTTACAGTGCTGATAAAGTTCGTAAATCATCTAGAAAGGAACTTGGAAAAATAACGAGGCAACAATACATTATGAACTGATAAATCGCAAAAATAGAAGCTTATTACACCTACGTTGTGAAATTACACCTTTCAGTGCACCCAAAACAGAAAAACAATCTCAGCATTAAGTTCTACACGTTTCCCAACAAAAACAACAAAACAAACAGTGCCAAATAGAAATGCTAAAGGCAACCTTTTTTTTAACCCAACAGCTAACACCTAGATGTATGAAGCATGACAAATTTGGTTAGACAAAATGTTGGAAAAAAAAAAATGGAACTTAAAATGTGAAAATAAAAGAATTTTAAGAATTCGTCAGTGTTTATTTTGCTTTCTTCGCGAAGCAACCTCAGCTGCCCAAGCCTTCCCTACATCTGTCTGAAATTTTCCTGAAGATAACAAATAGACAAACAAATCACTCTGCTTTCAAATTAAGGATTACAGGTAACAGAAGAATTTCTGTGTTACATTCAGTGTGTTTTTTTTTATGACGCTTCAAACTTTATATTAAGACTCAAATGCTGATGTATAGAAATGCTGTACCTGCTGTTGATTGGAAAAATTCTTCCAGGTCATGCCCTTGCTCTGGGAAAAAAGATCATAATATGTTCAATAAAGTTGATTTGCAGAACCTCTGTGCTCCACATTTTAATTTAAAGATCCTGGATTCCCAATTTAATGCTGAACACAGAAATAATTGTTCCGGCAGGAACTAAAGAACAACACGGATTGATGAAAATATCAGTAAAGCTAAGTAAAGGGTGGTTACCATTTTCATATTCCAGTGCTTGAAGAATCATCTCGACCTGGAAATTCCTCTTAAGTTCAGATTAAATCCAAAAAATTCATAAAATATAGATGACACTATTGATATATAATCATTCCCAGATTCGAATATCACCTATTCATAAATAAGTAACTCTTATAGGCCAAATAACCGTGATGACGATTGCAAAGATTTCCACCAACTATAATTAAATTTTAGAGATGTTTAAAAAAAACTGCCATGCTCTGCTGGTATCTACTTTCACAACCTATGCTGCCAAAAGGTATCAAGTCTTATAGTTCTTCTCGAGTACCAAGTCTTACATTTTTCAGTACCTTGTTTTGTTTGCTTAAATTGCAGATGAAGGCAAAATCACTAAAACTTTTGGGGCACAATTGCTCAACATAAGGTCAACTGAGGAAATTCTAGTAAAATTGTGGTAGAGATGCTGAACTGTGAGTCTTATTGAGGCTTACTTGTGCTCAACTAAGTACCAAACTTTCGGATTACCAGTTCTAATTAAAATTTTGACAAAGATGTGCCTGACAATTTCAGAATGAAAAAAATAACTGATTGAACCAACGAAGAAAAAACGTACCTTATCAAAATCCTTGACAATCTTAGCTTCAGGAGAAGAATTCTCTTCGTATTCCATCCATAGCTCGTGTATTTCTTTGGCTACAAGAGAATATGAATGAATTAACAAAAACCTTCAGTGATACAAATTATTACCAAATTATTAATACAAGAAATAATAATTACAGAAACAATCAATAGATCACGGTATTTGCAAAGCTTTTCATTGGATTTAAAAACCTTGCTGCATGTTCTATAGCATCCTCTCTGTGCCATTCAAGTTTTCCTTTTCCTACTCATCATGTACCTATAAGGCTATAACTAGGTTTAGCTAACACTGACCATTTCAGACATTATATATTATATAATATACCTCTAGAAGGTTCACCGAGCAATGTACACATATGGTCAAGTGCTTCTCTCTCCATGCGGCTTTTTTCCGATTTGGGCACACCATCAGCAGGAGTGATGTCACCCACTATGGCTGCATTTATTAAATCACATGCATCTCGAATTGTAAGATTTAGCAAAAGAGTGCAACCCATGACCAATTGCAAACAATGGGCATCACACAAATCAATACTTCAACTGAATTTCAGCTGTATATGATAACCAGTCTGAGTTATAGGCTCTATACATGTGGAATTTAGAGCCCAATTAGCTGTATGTAAATCAACTAATCAACCATTTTAAACTAAGCATCGGCTTAGCTCTTCCTTTTTTTTTTATGAAAGCTTTCTCAGGTTTACACAAATTGGCCTCAAATACCTAATTAACACCACTAAAGTAAAAAAAATTGCGCAAAAAATAGGACCGACCTTCAGCAATGTCATGCACCAAAGCCATCTTGATGCACCTAACCACACATGAAACGATCAAAAGATAAGAAAATCAGAAGTTTTGCAAGTATAAATAAATCAATCAGAAGTGACAAAGATTTCCCTTGGAAAAGAAGTAAAAACAAAGGAAAAAAAAACCTGTCACGGTCGATTCCAGGAATGTCAGGAGCTACAAGAGCCATGATACCCATGCGGTACATGTGGTCAGCAATTGATTCTGGCCCCTTCACACCTCTTCTAATCCAACCTGCTCTTTTCGTCGTCTGTATGAGATCAATATCATGTGCTAGAGAAGATCAAAACAGGTCCTTTAATTATCCTACTCAGTACCAAAATGCACCAAGATTCGGTAATGATATATTTTTTTTTCATTTATATATCCTGGATCGTGCTCCATTTCTCAGTAAAATTACTAAGTCCTATACTTTCCAGAGAATGTCTGCTTCAAGCTTCATATCATACCTAATATATCCTATAGTTACTCTGGAATATTTTCGATAGTTTCTCTCATTTTCTCATTCGACGACCGAACTTTATCAGGAACTATTATTTAATCAACAACTAATACACTGCTACTTAAGAGACAACTAAGGGAGAGAGAGAGAGAGACCTTGAGGCGGTGGCAGAGAGTGAGAAAATCGATGGCGGAGGCGGCGGTAGATGCGGTAGAGGCGGAGGAAGAGGCAGACTGGGAAGAAGACATCCTGACCGTTATCGTGCGAATCTGGTGAGGGATTCGACGGTGGAGATTGGAGGAGGAGATAAAAGGTGGGAGCGAAGAGAATGAGCGATGGGATTTGGTGCACAGAGAAGTGAGCGCTTGGCTCCCAGTCATTTTGCCCAATGAATGCCACTGCGTCTCTTTCTTTCTCTGGGTGTATATCCCGAGAAATTAGTTCTTTAATCAATACACGTGTCGTTATTTTCAAAGATCAGTCCACTTGAACCAGGAATTCTCCAGGCCGAGTCGGTGCAAGAACAAAATGGTCAATAGTGTAAGAGCAGCTAATGGGCTGGGCTTTGATCAGAAAGTTCTCCAACCTTGTGGGAAACCAAGAGGTTCACCCAGTAAAGCCCAAATGTCCAGTTTGATTATTCGTCAATGAATTTTCTTGGGATGTACTCATTGTTTGCTTTATTTGCGAATCAAGAAATGCGCTTCATTTACTCTCCATTGTCAACGTGGGATGCACGCATTGTATGCTTTATTTGCGAGCTAATGCTCTCTGTTAACTATCTCCATTGTCAACTTTAGTCTCCGATCTCGATGAAGCCAGCTTCGTAACTGGGGCGTACTATTTAATGCTCAAAATATTATATTGAGAGTCGAAGTGGGATTTTTTTTTTTCAAATCTCAATTTTGTCCTCAAATAATTTCTTATTTGACTCCAACAAATTGTGCTCTCTCTAAGTGAGTATAAATATATTGTCGCAGTAAAGAAAACAATTTTTTTCAACAATCTTTGATTTTTTTTATGGGTTTTTGTTAGAAAATAAGTTACATAATTCCTATAAAAGTGATCGCTTTGAATGGATTCTTACAATTGTTTATGGTCCTCTCACAACTTCAGCTAGACGAGACTTTCTAGCTGAATTATCTAGTTATGTTACTTTAGGAATTGATGCCTGGTTGATTATGGGTGATTATGTTTTTTTTTTGAAATCATTGACAGAGGCTGTCAAGGGTACAATGAAAGAAGAAAAAAAAGAATAAAACTACAGCCCAGTCCCAGCGATAGACCATGAGCCACAACTAACAGTGCTTGAACCAAAGATCTCCTTCCTGAATTATCTTATCTCCCAGTACAACTGCTCCCATCCGTTTGTTGTTGAAGACCACCTCATTCCTCTGACGCCATATCCACCAGCACCCGCACAACATACGATTGAGCCATGCTCCTCTTGTCAGCAAGGTTTGATGCTTGGCTTCCTCCCAAGACTTCTCCCAAATATCCGAAACTGACAGCCCTGGTACCAGTACCGATACCAGCAAGCGTTTTTTGGTTGAGTGTTGTACTGTGTTCCAAACGGCTAAAGCATAGGGGCAAGTGAAAAGTAGATGGGCAATTGTCTCGAGGTTTCCGGTATTACACATCGGGCAGTGGCCCTCACAGTTGATGTTCCTATTTCTCAACACATCCCTTGTCAGAAGCCTGTTTTTGAGTACCAGACATCCGAAAATTCTGACCGAGGGTGGCACCCTTGCGCCCCAGACATCTCTGAATTGCCAAAAGGTTTTACCTGTCGCCCTCAACGCCTTATACACCGAACCGGATGTGTATGTGCCGGTTGATGTCAAATTCCATCTGATAGTATCAACTTCATTCACGAAGTCAAGTGAGATCTGGGGAGCAATGGCAAGCAACATAGGGTGGGCTTCTTTGAGGGACAGCAATGGAAAGGGGGGTTTGCAGGTATCATTTTGGCTGACTATCGGCTCGTTGTCCCATGCATCGTACCAGAAAGATATACCTGCGCCATTTCCAATTAGCCAAGATGAACACCTCAGAAATAAAGGTTTCAGCTTTTGCAGTGTCAGCCAGAAAAAGGAACCGGTTAAATTCCAAATTCTCGGGGCACCTGAATCTTGTAGGAAGTGTACAGCAGGTCCCTTCCTTCGCAAAGTAGACATGGTCTGAAACCAGAGCTCCTTCTCCTCTTGGTACAAACGCCACCACCACCTTATCAAGAGGGCTATATTTTGTTGCGCTAAATTTGATATGCCCAGTCCCCCGTTTGACTTGGCTAGACAGCACTCATGCCAATTGAGCAGTGGCATACCTCTCATATTGCCCGATCCCTTACCCCAAAGGAAATCTCGTCTGATTCTGTCAATCTTTCGAATCACCCAAGCTGGAAGTTTAAAGCATGACATATAATAGATCGGAATTGAAGATAGAACCGAGTTTAAGAGTTGCAGCCTGCCACCTCTTGTGAGTAGTTTGCCCTGCCAGCCCTGCAATCTGACCTGCAATTTATCCACTAGCGACATGTATGCCCTCTTATCCGGTTTTTTGATTGTAAGGGGCATTCCTAAGTATGTGATTGGTAAATCAGTAACGGCACAGCCAGTGATGGCGCTGAATAAGGATGTTTGATCAGGGGGTAGATTGAAAGGAACTATGACACTCTTTGAGTAGTTAACCCTTAAACCAGACATCTTAGAGAATAGTCGCAGCAAGAGTTTAAAAGACACCACTGTCTCCACATCTGCATGAAGTATGAATGCCGTATCATCAGCATACTGTAGAGCCATGATGGACTGTTGCAGTTTTGGTGCGAGATGGTTATTGTTCATGGCATTGAGGTTTACCACCATTCTCTGCAGTACATCTACGGCGAGAATGAATAGCAGGGGGGAAAGGGGGTCGCCTTGGCGAAGGCCCCTCTTGTGTGTGAAGAAGTCGGATTGGCTGCCATTGACAAGTACTCTCGATGAACTGGTGGTAAGCAATTCTTTAATCCATCCAATCCATTTAATTGGAAATCCTCTCTCTTCCATCACTTTAAGCAGGAACTTCCAGCTGATTGAATCGAAGGCCTTCGAGAAGTCGATTTTAGCAAGAATTGCTTGATGACCCTTGGTCGACAGATAATGAAGCACCTCCCTTGTTGAAATGAAGTTTTCTGCTATAAACCTTCCCTGCATGAAAGCGGTTTGTTGGACGGCAATCATCCCAGGCAGAACCTTTGCGAGCCGAGTTGCCAAAATCTTCGATATTAACTTAGGGATCAGATTAATGATGCTGATTGGTCGGTAGTCTCGGATTTCTAAGGGGGTGCTCTTTTTGGGAATCATAATGAGATTAGCTTTGTTAATCTCTGTTAAGTTCAAGTTCCCATTGAAGAAGTTTTGAAGCAAGGCCATTATATGACCTTTCAATTCTGGCCAGAATTCCTTGACGAACTCGTTCGGCAACCCGTCAGGACCACATGCCTTATTCGCGACCAGATTCCTAACCGCTTTTTCAGTCTCCTGTTCTGTAAAAGGAATTGCCAACTGAGTGACGTCTTGCAACTCAGGATACATGGTCCGGACATCAAACTGGAGCACCTCATCACAGGTTCCAAGCAAATTCTTCATTTCATTGAAAAAAGTTTGCTTGATATCCCCCTCATCCTTAATGGTTTCTCCTTCATGCTGCAGCTCCAGCACCAGATTTTGTCGTATCCTTGACGAAGCGAAATTGTGAAAGTAGGCGGTGTTGCGGTCACCGTGTTTAAGCCACCTGTACCTTGACCTCTGGTACCATTTCAGCTCTACAAAGTTTGCTAGCTGATAAATTCTTTCTCTTAATTTGAGCCGCAGATGGAACTCCCTTTTATCCAGAACCCTTTTTTCCTCAATGCAATCAAAAAACAAAACCGCCCTTTTGCAGAAAACCAACTGCTCATTCAGGTTGCCGAAGTTTTGCAGGTGCCACTGCCTCATCTCTCTGTGCAGGTTAGAGCATCTCTCCTGGAAGGAATTGATATCAGTATCTTCCCCTTGCCAATTGTGTTGAACAACCTCCCTGAGCTTTGGATAATTAAACCAGCTTTTCTCGAGTCTATATGGTTTTGGGGTGGTTGAAAATTGCTGACAGGACAGTAGAAGCGGGACATGATCCGACACTGCCATTTGAAGGCTTTGTAGGGAAATTGAGGGGAAGTGAGCTGACCAGTCTGTTGTTAAAAACAGTCGATCCAACTTGGAGAAAGTCGGTTCCGGCCGCTTGCTTGACCAGGTGTATAACCTGTTCTTGAGAGGTATCTCGAGTACCTGCAAGTGATTAATAACCTCATTAAATTTATCCATCAATGTGAAGCTTCTAATGCCAACGGACCGATCTGTCATCCACCTGTAGACGTTGAAATCACCCATTAGTATCCACGGGGTGGTCACTAACTGCTTTAGGTTTTGGAGCTCATTTAAAAATTGGGGTTTATTGGAATCTACGGAAGGCCCGTATACATTTGTAATTAAAAACCTAGTGCCACTGCTGTTTTGCATTAACAAAGCTGAGCATGTATTCGGAGTAGCCCAGCTGTTTATTAAAGTGTAATTCTTCTTCCATGAAATTAACAAGCCACCTGAGCTCTGGGTGGCATTTCTAGTGACACAATTTAAATTAAAAAAGGTAGGAAGAACCCTTGCAACATAAGCGAATTCAAATGTATTCCACTTAGTTTCTTGTAGACAACAGATGTCACATCTGGATGACCGAATTAGATCTCTAACCACATTACACTTGGAAGTATCCCCCAAACCCCTTGTGTTCCAGGACAAGAATTTTATTCTTTTGATTCCTATCATTAAAATAAATTAAAACGACTGGCTTAAACAACCGATGGATCTAACTCAGAGATCCTCCTCCTCGCCGGAGTCCATCTCATCCTCTGTCAGAGGCATCTGAACTTGGTCGTCCTCCATGTTTGCATCGTAGGCGGTCAAAGTATCACCCGCACTCGGAGCCTGAGCTACCCTTTCCAGGTTGTCTTCATCAATTGCCTGCATAACATCATTTTGATTCAATCCTGCTACTTCAGCAATTTTGGAGCAGTGTGAATAGTCAACCCGGACCGCATAGAAATTTTCTGGATCCAGATTAATGTGAACTCCCTTTGAACCGCTACTTGCATTTGTCTTCTGCTTAGGCTAGGCGGTCCGCTTGGAAGGCCCGTTTTGCAACCTCCAGGGGCATTTTGCAGTTGTCACAATTTGCTTCTGTTGAACAGCCCTTTTTGAAGGCCCGGATCCATCCAGGCGGCCTTTAAATTGGAGATTAGACTTCCTTCTTAGCCTCACACCTTGGCCCATTTCTGGGGCAGGCCTATCCTGTGAGCTAGTTAGGGCTGTGCGAGTCCTGATTCTCTGCGATGGCACAGGGGCTGGGGGCTGGGAGCTGGTTGTCTCTAGTGGCAGTGGTCTCCAGGGCGCTTGGGACGAGGCTGATTGCCTTTCCACGTTGCTGCATCCTTCCGTGTTGCTCATCACTAGTCACATTTGGCATTAAAAGGGAGGGTTGTGTGTATGTAGGCACAAGTGAAACAGGTCGAGTTTGTGGATTGAGTTGATTCGCTTGTGCGCCAGAATGTTGTGAAGCGCCACAGAAACACTCATTCATTAAGGGAGAATTCAGCCCCATGTGCTCCAAGCTTTGAGGCCCAGTCTTCATCACGATTGTATGTGGGTTCCCTTGTGTGGTTTGTGGAATGATCTTAGTGTTTGGGGGTGGTAAGTGACTCGCTACATGGAAATCTGGCTTTGATGACATCAGGTTATCATCCTTACTTTGTTAGATTGTCCTTGACTGGATGTACCTGCCTGTCCCTGATTCTGAGACCCTGTAGCCTGACTCAAATTCTATGTCACCAGAATTTGATCTGTGGGATTTTCTGTGGCAAGGTTATCCTGATGGTTTACGCCGGGTGCCATGGATTTAGCTCCAGCTAGAATAGCTCTAACCGGCAGAGGAAGCGTGTCCAGGTCTCTACCCTTACACAACTCCACCACTGTAGCCCTGGACATGGGGAATACATCATCATCAGAGTCCTCCGGCGAGAAGGACGGCGTGGGTCCCTTGAAGCGCCGAGGAAGCGTAGGCAAGTCGGACCGCTTGTAGATGGGTTCACGCTTCCAAGCTATCGGCTTGACAAGCACCTCATGCTCAAGTCCCCCGGCCACCATGGTTATCGTCTGGGGGATCTTTTCAAGCTCCTCTGCAGCCACCGCTGTCCTCCAAGAGTGTAGGTTAGCTGGGTTTTTAGGTTGCACCGTGCCTAGATAGAGGCCGAAGCTTGATACCGCTCTAATGACTTCAGACTCTCTAAGGAGATGGGGTGGGATGCCGATAAGGTCCAGCAGCACCTTGTAGACGGGGATATTGACTGAAGCATTTTCTAGGGGCGTCCATTGTTGGTATGTGATGCCCTTATCCCATGACTGCTGGGAGGTTGCCCTGATGAAGGTGTCAGGCGCAAGACCTTCAGGGAGATGGATTAGGAATCGGCCGTTAGACAGGATCCCAATGGATACTTCATCTTCCTTCACCCTCTTAGTGTCGACTGCCAGCTGAACGATTTGGTCGGCACATAGTGGCGGGTCTTGCCCCTCTGTATAGACCACCACTGCAGTAGAGAGACGCGCGAGCTCCTCAAAGTATGCAGGGTCCCTATCAACAAAAGAGTATGTCTTCCTCACCCTGTCAGTCGGGAATTCTGTGTGAACAGAAGGGTTGGCTGGGTTGAGTAGTTCAGTAAACAGGGGCTCTTCCTCGGCCGGCTTAAGGGGTTTTGGAGTTGGGTAGAAAGGTCTAGCTGCAGGGTTCAGAATCTGTTGTGTACACTTGCTGGCAATGTGACCGTCCGACCAGCACATGCCGCACTTCTTCGGGTTCCTGCACTTCAAGGCCGTGTGGCCTGTCTGGCAGCATTTGAAACATCTCCCCCTCCATTCTGGGTAAGTGGCAGATGGTGGAAACCTGAGTTGAGATGGGCTGTAGGGTGAAATGAAGTAATGAGTTCCCGGTGGTGTTTGAGGAGATGAAGGTCTGGAGGGTTTGGGGTGGAGTTTGGGGTGGTCTTGGCTGACTGAGCTGCTGGCCAGAGAGCAACCTGGGCGTAGGTGGGCTTAGGTAGGTAAGGTATGTAAGGAATGATTGTAGAGTTTACGGCGGGTGGCTGCTGGCGGTCGGGGTAGCGTTTCCTCCTGCGTACTATTTGCCATTCGCCGGTCTCCCTGGGTATCGCGTGGGACATGGCGCTCCAAGCTTCAATGAATTGAAGTTCTATCACCTCAATTTTATGGGTGATTATGTTACTTAAGGAATTGAGACCTTCCCAAACTCTTTTAGATATATGTCTTTGTTCTATTACTTGGTCCTCTTTTATAATAATGAATCTTACTCACTTTAAGTCTTTTAATTCCCTCTGATATTAAGGACTTACTAGATCAAATTCAGGCAGAGAAGGAAGCATTGGAGACTCTGGCATCCATGGCAGATTTGGAGGAGGTCCAGCAACATGACCCGTTTTTGGCCTTAGAAAGGATTTTGGACCTGACAGCCCCTTAATTCCAACGTCTGGCACTGTCTTGGATGATGATGATGGAGTGGATTGGGATTTGTTAGATTGCTAGTAATGTTGGTTATTTGGTGTCTTTATTTGTCTGTTATTTTGTGTTATTTTTTGTAGTTTTTGATACAGCTATTGGTGTTTTGTAACTAAATATTATGGCCGAGCCTTCGGTGTCTGTTTTGGATACTTATGTCTGGTTTTTTTGGTTTCTAATGGAAATCGGTGATATGAATCCACTACTATTAAAAAATATAAAATATTAACTAACAAAAATTAGGGGTGCAAGTTCTTACATTAAATTAGAGATGATAAATTACAAATTCTATTTTAGATGATCTTCTCAAGAGCAAGTTCTTACGTTAAATTGTCGACAGTAGAAATTCGAAACACACCCGTAAAATAACGAAAATTAAATTTAGAGAAGTATCCGTCTCACTAGTGTAATAAATTAATAATGTTTTATTCCTTTCTAGCGGTGCACTTAAAGATAAAAAATTCAAGTTTGATTGCAATAATTTTAAAAAAAAATCAGATACATTTCTTTATATTTGATTTTAATCGTATTTGGTGTATGATCTATTTACATATTATTTACATATTTTGTTGTTTTAGATATATATAGCAGCATGGACCATGTTTTGTGGCAATTAATTTTGACTGATTAAGGGAGAACACAATTTGATTATTTTAAAATAAGAAGTTATTAATTGAGGGCAAAACTGAAATTAAGAAAAAAAAATTCGCTTCAGCCCTTAATATAATAGTATTGAATATAGCACGTTCCTTTGCAAGTTTATGTCAAATTGCGCATATGTCCTTCGATTATCTCGACCTTTTTCCGGTGATGTATAAAGTTCTCATGTTGATAAAAAGCATATCATTACCAACTTGGTAATATATAAAAGTTTGAAATATAAATAAAAAATAGAGTACGTGATACTTTACAGAACTTAATTTTCCAAATAAAATAAGTCCCAAAAAATAATGAAAATTGCAATTTTTTCATCTCTAATGTAATTTTTTTTAGGGTAATTATATGTTACCCCTTGATTCCTTCCTCCATTTTTCCCCCAACTAACTAACTTCCTTTTCTAACTATAATAATCAATTTTAACTAACTAGTGGTCCCTACAAATTAATTAGTAGATTTTCTCCTTCTATTTCTTTCCTCTCTCCCTCCCTCTCCCTCTTCCACCTCCGCCTCCCTCTTCCACCTCTGCCTCCGCCCGCCTCTCCCACCTTCGCCTCTCCCTCTCCGCCTCCGCCTCTCCTTCTCCGCCTCTACCTCCGCCTCCGCCTCACACAACTAGGATGAATACTTGTTCAATGATAGATGAATACTTGCATGACGAGGGTGAATACTTGTGCAACGAATAACTCGAAAGTATGTCATCATGGATCTCATTTTAAAGAGAAAATTATGTAGAAGACGTTCGTGGTTTTAGATTTGCAAAATTCCTCACAGATCGTTAGAAATATTAGTTAGATTGAACGGAGAAAAAAAAACCACCTCTAAAAACGTGTAAAAGATGGATGTGATATGTCCAGTTTTTTTTAAAAATACTTGATATATCAGGGTGAATACTTGATGTATTACATGTCAATACTTGTTCAATGATAGATGAATACTTGCACGACGAGGGTGAATACTTGTGCAACGAATAACTCGAAAGTATGTCATCATGGATCTCATTTTAAAGAGAAAATTATGTAGAAGACGTTCGTGGTTTTAGATTTGCAAAATTCCTCACAGGTCGTTAGAATTATTAGTTAGATTGAACGGAGAAAAAAAAAACCACCTCTAAAAACGTGTAAAAGATGGGTGTGATATGTCAAGTTTTTTTTTAAAATACTTGATATATCAGGGTGAATACTTGATGTATTACATGTGAATACTTGTTCAATGATAGATGAATACTTGCATGACGAGGGTGAATACTTGTGTAACGAATAACTCGAAAGTATGCCATCATGGATCTCATTTTAAAGAGAAAATTATGTAGAAGATGTTCGTGGTTTTAGATTTGCAAAATTTCTCACAGATCGTTAGAATTATTAGTTAGATTGAACGGAGAAAAAAAAACCACCTCTAAAAACGTGTAAAATATGGGTGTGATATGTCCATTTTTTTTTTTAAATACTTGATATATCAGGGTGAATACTTGATGTATTACATGTGAATACTTCATGTATTATAGATGAATACTTGATGTTGTTTCCACTTGCGGTGACGGTTATGCGGTCCCCACGGTAGTTAGTGATAGCGGTTGTGCGGTCCCCCCACTTAATTACGCGTTTTCTTTTATTTTTAGCGGACGGCAGTTGTGGTACCCTACTATCTCCGTGTAATTAATGTTCTTAATGTCGTAATATTTCCATATATAATTCTTTCTCAAAGATGAGTACTTTTATTTATATGGATGAATACAACTCGTGTTAAGTGTCAATACTTTTTCGCAAATCGTCCCCTACTAATTCCACCACTTATCTCCGCATATTACTGTGGTCCCCTACTTATCTGAAGTCGCGGTTGTGCGGTCCCACCATACCTTCATGTACTCTTTACACTTACACGACGAGAATAAATACTTGTTCAATGAGAGATGAATACTTGCGTACGAAGTGTGAATACTTGCATAACGGACAACTCGAAAGTATGTCATCATGGATCTTATTTGAAAGAGAAAATTGTGTAGGAGACTTTCGTGGTTTTAGATTTGAAAAATTCCTCACAGATCGTCGAAAAAATTAGTTAGAGTGAACGTACAAAAAAAAAATCACCTCTAAAAACGTGTCAAAGATGAGTGGTAATGTTTCCTTATATAGTTATTTCTCAAAGATGAGTATTTTTCTTTATATGGATGAATACTTGAGTTTACAAGGGTGAATACTTCTGCGCCTGTAATGCTGTGGAGGCATTTTTGGTCCCCTTCTATTTCCCAATAATTAACGGTTTACTGTGGTCCCCTACTTATTTCAACGGTTATTAACAGTTTACTGTGGTCCCCTACTTATTTTCAGTTGGAGGAAAAGTGGAGGATGGATGGCGGGGGAAGGTTAGGCCCTCCCTTTTTTTTAAGTGAGATCTAAAAGTAATGCCTAGGTCAAACATTTGACACCATATTTACATTTGTTTATATTTAACTTTAAAAACGGTTATTCCAATCATAACAAATGTTAGCATGCTTAATTTATATTATAACGTATTGATTAGTTCATAACTTATGCTACTATTTATTATGATATAATGGAATCAAAATACTGCAGTCTCTTGTATACACGTATATAAAATAATTCAGATCATATTTGAGAATTTTATGTTGTCAGCTAAGTTCTACATTTTTCTTAGTATTGCTAGAAAAGACATCACGATGGTACAAAAAACAAATAACTTTCTTAGCACGAGAAATTGAAGCATTTAACCTTTCCTTTTATTCATATCACCTGTTTATCCTAATAATTTTGACAAAAATATGTGATTATAAAAATCAGCGCTTATGACCACAATGCAATTGTAAAATATTTATACTTGCAACGGAAAAAGTTGCAGATGTCTTTGTGTCGAATTCATCGCTCAAATAAATAGTGATAGAGAGAATAGAGCTCCTCAGTAATCAATTTATCAGCTAGTCAAGGGTTCTTCTTACAAAATCTTCCCACTGTACCTACATATAAGCCGAAAAAGGTAAACGCAACCAGTTCTACCATTTCCACACCGAGATCTCTCTCTTCTTCAATGGGCTCTCTCGATTCAGGTATTAACCCCTAAACCATAAACCCCGTCTCTCTCACTCTCGCTCTGTCTGACTTCCCCTGACACCTCGCAGATTTCTCGACAGGAACATTCCTCTCTGACAAATCAGGAAAGATTTTCGTGGCGGGGCATCTCGGTCTGGTGGGGTCGGCCGTGCACCGCCGCCTAGCCTCCCTTGGCTTCACTGACATCGTCGTCAAATCTCGAACTGAGCTGGACCTGACACGTCAGGTTGCCGTCGAAGAGTTCTTTTCGTCTGAGCGGCCCCGCTATGTCATTGTCGCTGCCGCAAAGGTCTGTGCTTAACTGTTAAAATTAGAACCAGAGTACAGCTTATTCGAATTAGATTGAAATTAATCATTTGGTACATGTAGTAGCTGAGCCGGCCGGATAACCAAAATTTTCCAATTTTTCATTAATGAACTTGAGCTAATGGATGTTTACAAAAACCATGCATTATTCAAGAAGTAATCCCTTAAAAAATTGGTTGCTTATGTACTATTTGAAAGTTTGTATGCTCGGAAAAAGTAGGACAACTTGGTTTTGACCAGACCTAGTGTAATGTGCTATTATTAGAAAATGCTATACACCTCCAATCAATAACCAACTTGGTTTTGACCAGACCTAGTGTAATGTTTATTAAAAAATGCTATATACCTCCAATTAAAGGTTATGGATCATTTCATTGTCATTTCTGTTCAATCTGTTTCAAAGGTTGGAGGCATCCATGCAAACTCTACATATCCAGCCGATTTCATTGCATGCAACCTCCAAATTCAAACGAACATTATTGATGCAGCTCTAAAATGTGGCTCTGTGAAAAAGCTCCTCTTCCTAGGCTCCTCATGCATCTACCCGAAGATGGCCCCACAACCAATTCCCGAGGAGGCACTCCTCACAGGCCCACTCGAGCCCACCAATGAATGGTAATGCCCCACTCAGACCCACTCAAGCCCACCAATGAACACTGAGGTTTGCTATTGACTATGCAAAATGAAAAAGTGGCAAAACCATGAAAAGCTACAACCAAGCAAAAGGATAAACATTGTTATACTGAAACTCAGCACTGAAAGTATACTAGGCAACTGAGGCAAGAATATTTGCTGAATAACAGATATCTACAGTGGGTTGAAATCGTGGCTTCCTGATGGTCTTATGATATTTTTATTTTGGTACGGAAAATAATCCGGGGAGAATAAAGATCCATTTTGGTTGGAGTCTGTTTTTATCTGTGGACCTGTCGTGTATGACCTTTTGGATTCAATTTTATGATTTTTCTTATAGTGGCTTTGCTCAAGTATCATAAAGTATTCTTTGAGTTTGCCAAAGGATTGCAGTTGGAATTAGTCGTAATCCTTGGAAAGGCTCAATTGATAAATAATGAGTTGTGTGGAATTAATTACATCAAGTACTTGAGATGATTTATTCTTCCAGTAGTAATTGACCTATTTGGACCAGCAGTTATTTTTTGTTTTATTGTTTAGCTTTCTTTTGCAATATGCCACCTAACAAATGGGGGCCTGGATTAGGAAAATATGTTTTTAAGAGAAGTTTTCCGACTACAATGAGCACTACAAAATATTAACACTGCCCTTTATGATTCCAGGTATGCAGTGGCCAAAATTGCAGGTATCAAAATGTGCCAGGCATACCGGCTCCAGCATGGGTTTGATGCTATCTCAGCCATGCCGACAAACCTTTACGGACCAAGGGATAACTTCCACCCTGAGAACTCACATGTGCTGCCAGCACTTATCAGACGGTTTCATGAGGCAAAGGTGAATGGTGCAAAGGAGGTGGTGGTGTGGGGCACCGGCTCACCTCTAAGGGAGTTTCTCCATGTGGATGACCTTGCCGATGCTTGTGTGTTCTTGATGGACAGGTATATGTCTCTATATTGAGCACTATTATTTTATTGGGATGCATAATAATGTACCAAATTATTTTATTTTGTTGGAGGTAGCTATACAAACAAAACCCTAAGAGAGATCAAAGCCCTCCAAAATAGTAAGATCATTCAAATACCAATTATGCATGAGTCTTATTGATTATTTTGCTCGGTTAATATTGTAAAATTATTATAAAAAAATTACATTTTGTATTGTAAAATTATTGTATTAAATTGTAAAATTAATATTGCTCAGTTAATTATTGTATTGTAAAATTACATTTTGTCAGTATGCACAGTACTACATCTTTTTTTGTATGTCGTTGTTTCTTTAATGAAACAGGTAACTGTTCCTACTTTTAAAAATAAAAATAAAAAACAGTACTACATCTTTTGGGATAATATCGTGTATTGATCTAATCAGATGATTTGTTGGCTACATGTCATATTTTCTTATGTTTTGTGGGGTGTCTGTGAAATTTATTGCCTTGCGTATGCAAAACTGATGTTTGACAATTAGCAAGATGCATGGTAAAACACTAGGTCTGGTCCCCTGTTGAGCATATGATCACTCCATGTAGATTTTAAAATATAACCCAAAATTCATAATTTATTTTGATCAACTTGTGGGATTTTACAGTTACTCTGGGCTAGAGCATGTTAATGTGGGGAGTGGCATTGAGGTGACAATAAAGGAGCTAGCGGAGTTGGTCAAGGAAGTGGTCGGTTTCCAAGGAGAGCTTGTTTGGGACAAAACCAAGCCTGATGGAACCCCTCGCAAATTAATGGACAGCTCCAGGCTCGCTTCCATGGGCTGGACCCCGAAAGTTCCACTAAGAGACGGGCTCATTGAAACTTACAAGTGGTACGTTGAGAATGTGGTCAAGCAGTAATGATAGAACCGGAGATGGTGTGTTGTTATGAATTTTGATCCTTTAAGGGGTATTTTGGGCATTTTGGAGCTTCCAACCTGGTGGATTATTCTTGTTGTACTTTTCATCTGTACTTCTTGCGGTATTTATCGATTATTTTCTCTTTTTGTAGTTGGAATAAAGTTATCTAAGTCAAAGCATTTACATATGAATTTAACTGGATTTGGAAGTTTGGAGAAGTGATTTGGAATTATATAAAATTTGTAAGGATCAAAATAATAAATGATTGATGCTCTAAAGACTTTGTTTACATATTCAGTTCTTCCTGTGTTGAATTATTCTTGTTTTCATTTACTTGTTCATATAAACTAAGCACGGGTAGCTATATTGTATGTATCGTGACTAGTTTAACTGAAAAGTCTGAAATGATGGGTGCAATTCAGAATAAATCCCAACAGGGTAGCACTGCTCAAGTCTATAAAAATGTGATACAATAAACAAAAGGGGATTTGCTAATAATCGTAACAATTTTTTCTTGTACATATTTGTTTGAAATTTTTTACAGCAATTATTATTCAAGTCATTCCACTATTTATATTTAATTATGAAATATTCGGTGTTGCAATCGTTACTCCTCTCGAGTACATCTACACCAGCCGAGCTATAATTTTGGTTCAAATTGTCCCGAATATAGTTTGCACTTTACACAAATCAAACGGAAAACTTCTTAATATTTTATTGATCTTGGGGAGCCAATATTCTCTGTGTGAGCGAGCAAAATATTTTCCAAAAAAAAGTCTCAGCATTAATAGTAATCAGTCTGCCTTTATCTCCAAATCAAACAGAAATTTGAATAAAATCAGATACCAGTTCACCAACAATTTGGGGCTTTAAAAGGCCCAAAGTACAGAGCAAAATATCGCCTAACAGAAGAAGCAAATTTTTCCACAGGCTTGATAAAATACCAGGCCGAAACATTTAGGCAATATAACTTCTCAAATATCTGTCTCACTGATGAGATATGTTAGGCTTTTACTGATATTGTGATTGTGCTGTAATATCAGAGGGTCGTTGTAAATAATTTTTTTTATCAATGAAAACAGAACCTGATTCGTACTGGAAAGATCGAAAACGTGAGCAGCTTATCATAGAAAATCTAGACCCGCCAAAAAATACTTTGAAATTACGTGAAAGTTACGGTTTAGTTGTATATATAATATATTTACCATACTAAATACTAAATAGTAGTCGCGCTAGTTTAAAACTTTAAATTAATTCCACCAATGACACCCCCATACAACATGGAATTCGAATCCTTAAAAATAACTCAAGTTTCAAGTTTGAATTCGGACCGTTCACATAAATATTAAAGGAATCCTGTACATTTGCTTTTTTTACAATGAGAATTTATGGGTTTTGACTCAAGTGGGATTATAATCTTTACACCCGTTCGGATGCATGTTTTGTTCCCATTTTTTCTTCCCAACAATTCTTAAGATAGTGTAAAATTATGGGAAATTGAACACGATGTCTGATTGAATTTTTTTTTTTTTCCTGCGCCGTCTCTCTCCTCTCTAATGTGCCCTGTATCTCTTTTTTATTTCATGACATCCTGCCATTAATATTTCATGGCATCTCCATTTTTTTTAGGTGGGTGCTCTCCATCTGTATTATACTATTATTAAACTAAGTTAATTAGATTCTATACTTCTTTTATACCTAACATAAAAACTAATAAGTAATGTTATGTTGATCGTTTAATTCACTTTATTTAATAATTAGTTGTTTAATCCATTTATTTAATAATTAAATATTTAATAATTAATTGTTTAACCGAGGCTTTTTTTCATGTTTTCTCATGATCTACAACTAAGTTCACACTTCAATTTCACAAGATCCTGAGAGAGACTGACACATGCATGCCACAGCATCTAACCATCAACCTATATCTAACACCAGTACATGTAACATAACCAACTGTGTCCAAAATCAAGCATCCAGGCAAACCCAAAGAGCTTATTTTGCCACCAGTAAGTACTTTATTATAGAGCTTATTTTGATGTGTATTGTGTGTGTGTGTGTGTTTTTTTTTTATCTTCTTCAAAATATATTAAGTGCATTTCGATTATGATCTTACGTCACTAAAATGGTCTTCTCAAAAGTCAAAACATCATAATTCATTTTTAATGTAAAATCAGCGCTCAATACACTAGCACCCAAAATTCAACAACTTAATATCAGAGTACTAATTAACTCGACCATCCCCTACCAATTAATAACATGAATATTACCATATTGGCCAGAAAACAAAGGAAAACAAGAAGAAGAGGAAAACCCTTTTTCTTCTTCACATCAGTTTAAGTTACTGAGAAGACATCAAATTAAACATACTACTCTGACACATCAAGCCAGAACACTTCCTGACTTGGTAATGAAAGAATGGACCAGAAATCGATTTTTAGACATATACACTGATCTAAGACTCAAAGAAGCAAAAATGTGAAAAGAAAACAAAACTAACAACAATGATTGCAACCTTTACATTTGCCCAGAACCAATTTAATAAAAATCTGCCCAGCCCAAAATTCAATTAGAAAAGAGGTCAATCCGACCTATTTAAACTGTAAATTTGTAGGTTAGTCCCCCTGACAAGGGGTAATTACGTATTTACAAGTCAAACCCTGGAGCTTAAGGAAATTTTCAAACTAATCTTGGCAGACTGAGTATTGTACCAGTACGCATCCAGTTGCTGGTACAGGTGAGGTTTACACAAAAAATATTCATCCCAAGTTTGGTATAAAGGTCGCTACATATGCCATTATCGATTGAGGAGGTGTAAAGTCTTTCTTATCAAATATAAAAATCACATCTTGGAGCAAAGCATGAAAGTATTTACAACCAAGGCTTTTTTTTCATGTTTTCTCATGATCTACAACTAAGTTCACAAGATCCAGAGAGAGACGAACACATGCATGCCACAGCAACTAACCATCAACCTATATCGAACACCAGTACAAGTAACAGAAACTTAGCACAAAGTACCAACTGTGTCCAAAATCAAGCATCCAAGCAAACCCAAAGAGCTTATTCTGCCACCAGCAAGTACTTTATTATAGAGCTTATTTTGATGTGTATTGTGCGTGTGTTTTTTTTTTTGTCTTATTCAAAATATATTAATTGCATTTCAATTATGATCTTATGTCACTAAAATAATCTTCTCAAAAGTCAAAACATCATAATTCATTATTAATGTAAAATCAGTGCTCAATACAATAGCACCCAAAATTCAGCAACTTAATATCAGAGTACTAATTAACCCAACCATCCCCTACTAACTAATAATATGAATATTGCCATATTGGCCAGAAAACAAAGGAAAACAAGAAGGAGAGGAAAACCCTTTCTCATCTTCACATCAGTTTAAGTTACTGAGAAGACATCAAACTAAACATACAACTCTGACACATCAAGCCAGAGCTCTTCCTGACTTTGTGGCACGGCAATCGGGACACCTGTCGGTCTCCAATTCGCACGCCAAGCAGAGGCAGAGATGATTGCATGGGAGCACCACCACGCAAGCCTCTTCGTCACGGCAACGACTGCACACGGTTGTCGGGTGCCAGGTTTCAGGGCCACGCGTAATCTCATCCCAATTGCCGAATGCCTCTTCAACAGCCCCTGCAGCTGGGGCATGCCTCTTTGGCTCATCCTCATCAAGCAAGAGTTGGAGCTCTTCAATCAATCTCTGGTGCAGTTTTGCTCTTGTCTTGGCTCTCTTTAGTTCGTCAAGTAGCTCTTTTTCGCTCTGTCGAAGCTCATCTAGCTCCTCATCCTTCATATCACACTTAAACTTGTAATATTCAGTGTCTGCCTTTGCTTCTTCTACTTTTTGCTTTTCGCTCTGTCGAAGCGCATCTAGCTCCTCATCCTTCATATCACACTTAAACTTGTAATATTCAGTGTCTGCCTTTACTTCTTCTATTTTTTGCTTTTCGCTCTGTCGAAGCTCATCTAGCTCCTCCTCCTTGATTTCACACCTAAACTTGTAAAATTCAGCTTCAACCTTTGCTTCTTCTAGTTTTTGCTTTAGGTCTGACTCCGTCTCCAGACAACTCAGCTGCAGAGCATATTACGGAGATATTAGTATTTAGTAAGGCTGTAATTAAGGAAACAGTTAATGTTGTTTACCCAATTTTATAATAAATTAATACAGGGCTACATATACAATTTGTTCAACCAGGTGTATAGAAAAAATTATCTTTTTCTTTAGCAATTTGAACTCGCAAAAGAGAGGAGGAACAAAATCTGAAACCTTTTTGTTATTATTAAAAATAAGAAAATCCAAGAAATTCATAATTTCAAATTCCGTATTTACTGCAATCCATTTCCAGAAAGATTATGCAAAGACAGGGAAAATCAAGGATCATGGGTTTCTATTCGAAAGAAAGGAAAAAAAGTGGTGCTAATCTCCGACTAACGCCAATTATTAATTAAAAAAAATCAATTTCTCCACTGCTATTATCTCCATAAAATATATCTCGAATGTCAATTCTGATTTGGCAAGCACGAATCAAGTTTTTATTTTCCATCGGAAAAAAGATTTAGAAAACAAAAAAAATAGAACAGACGAAACCGTTTTTCAAAAAAGTAATCTTCTTAAAATCTTACAAATTCAATTATTAATCCAAATTACTTACATGTTCCTTCGCTTTGATTCTGCTCCTCTTTCCATCTGGAATGTCGATGAAAATCCCAATTCTCTTGACCATGTTTTTCTAAAAAAAACTATCTAGGTTTTCGGAAGAATAGAGAGAAGGAGAACACGAGAGAATCAGAGAAGAGAAAGAAGTTCAAGGGGATGATAAAAATAAGGTTTCTAAAAATGGAAGTAGCGTTTCTAAAAATGGAGAATTAATAAAAAATATTTCGAGGAAAGGCCTAAAGGGGAATTAGTATTTAACTGAGTTAAACTCAAATTTTGAGTTTAGATCCGAACCGTACATCAGCTTTAGCACGAATATTAAAGGATACATGTGCATTCCATTTTGGGCCAGCTAGGCCCGGATTCTGATCAGACGCTCCAGATCTAAACTCAAATTTTGAGTTACTTATCGCATATGACAGGTTTGGATAATATTTTCTTTTTGTAATATTCAATGGGCTCTCTCGAGTGAGGTATTAACCCCTAAACCTTAAACCCCGTCTCTCTCTCTCTCTCTCTCTCTCTCTCCTCGCTCTGTCTGACTTCCCCTGACACCTCGCAGATTTCTTGACGGGACATTCCTCTCTGACAAATCAGGGAAGGTTTTCGTTGCGGGGCATCTCGGTCTGGTGGTTTCACTGACACCGTTGTCAAATCTCGAGCAGAGCTGGACCTGATACGTCAGGCTGCTGTCGAAGAGTTTACTTTCCTCTGAGCGGCCCCCGCTATGTCATTGTTGCTGCCGCAAAGGTCTGTGCTTAACTGTTAAAATTAGAACCAGAGTACAGCTTATTTGAATAAGATTGAAATGAATCATTTGGTACATGTAATAGCTGAGCCGGCCGGATAACCAAATTTTTTTAATTTGATTGAAATGAATCATTTGGATATCCAAAATTTTACAATTTTTCATTATGAACTTGAGCTAATGGATGTTAGAAAAACTATACATTATTCAAGAAGTAATCCCTTAAAAAAAATTGGTTGTTTATGCAATAATTGAAAGTTTGTATGCTCGGAAAAAGTAGGACAACTTGGTTTGACCAGACCTAGTGTAATGTGCTGTTATTAAAAAATCCTATACACCTCCAATCAATAACCAACTTGGTTTTGACCAGACCTAGTGTAATGTTATTAAAAAATGCTATACACCTCCAATTAAAAGTTATAGATCATTTCATTGTCATTTCTGTTCAATCTGTTTCAAAGGTTGGAGGCATCCATGCAAACTCTACATATCCAGCCGATTTCATTGCTTGCAACCTCCAAATTCAAATGAATGGTAATGCTACACTCAGAGTCTCAGACCCACTCAAGCCCACCAATGAACACCAAGATTTGCTATTGACTGTGCAAAATGCAAAATTCGCAAAACCCTGAAAAGTTACAACCAACCAAAAGACATTATTATACTGAAACTCAGCCACTGAAAATATACCAGGCAACTGAAGCAAGAATATTTTGCTGAATCACAGATATCTACAGTGGGTTGAAAGCGTGGCTTTCTGATGGTCTTGTGATATTTTTATTTTGGTGGAAAATAATCCAGGGAGAATAAAGATCAATTTGGTTGGAGTCTTTTTTCTCTGCGGTGATTGACTTTTTGGATTCAATTTATGATTTATTTATAATAGCTTTTGCTCAGGTATCATAAAGTATTCTTTGAGTTTGCCAAAGGATTACAGTTGGAATTAGTCCTAATCCTTGGAAAGACTCAATTGATAAATAATGAGTTGTGTAATTAATTACATCAGGTACTTGAGATGATTTATTATTCCAGTAGTAATTGAGCCTATTTGGACCAGCAGTTAAATTTTTATATTGTTTAGCTTTCTTTCGCAATATGCCACCTAACAAATGGGGGCTCGGAATAGGAAATATGTTGTAAGAGAAGTTTTCCGACTCCAATTATTAACACCACCCTTTATGATTCCAGGTATGCAGTGGCCAAAATTGCAGGGTATCAAAATGTGCTAGGCATACCGGCTCCAGCATGGGCTCGATGCTATCTCAGCCATGCCGACAAACCTTTACGGACCAAGGGATAACTTCCACCCTGAGAACTCACATTTGCTGCCAGCACTATCAGACGGTTTCCGAGGCAAAGGGGAATGGTGCAAAGGAGGGGTGGTGTGTGGGGCACCGGCTCACCTCTAAGGAGTTTCTCTATGTGGACGACCTCCGCCGTTGCTTGTGTGTTCTTCATGGACAGGTAAATGTCTCTATATTTAGTGCTATTATTTACTGGTATGCATGGTAATGTTACCGGATTGTTTATGTTGTTGGAGGTTAGCTATACAACACAAAGAATTTAAAGCCCTCCAAAATAGTAACATCATTCAAGTACCACTTACAATTTGTATTTAAGCCCTCGGTTAATATTGTATTGTAAAATTACAATTTGTCAGTATGCACAGTATTGCATCTTTTGGGATAACACTGGGAATGGAGGATATAGATCTAATCAGATGATTTGTGGGTTACATGTCCATGAAATTTCTTTCCTTGCATGTGCAAAACTGATGTTTGACAATTAGCAAGATGCATGGTAAAACACTAGGTCTGGTTCCCCTGTTGAGCATATGATCACTCCATGTAGATTTTAAAATATAACCCAACATTCATAATTTATTTGATCAACTTGTGGGTTTTTACAGTTACTCTGGGCTAGAGCATGTTAATGTGGGGAGTAGCATTGAGGTGACAATAAAGGAGCTAGTGGAGTTGGTCAAGGAGGTGGTCGGTTTCCAAGGAAACCTTGTTGGGACAAAACCAAGCCTGATGGAAACCGTCGCAAATTAATGGACAGCTCCAGGCTTGCTTCCATGGGCTGGACCCCGAAAGTTCCACTAAGAGACGGGCTCATTGAAACATACAAGTGGTACGTTGAGAATGTGGTCAAGCAGTAATGATAGAAGCCAAGATCCACAGTGTTGTTATGAATTTTGATCCTTAAGGGGTATTTTGGGCATTTCGGAGCTCCCCTCCCGGTGGATTATTCTTGTTGTACTTTTTATCTGTACTTCTTGCGGTATTTATCGATTATTATCTCTTTTTGTAGTTGGAATAAAGTTATCTAAGTCAAAGCATTTGCATATTAATTTAACTGGATATGGATATGGATTTGGAAGCTTGGAAAAGTGATTTGGAGTTGAATAAAACTTGTAAGGGCCAAAATAATATATTATTGATACTCTAAAGACCTTTTGTGTAATTTACATAAGTGAGGCTATGGTACTAGTGCATAATGCGGATTGTCCGTACTACGGATCAATATTTTTATTTTCAAATTTTAACAGTTGATTCGAGCCGTTAACATGGTCTCATATAAAATGTACTTGTCAACTAAATTTTATATTTTTTAGAATTTTTTTTACTATTTTTTTAGATGGGTAGAAAAATAGTAGACTAAATTCTAAAAAATGTAAAATTTGATTTCCAAGTACATATTCATATGGAGATCATGTTGAACGGTTCGGATCGACCGTCAGGATTTTGAAAACTCAAATATTGAGCCATAACACGGAGGCCCTCTACCCTCTATGCTACGCGTAGCATATTAGCCTGATTCTATATATATATATAGAGAGAGAGAGAGAGAGAGAGAGTAGAACTAGGGTGTTCCTAAGCTCACCAAGCCTCTCGTGAACTCGACGTCTAAACCTATCGGAATTGACTTCAAATAAACATTTCCAAACCGTTAGATGTCAATTTATATTAAAATGTGCTTGGAGACCCAAATTTTACATTTTTTGAAATTTTTTTACTATTTATTAAGCCGGTTGAAATTGATGTTTTTATTAAAATTCTGCACCATTGAAAAAACAGCGGTTTTCAAACCGGCTTAATAAATAGTAAAAAATTCCAAAAATGTCAAATTTGGTCTCCAAGCACATTTTAATATAGATTGAACATCTAATGGTTTGGAAATGTCGTTTGAAGTCAATTCGATAGGTTTTAGAGTCGAGCTCACGAAGGGCTTGGTGAGCTTAGGAACACCCTAGTTCTACTCTATCTATATATATATATATATAAGAGAAGGGATCCAATTACACCCTTTTTTTGACACATCTTGACATGTTTTTTTATAGGGCCAATTTGCGATTTCAAAATCTAAACAATTGATCCGAACCGTTCAACATGATCACCATATTAAAATGTGCTTGGAGATCAAATTTTACATTTTTTTTTGAATTTTTTTACTATTTATTAAGATGGTTACAAAATTGCTGTTTTTCAATGGCCTGAACACAACAATTTTGTAACCATATTAATAAATAGTAAAACTAATTCAAAAAAATGTAAAATTTGATCTCCAAGCACATTTTAATATATCCATCATGTTTGAACGGTTTGGATCGACTATTTAGACTTTGAAAATGGTAAGTGTCAAAGTGTGTCAAAAAAAAGGATGTAATCCGATCTCTCCTCATATATCAATTATCTACGTGGCAACGATATGATATAGTTCTTGTTTGTACTTTTAGCCGATAAGCCAACAAAATGTGTTTTATTTCTAACTTGCGAATTAGAAGATGAATTGTCCTTATAAAACAAGTGACTAATAATAAAATTGTGGAAAGGCAAATCTTTTGGATTAAGCAAAACGACGAATTCTTTACGGGAAAAACTAGCTTAACCTTTCATATTAAAGATTATTTTATTTTGTCCTACTTGCCAATTACAATGATATATTTCGCAGAACAAGCGAAATTCCTAATTTGAACCCGTATGGTTATATGGTAAGAACAAGCGAAATTCCTAATAAAGAGAAATCACCAGTCTAAACGAATGCATAAGACATTCTTTCCCAAATCAAATAAAAACAAGTCATGAAACGTTCGACAAATGAAATAAGTCAAAGATAAGGACATATGGCTATCAGCCTACGCTAGGATTATTTTATTATACGACCATGGGTATCAAAAATCACAAAACCTCTCTCGTTCACAAGAAAAATAAATAAATACCAATAAACAAAACATAACATGTATGATCTATTTCCAAAAATAATCTAGACCTGAGTACAGTATTATCACCTAAGAGTCGCACTTATCAAAATAACCCACACAGGCTTTGTATTTGTCTTCCTTAAAATCAATCTCCAATCACATATATAGCATTCAAAAAGGAGTCTGCTTATATAAGCTTCATAATTCCATATTAACAGCAGGAGACCGTCTCTCTCTCTCTCTCCCTGACTCTCTGTGATTTAATTTGATTTAGTTTGGATTTGTATTTGCCGATGTACATGTACGAGGAACTCTACATACGAAAGGTTTCCAGGGGACTTGTCCTCTACCAGGTAAGAATGGAAGAGCATTCCTGCGAAGCATTAAACACAAGTTGAAATGATTAACAAAACAAACAGTACTGATTTTTATGGTCATTACTGATGTTCAAATCATATAAAAGATCCTCAAATATGGGTTTCAATTAAAACTGCACCTAGTAGTGAAGGCATGGCTATTTTTTTCCAATGACATTCAATTGTAATGATACTCGGGTTTGCTATAGTATGAAACCATCTTGGTAAAAACCAACATAAATTACAATTTTTTTTTTTTTTTTGAAATCCATAAATTACAATTTTCACATACAAATCAGTGGGGTTGGGATAAGTTTTCATATCATTTGCATCAGAATAAGGATAATTATATAGGGATTTGTTTAACTGACCTGATGGTTCGCCTTTTTTGCACAACCGAAGCCTACATCAAATTTCAAATAATCAATAATTGACATATACAACAAAGAATGTGGCAAATAAAGATGAGAAGATCTAATCAGGAACGTTGGATAATACCTTAGGTATGAACATCTCTGTCGCCTTATTTCATTAACAACTTCATTTAATTTCTTGGATAAATCATTGTCAAATTGCTGTAATACCAGCTGCACGAATAAGAGTACAATCAAGTTAAATATCATGCAAACACAAAATTTGACAAGATTCCAATCTAATAAAAGAACACACGATCTAATTCATGAAAATGTCATGAAAATGACCATTACCCAGATTCAAGAAAACCAGCATAAAATCAATCTTTATTCAACAAAAGTGACGTCTCCTCTAAATAATTCTCCTATTTCCTTCCATCAATGTTGTCTTCTTCTTTTTTTGAGAAACTTAGTAGGGACTACTAAGTTTCTAAAAAAAAAAAAAAAGACAACAGTGATGGAAGGAAATAGGACACATCCTAAACCACTTAGCTAGCATAATTAACAATCGTATAATCTGAAAAAAATACTTAGCAACAAAAATTATTCCATAACTCATTCCTTCCTTTGAAAAAGTGTCCTTTTGCAAATACCAAAAATTGTTCTTACTTTTGCTTCAATAAATGCATGAAAAAATTACCTGGCTTGGCACACCATCCAAAGAAGGTGAACCAAATAACTTGTGAAGAATCTCAGGATTTACCATTCCTCCAACATAAATCAAAGCATCTTCACCATTTTCTAAGAGAAAAACCCCTTCATCACTCAAATGTTCACTAGAAAGAGCAACCACAGGAGGCAAAATGGAATCTTCTTCCTCCTGAAAAAATAAATAAATAAAAAACAATGATAAATCAGGCATCTAAATGACATTTCTGCATAACTTATTGACAGAACTATGAAGTGGTGAGTTTACCTTAGCAGTGAGGTCATGAATGGGGATCAGTCTTGGATAAACCAAAGGGACAGCAAGTGAGGTAGAAATCAAAGTCGCGTGGCTGGCCCAATAAGACCGGTCATCCAACCGCCCATCATTTCTCAAGCCAACGCTCTTTATCAATGCTGAAATTACAAAAAGGTTCGAATGATAAACAAAGCAATGAGCAAGTAGTTTATATACAGTCAAGGAGAAATTTTCCAAGTTGATAATGGTACCATATCAACCATGTGACTGGCCAACACTCTTCATCACTCTTTGTTTGATAATAATACCATATCAAACAAAGCAATGAAATAGCTGTGTATTGTCAAATGGTAACTGATGCAAGCTACCAGAACCATGATGTTTTATTCAGGTCAATTAGAAAGCTTGATCAATGTTATCTTTTATAATTCATGCACCAAGCAAACATATAAAAAAAAACAGAGGTAGGTACTGATAACTTGCAAAAACACAGCTGTTAAATGTATTATATTAACAGTTGTGTTTTGTTTCTAAGTTTACTTGTGTTTAATATGGTATGTTAAGTGTACCAAATCAATATTATATTTTATAATTCACAAAACAGAGATGGGGCCTGGTAGGTTACAAAAACACAGCTGTTAAATGTGTTATATTAGCAGCTGTTGTTACGTTTTGTTTCTCACTTTTTTGTGTTTAATATGGTCCATTAAGTGTACCAGCAGTGGGTAGCGTTTAGTTATGCTTTTAAAAGTGGAAACTGATTTTTTAAAGACTCAAACTTTGATTAGACTGCTCAGAGGGTTATATGTACCTGCTGAAGGATAGATAGTATTACCGGTACAATCTTTATCTTTCTTTTTTTAAGGTTAATGGGTAGGTTACCCACCAACAATTATATAATAAAGAAAAAGTTTGTATAGAATACCTAACTACTCGCTACAATGTTTTATTACCAGTACAATTTTTATGTTTTTATCTTCAGATCTGTAAGACTTGGTTTCATTCAATGAAACCGGCAGTTATGCTGCTTTTTCTAAAAAAGAGAAAGACAGAGAACAAAGAGACATGATTGTACTAACCTAAGGTATACAGAGGTAAAAGCTTAAGTGCCTCTGGTAGAATCAGCTGCCCTGAAGAAGAAATAGAAGCACAGAATTTGCGGTATGACCCCAGTATATTTATACAGTGGTTAACAATCTGCTCTCTGACTTGCGTAAGTGGAGCTGTTGGAATTCCATTTGCAGCTGTCCAAAGAAATGTTAATAGTTCAGTGTTTTTTATTTAATGAAACAAACTAAAATCATTTCCAAAGCCAGTTATAAAGCAATATTCAATAGTGTATTAAACTTGAAAACAATATCCACCATTCCTCCTAAAATATGTTATCCAGATAACGGCAAGTAAATACGTCTTAGCTCTAAAAGGAATTTTTGGGAAAGGACTGATAGAAGATTTTAGTACCTTGTTTGAGAAAGCAGGAGAACTGTGAATCCAAGTCAGCTGACCTGAAGAGGTTGCCAAGCACAGTTGTGCATGGGAGAGATAGGTTTATAACCCTTATTCTTCTTTGTCCATGCACCGTGGTGTAAAGGACAGCACACTATGGAAGCATTTCAAGAATTAAAAAATGATAATATACTGTTCATCAGAACATTATAAATGTTATTTTGCAACTCTAGGTACAGTTTGGTCACTTAATTTGAACTAGCTTACAATTGTAATATGAATACACATTTTTAACGACAGTTCTGTAGCTCAATTTGATTCTCTCATTATTCTAATCATAATTCTAGCTCTCACATGCCTCTCATGTACATTACTCATGCCATTGACCCCTATTTGCAATTTGTGTTAAAATCAAATGCCCTTCTTTTAACATGACAAAACAAAAAATTGTGTCAAAACCTGTACTAGATGTTAAGTGCAAATTGACAAAAACACTATATTTCTTCTAAAAGTTGAGATCAAAGAAATCCAAGGGCCCAATTAGAAACTTTATTATAAACAAAAACTAGTTACGACTTAATAACAGTATACCTGAAACCCGCATTCTGCGCCTTCTTGGAACTTATCATCATGCTTAAAAGTGACCATTATTGTCTTATCTGAGTCGATCTGCATAAAAGATGTTTCTTTAAGAGACAATACTAGTACCCACAAAAGAAGGTTATTTCAGTATGATGAAATTTAAGGACACTAAACTCACCGCAGGGAGGTCAATATCAGTAGGAACACGCTTGCAGAAATTGCCAGAGTATTCTTGAACTTGAAGGCCCTGTTTATAATTTAATAAAAGAAAAGGAACCAATGAAAAAAACAATTGTGTCTAACCGGAATAAGGACATTATAAAACCAAATAGCATTGAAACCGGGTTCTTGTTTGATTGTACTAAGAAATTTGACATACACTGCAAACAGTGTATTCAAGTTAACTTAATGGAATCGTTTTTTTTCTGGTTATGCATAGCTAAAACCTTACTTATTTAAGCATGATCTCAACCCAACTGATCAAGAAAAGCGCTAGTAAACTAGATTTCTAAAATATCATATCAAGACTAACCTGGCCGCATCTAACACGCATGACAGCCTCAAAACCTTGAGGCCTACTGAGATTCCATCTAAGGTCATTATAAAGCTTGGCAGGATCAGCAACAGCCGAAAATGGGTAGTAGTAATAAATCTGTAAATAAAAACAACAACTTCCATAAGCAACTGTCCAATAACCAAAACCAAATACTGCTATTTGTCCCATTCCTTCCACACAATTTTGCAAGCATTAACACATCATCCAAAAGTACTTTCCAAAAATTAAATACACAAAACGTATGCAACCAGATCAATTATTTTGCTTACCTGGCCACCAGTAGTTCTTGGTACAACAGAGATCGAAGCAATATCAACATAAGTTTGAGTCGTGAGGAACACATCTACACAAACCTGTATATTGAAAAAAGAAAAACATGCAAGTCTTTTCAAGATAAATCAAACCTACAGTTGTTGTTCTGGAGGACTAAGACAGCTCCATTCTATTCTCACCTGATATTCTGCAAATTCCACTGCCATTGTTTTGAGAGTCTTGTCAGCTGGCTGGAGTAACTTATGCGGTTCCTGAAGCCAATAAATCACGAATGGTGCAAGATATATTCATTATCTCAAGCATTAAATGGCCAAATTGAATCATTTCATGATGGGTTCGCTTATAATATCATTGCTTATAACATGAATGTATTTAAATAACTTAACAACAAATAACAAACCCCAAAAGTTCAATTATGCCAATAAACTGTCTTAGTCCTTATAATAAAGAAACTGAAATTGAAATTTGTTCTTAGATTGAAGAGATGCAGAAATGTGGACCAGATATTAGCTTACTGTTGAGGTAAGAACAAATTATCAGTAAATTTGACCAGATCAATGTAGTGTTCAAGGTGGAAAGAAATAGCATGTGCTTTGAAGAAAAAGGAAAATTCTGAAAGGAACTGATGCAAACTCTTTAATATTGTTACGAGTTTTGGAGAGAAGCACCCAAACTTAACAATTCCAGTGAAACTGGTTTGAAAATGTAATAAATTGAATGGATCAATGATTCAATGGAGCATAGACAAAGAATGTGGTTGCTGTAGCTACACAAATAAGACACTACTCAGAATACCAATCCACCACTTGGAGGTTTGAAATAAAATAAGGAGACTCTCAAGGATCTGTTAAGATCGTGACATTGTGAGCTTTTTAACAAGGTTGCAGGCCGGATTGGTTATTTAGAAATACTCATGAACTCTCTGACATGCTGTTAGACAAGGTTGCAGGGAC